>OU696499.1:3657500-4050000 GCA_916048165.1 Spilarctia lutea | reverse complement strand
GAGACCTCAAGCTTAGCAGTCGCATACGCTAACCCTACGCCACCGAGGCAAGTACGCACCAATATAAAATTATAAATGTCTGTATTTTTTTTTCCATGAAAGCCTACTATATTTTGAATACTAAAATAAATAAATCTTGGTGCTGGGAGATCGTAGGTGTAGATATGTATGTGGGTGTATGGATGGGTGTGTGGATATAAGTGTAGGTATAGATCTATATTTATAGTAAAGTCGAAAGTCAGTGATCTTTCTTTAGTAAGATTTTTTGACGAGAGACCCATAAAAATAGATAAAAAACACGACAAAAAATAAATATTTATATAATTAATTTTATTGGAATACATATCTACAATCTAAAATAAAAATTGTATTGAATAAGTCTTTATTTCATAAATGGATTTACGACTATATTGCAATGCGAAGAATTTGAACCCGTGACCTTTTGATCACAAGTCCAAAATCACGCAAGTAATATTATAGAGAATTTATTTGCTTTTTAAATACTATAATGGGTTCAAACCCATGAACTTAATTGTATCCGAATTATATTAAGAATCGAATGTAAGCCTCAATTAGTCGATGTAGGCCAGTGGATACGGTCAAAGCATCTTCGCTGTAACATTTCTCCGCATCTAACCAGATTAAACTAAACAAGATTTCGAGGACCCTACACTCACCTGACGACGCCTTTCACTTTTAAATAAGAAATCACTTTCACTCCACAACAACTATAAGACTAATATTAAAAAACACTTAAACAGAAAAAAACGAAAACAATCTGTTCTAAAAACAACCACTGTCGTCGAGATCCTCATTCGAAATGAGCGCGGTTGTAACAAAACGTTCGATTTTTAAATTTAACGTATTACTTTTTTTTAACGACCCGTACGCTGGCAACCGCTGTCAATTGCATACTGCCTTATTTTCTCGAAACTGGTTGTGAGCCAGCAGTGGTCGCGCTGTCTCGATTATTATAGCTCTGGTTTTAATGTGATATTTCACGTTTTCGCATCGGAAAGTATGCTGTTGAGGAAAAATTTAATAAATAGTCTAGATGTGCTAATTATTTACTAGAGTTCCGCAGGTAATGGCACTTTGTACACGATTTAAATTTTAAATTTGGAATGTTTCGATTGCATGAAGGTGTTACAGTGTATTGCGGGGCTTTTTTATTTATTGAGAAATATATACACTAAATTCTTTTTACATACCAAAGTGACTCTATTGCTGATGAAGCATGAGCTGAATCCAAAAGTAGTGGTTACTATACTTATTTCAAATGCAACAATAATAATAATATTCCGGACATCCAACACATAACGCCATCTAGTCCCAAGCTAAGCAGAGCTCGTGTTATGGGTGCGACAACTGATATTAATACTTATATACTTTTTTTTTGTAAATACATACATATTATACATAGAAAACACTCAAACTCCGAACCCAATATTTGCAGATCATACAAACATTTAGTCCGACCCAGGAATCGAACACGAGACCTCAAGCTTAGCAGTCGCATACGCTACCACCGAGGCAGGCAATGACCCATAGTGACTCATACTATGACAGTATATTGAAATGCTTCTGCATCATTAGGCCTCCAGTCTCGCACTCACCAACGAAACACGACAGCATGAATACTATGACAGTATTAAGGTTGGTCTTTTGTGTGAGGATAGTAACGCCTCGCTGGTGGCTTGATTACAATTCAAACTCAAACTCAAACTCAAATCATTTATTTCCATAGGCCCCAAAAGGCACTTGAACACGTCAAAAATACAAACATAAAAATATAAAACAAAACTCCTAATACTAAATGCACTGAGATGATTTGAATTACCGGAGCTTAGATTGATTTCGATTTAACTTAAAGGTTTAAATTGAAATCAATCCAAGTACTAGCTCCGATGGGTATTGCATTCATGAGAAGAGCTGGTGAGAAACTCATGTGCACCGTCTTTTCAAATAATTCATACAAAGCTTGTTTGTTTTTGACAACAGTATTTCTATGTGCAAGTTAAGGCTAGCAAAGGCTAGAAAGCGGTCTAATAAATATTATATATATATAGTAATCAGACAGCTGAAAAACGTACTTAAATATTGCCAAATACCTACAACCATTTACAGTGGGAGAGCCACGCTTCGGCATGCATGGGCCGGCTCGACCGGAGTAATACCACTTTTTTTGTCTGTTTGGCTGTCGGTTTGCTGCGGCTAATCTCTGGAACAGTTGGACCGAATTTGACGGAACTTTTACTGACAGATAGCTGATGTAATAAGGAGTCACTTAGGCTACTTTTATTTAAGATTAGTATTTACCCCGCGCTGTTACCCGCTGTTGTAAAGGTACAACAATAAACGCGGGTAATACCGCGAGACTCAGCTAGTTTTATTATATAATTCTTCAGCCAAATTTCTGTAATCTATATATATAAAAATGTTATGTTGGTTTGTGTACGCTTCAAAAACTCAAAAAGTTTTGCACCGATCGAGCTGAAATTTTTGAATGATATATAATCCGCATCAAGGATTGTTTTTATCTAATTTTTGCATCAGTCACATATCCGCGACAGCGAAAACACACGACAAAACCGACATAAACTCGGGTGGAGCCGCGGGCAACAGCTAGTTACTTATAAAATCTTAGCTGCAACTTTTAAGGGTACATTTTATATAGGGTAATAGGAAACTGCGTCATTGGTCTCGCAGTTGACGCATGCGAATCGGGTCGGGCCAAAAGTGTTATAGAGTTTTCAGTAACAGTTCGTAGTTTGGATGTTGGGGATTGAACCCTCGTGCCTCGAAGAGCACGTAACGCTATCGGTCCTGCACCTGATTTCTCCCCAGTCGTGTCGGTTAACCGTCCCATCGGATTATGAGAAAACACTCTGTGTTTGCGCACACACTTGTGCACCATAATATCTCCTACGTATTAAGCTGGTCTCCGTTGAGACTGGCCGCTGTGGCCGTAATCGGCTAGGAGGTCATTATGTAGGGTTTGAGTTGCTGTTGTTCCGCAGTATTTGCTCTCTTAGTCGGCTATTACGACACCCATGGGATGAATAGGGTTACACCCGGTGTTCTTTTTTTTATTGGAACGAAGTTCCTTATGGCGCGTTGTGTAAGGGGGCTAGACGGAAAAATTGTCACGACACAATTTGTTGGCACGACACAATTTGTTGTCACGACACGACGACGACACACACAGATATTTTCGTTTCGTCTTTCTATTTCGAACTTCGTTCCATCCGGGTGTCCCTTGACACCTCTCAAGTTTTTTTTTTATTATATACGGGGCAAACGAGCAGATGTATCGTCTGATGGTAAGCGATTACCGCCGCCCATGAACGCACGCAACACCAGAGGCGTCACAAGTGCGTTGCCGGCCTTTTAGGAAGGAGTACGCTCTTTTCTTGGAGGTTTGAAGGTCGTATTGGTCCGGGAACACCGCAGGCGACAGCTCATTCCACAGTTTTTCTTAATCCGTTATCACACGAATTCCATCTGCTATCGGCTCGTTTGTCTTTAATAAAAACATTGAAAACACTATTTTATAAATTTAACGGGTCATGAATAATCTTAAATACTTTTTCTGTATTAATCAAGTTTTAAGCTATTTTTGAGCAAATGCTAATGTGTTCTTAAAGTGTCTTATATGAAATATGAGTTTACGTATTATTATTAATACCTTAATTTTAGATTTGAAAGTATGAACTAGAAAATTTAAAGATAAATCTTAATATTTTATGACATACAAGTTATGCCCGCTAATTCATATGCGTCAAATTTGACTTTTAGTATCATTAGTATATAGTATACAGTTACTCCCTATAGATAATATTTATTTAATAATTTCCCATTTTATTACCGTTTAAACCATCCTAAAACTTCCATAAATATTTCAAGATCAAAATTAGCCAAATCGGTCCAGCTATTCTTGAGTTTTCGCGAGACAAATTCATTTTTATATACCTATACGTATAGTTATTCATTTCAGCCAAAAATAAACTGAACTGAAGTTTACATTTTTCGAAATTCCTTACAGATCAATTACGAATCGTATAAAGGTTCCTTTTTCCTTTTGAAGGTACGGGAATTCTATTTTTCAGATCGGTGAGGTCCAAAGACCTCGTGAATGTCGTGGGGAACCGTTCAATGCGGGCTGCACAGAACGGCTGTTGTTCCAAGGTTCTCCACCTTGGGGGAGTAATATGTCAATCAGTGGATGCCTTTTAGCTGATCTAGATCCAGATCAACTCAATCATTGAGACACATACAATACATACATACATTCATTCGAACTTTTGTATGAATAATATTCTCTAAATATTGTCATAACGGACTTTACAAAATATTATTAGATTATTTTTTATTATTTTTAAGCAAAATATCTACTGTTGTGAATAATTCATTAGCAATATTTAACGGAAATATAGTAATGATGGCAAATAATTTTAGTGACGTCACTGGCGCCAGCGCATCAGAAGCACGGTAAAGTGAAAACGGTCTTGCATATACAGGATGTTTAGTAAAATATTACTGATAATAACTTTAAACATCGTACATACGGCTGTCTGACTCCAAATATAATAAATAGATAATTAAAATAAAAATAAAATATGTTATGTGAAATAACCCTGCCTTGACTCAAGAGAGCCGACGTGCTGCCTCATTAAGGGGAGAAACCCCAACCTCTTGTAACACACCTGATTGTAGTTTAGACGACTGATCGCAGGTCTAAAACATAGGAGAAAAAAAAACTTGCCAACAACCATTAGTGTTCAGAATCTTCTTTTAAGCAAATAATGCCTGTAGTAGAAGACTCTGCTCCTCCACATTACAAACAACATGATAATTAACAGAATAATTATTTTAATCTAATACAATACTAAATTGAATCTAAGATACATTATGTGCTTTAGAGACATTTCTAATAATACTGTGGGGGAACGGATGTCATATCCCTCCAACACAAAGGGAGGATCCTCCGACCAGGCGAGGTGATCATGCTTGGCGGGTGGGTCAAATCTAGTCCTTTTAAATAATGTAAATGAGAATGATTGTCTGTTTGAAAATTATATACACCTAATTTTGGCGTGGGAGAGACATGCGCGACTTCACAGAAAACTTGTAACGTCTCTGGTGTTGTGAGTGTCCATGGGCAGCGGTAATCGCTTACCATCAGGCGATACGTCTGCTCGTTTACCCCCTATATAATAATAAAAAGAAAACTTATGTATATACTTAGATGGCGTTGTGTGTTAATTGTTCGAAAAACATTTATATTTTTACTTGTAAAATGTAACACGCTGTATATGTTCGTATTCATTATAGTCTAATATTCAAAAATTACTCGCGCCATCGGCCGGTGAGATCATCGGCGCCTGCGCAGAGAAACTACGAGAGAAATTTCGAACATATATTATGGTATAAGAAAAAAATATGTTTTTAGTTTATTATTAAATTAGTAGTCGATGGTAGAGCAATAGTTAAAGCACTTGGATTTCTAATCTAATGTTCATCGATTTGAACCTGACGGAGTACAAGACTCACATGGGTATATGAGTACCCATAAAAAAACAATATTAGACTAAAAACTAGTCAAATAAAATAATTTAAAGTAGTCCATTCTTGAGTTCTAAGTGTTCGTGGGCGAAGGTATTAATCAATTTCTATCTGATGACCAATTTTCTAGTTGAACCATTATTAGAATAACAATCTAAAGTTAAGGAATATTAATTTACAACCAACGACTGTAGCTCGAACGTGTATATAGATATAGTATGCATAATAATATATTAACTGTACAAGCTGTACTATCGTTTCATCAATAAAATTAAAAGTTTAAAAAACCGACTAAGGTAGTCAGTTCTTTCTACTACTAATACTTCAAAACTGACTATGTAAATATTTTGATAAGATTTATATAGTCTATGTCATCCGGGCTGCATCGGATCCGGACATGATCTATTGATCTATCAATAATTAAAATTGGTTTAGTAGTTTAGGCGCTACGGTGGTACATCCAAACATACACACAAGATAAAAAGGTTACAGAAATATAACCTTTTTGTGTAGAAAATTATATAAAGCCAAATACCTTTATTATGTTGTCATCAATGCCTATCGCCTAAATTTTGCCAAAAATGAGCACCCGGTACGCGTTGATGTCTTTTGTGTGAAGACTCAAACAGTAGCACTATTGGGGAACACGACCTGTAACGCGTTTATGTCTTTTGTATAAAGGCTTAAAACAGCTAAGTGTATATATAATTATGCAATATATGACAGGATATAGGCGCTTAAAGAGCTTATGCCTATCCCTTTGAGGAGACAGACAAATTAATGAATGAAATGAATTTGTTTGAATGGTTTTTTAAATTCATTTTGAAATAATTTATTCAGAAAAGTTATTTTGTGTATTCAAACCTAAACAAGGGATATAAAACTGACATCTTACGGCACTACATTGTACTAATCAATAAAATAAAGCTTCGTCTTTACGTAGAGAAGGTTTTCCAGCAATTGTACAACTTAAAAAATAGATGGCGTTATACAATGTAGAGCCGTTCTCTACAATTTATGTAAAATTCTTTAGGTTTTTTTTGTACAGTCTTTGTGAAAGTGTAATGTAATCAAATTTTAGTGAGCAACTTGGTAGAGTCGTTTATGCAGTAGTGGTTTGTGAGACATTCTAACTATTGAATATCAGTTTTTATGATTGTTTTTTAATAGCCTAGGGGATAAAATGAACAGACATGTCATCTAGAGGTAAATTAGTACCACCACTCATTGTCTATTGAGCACATAATCTTAAACTTTAAGAAAAAGAACCGACTTCAAGAACTGGGTCAAATTAACTAGTACATGGAAAGCACCAGCTCTCAATTAAGTTGAAAAGCCCAGTCGAAAGTTCTGAGGTTACAAACAAAAAAAATACAGTCGAATTGAGAACCTCCTCCTTTTTTGAAGTGGGTTAAAAATAGACCTGGATTGGTGAGTATATAAGTGTGCAATGGGAGAGTATATCTAGCAGAGGACTAGGTAATACAGATTACTGAAAATTATTAAGAAATTTTGCATACATATCGTCAGGGGTGTTGAAAAAGAAATATTGCGAACCATCACCACATTAACCGTGGGAGAGCTATGCTTCGGCATGAATGGGTCGGCTCGACCGGAGTGATACCACGGCCTCACAGAAAACCGGTGTGAAATAGCGTTTGCGCTGTGTTTCACCGAGTGAGTGAGGATACCGGAGGCCCATACCTCAACCCCTCCCCCCATCCCTTTTCCCATCCCCCAAAGGTCGGCAACGCACTTGTGACGCCTTTGGTGTTGCGGGTGTCTATGGGCGGCGGTAATCGCTTACCATCAGGTGATACGTCTGCTCGTTTGCCCACTATACAATAAAAAAAAAAAAACCAAGATCCGTATTGTATTGTTAGTTACAAAATTCTTAACCTAATGTTAGTAAAAGTAAAATAAACATACAAATAAATGAACAACATCTACATAATTGTCATTTATTATTCCTAGTATACCTATTCGCGTATGTATGTATTTATGTAAGTTTATACGTATTTCGTTGTATGTATTAGTTCTTGTATGTATGATTAGCTTCTATATATTATTTGTATTTGATATATTGCCGGATATGTTTATTTTAATACATTTTTGTTTACAAAATGCATCTACTTCTTGTCTTTTCTGCATCACCCATTGGTTCACTGGTAGAGAATGCCTTAGGCATTAAGTCCGCCAATGCACCAAACGTGCATGATGTATTAAATAAATAAATATTATTATTTTCTTATAGGGGCAAACGAGCAGACGTATCGCCTGATGCTAAGCGACTACTACCGCCCATAGACACCCGCAATACCAGAGGCGTCACAAGTGCGTTGCCGGTCTTTTAAGAAGGAGTACGCTCTTTTCTTGAAGATTTGAAGGTCGTATTGTTCCGGGAATAAAGCAGTCGTCAGTTCATTTCACAATTTTGTATGCGAGGCAGAAAGTTTCAAGGTGTTTACAAGAAAACAAAACGTGAATTATCTCTGTATATAAGGTATGGTAAATTTCATATTCAAGAGGTACCTTCCAACGAAGACAATGTTAGTGGAAAAAGTAAGAGTATTGTTCAATGTTCAATTGAATCAACCCTACTAAAGAATGAGGGTGGAACCAAGTGGCGTGCAATTGGAGAGGTTTATGTTCAGCAGGGAACTGAGATGAGCTGATGATGAAAGCTAATGTAAAGATGAACAGGTCTTGGATTCAGTTACTAAGTACGCTTCTTTATGACCTTGAGCCCCTAAAATTTTCCAAATCCAGAAGGAGAAAAAAAGTGAAGGACTTCGGAATTTAACTTCAATTATCATCAGTGGACATCAATGTCCTTGTTTACGACTTCAGTGGGATAAATTATTACATGATTACAACAGAGGTAAGCGGTAATAAAATTAAATAAAAATACTTTCATCTTTATGACATTATAATGTTTCCTTTCAGACATGTTTATGTTGAGATCGTGAGCACTAAATGTAGAGTTACATATGCACATACACTCACACACATATCTTTAGAAGAGGTAGGCAGAGGTCTATTAAATACACATATTAGTCAACTATCTTTGAACTTACTCATCTAAAAGTAGTCACTATAGAAATATGATTGCGGAAAATAATTAGTTTACTCAGTGAGCGGTTCCTATATTTAACGAATCGTCATCATGTAAAATTTTTCTACAACCGACTACGAGTCGTTCGTTCCTCAATTTATTTTTTATAGGAACGATTTTAGCTTACGCCCCGTATAATATACTACTATTCGTACCTAGAACGGATCGTTTTTCAAATATAGGAACTGGGCATCAGTGAGCGGTAGAGCACTAATTACTCGTTAGTTGCTTGTCTCCATAGATGGTGGTAGCATACAATTTTTTTAATGAAATAGGTGGCAAATGAGCAGACGTATCGTCTGATGGTAAGCGATTACCGCTGTCCATGGGCACCCACAACACCAGAGACGTCACGTTCAAATTAAAAAAGACATCAGTACTAGATAACTATATATAAATTTTTATACATTGACATCAATATATTATACGGCTATCTTTAGACATGAGTACGTCATATTAATATATATTCTTTAATAATAATAACTCACGTAGTAACACGTACAGCTGTATGATCCCGAACTAGACTGAGCCAGACCTATATAACATATACACATTGGTAAACATATACATTATATATGTAAATAACATAAAAACTAGACTTGCAACGAATAGTATATTCGGCAGTTTACCGAATACCGAATATTCGGCGAGGCCCCTGACCGAAAGCCGAATATTAGGCAAAAGTATTCGGCTGGATTTTAGCGCCAAAAACTTGTACACACGTGATTAAATTATGTGCCTGTTTTATGTACCAATGACTATTTATTAAATGATTATAAAAGAAATGAGAACCTTACCCTTCTAAATTTTGATTACCACAATAATTCAAATACAAAGAATCCTCCAATTTATCCAATTCAGAAGATGATTATGTACCTGTGTTATGTACCAATGACTACTTAAATGATTATAACAGAAATAAAAATATTTATATATACGTAATCAATCGATTTTTATTTTTCATTTTACCAATTATTTTTCTATGACAAAATATATTATTTAAGTATTCGGTATTCGGCCGAATAATATGTAGATATTCGGTATTCGGCCGAATATAATAAAAGCAGCCGAATAGGCCGAATACCGAATAGTAACCGAATATTCGTTCAAGTCAAACTCATCACACAATTATTTATCGTAGATAGGAATCTAATCCACGACCTCTGGCATAACATTAAGGGTTATTAACCACTAGTGTAACAGGTCAGTTAAACCAAATTTACAAAAATATATATCCTTGTCTGATTACTCGTGATCTAGAATCTATAGTTAAAGCTATACTTGATTTAGGTCTAGATATCGCTGTATAAATTATCGCAAAAATATAACAAAAAGAAAAAAAAGGTGACATAACTCCAAATCCAACATAAAAAATCCTCAAATCGGATCTGAAAGTGTTGCTTTCAGGTCGTTTCATCCAAAACATGAGCCCACTATCACTAATCACCGATGTTACATAAACGAACACGTCACAACATGCATTTTTATATAACTGTACTGGAACGGCATTGGCGGGCCTCGGGCCGCGCCAGTACCCGCCCGGCCGCCGCGACTACCGCACACATAACCGTACATATAAAAAATAAACTATGAAATACGAATAAAAAAATAAAATTTAAATACAAAAAATCCGGTTTAAATCATGTACTAAGCATATCATCAATTATTTAATAAAAAGTAGTTTTTTATTTAAACACGTTATGAAAGTGAAAACGACAGAGCAGTGACCGTACCAACATGTTGAGCGAAAATGGATGGAAAGTGATTTTGTTGGTGGTGGCATCTGTAGCCGCCGTTGAACCGAGCCGGGCGCTTAGCATAGTCTACCCAAAAACGTATAAAAACGTTATGTTCGTGCCAAAAAATTATTTACGCAGACCCCGGAGTCGACAGTCCCGTGTTATTTTCTTGGATGAAGACGAAAATCATCAACCGTTTGGCAAAGGAGAAATAGATTTGACGCAAGACAAGAACTATTCAAAGATCAAATTTGATGAAACAACGGATTATGAGTTCACATCACCAGGTGATGAAAAGAAGTTGGAAGAACTGCCTTCGGGGAATGAGAGGTATTACGAACCTCTACCTAGATACCGTGCTTACCAAGGGTTCCCTCAATATTACCATGGAAGGTTTGGGAGGACGTACGCACCGAATTTCTCGTTCGACCCTTTTCCTGTTGGTCCTGTCGCCTCTTATGCCCCAGCGGGTCGGACTGGTTACTACCCTGGCTGGAAGCCGAGGTCTCCCCGTGTAGTGTTCCCTTATGCCACGGATAGCGTAAATTCAGTGCTTACGAACTCTCACTCAGGGCCCGTACAGGATAATGTTGTGTTTCGTGAACAAAGTTTCGGTTTGAATGACGTTGGTGATGAACAACAGCTCCAGGATATTGGGACGGGATCTGGTGATGGATTCGCGGAGAGAGGTGAGTCGATTATAGTGATTTTTTTTTGGAGATTGTGGTGTATTAATGAGATACAAGTTATTTTTGATAAGTTCATAATTATATGTTAGGTTTTTAAGCGGGAAATATAATAGATAAATTATATTTTTTTAAAACACATGATAAACTAATATATTCTGTATTTAGATTCATGAGAGTATATTTGTAAAATTTTCCAATTTTAATTGATAATAATATTACTTGACATTTTCCGCAGTTTCACCTGCGTTTGTGCGTTTGTGGTCATTATTTCAGTTCATGTTTATACACTAGCGTGAACTTTAATAACGTGTTTTAATCCTCAATAATTGTTCTATCTAATGCGAAAAGAACTTTTCGAATCTGACTGACATTGCCAGGGATTAAATTAAAGAAGAAATTAACGACGATCGAAAGCTTAATTTTCGATTTAGATATAGTGTCTAGTTCTAGACATACATGTTATAGGGTATGTAGAACACAGGAATGAGTAGACATGACAAACAAGACAAGCAAATCTTACAAATATTCTTAAATATTCATATCAATGCACACAGATATATTCATACTTACATACATTTTGCACTAAGAGGAAATTTTCAAAATCCACAATTTCTGTCGTTAAAGTTGAAAGATAAAAACATATTGAACATCACAACAACAATAATTGGATTATGGATTATGGATATAATGGAATCAAATTTTGATCGCCATACTGCATTGTTCACTTTGAGGATGGTCACTACTGCTCTATAATTCTACTTATGCTTTCCATCAAGCAGAGTAAAGTAATTTTCGCAACTAATACTTAAAAATAAAATTCTCCAGTAAAATAATCTATCAATTTGATAACATGAAAAATAATAAAAATTTTGGAGACAGACGCCTGGCCCCAAACTAGGCAGAGTGCAACAGCAATCAGCAGAATGCTGACATTTATTATTAAAAAAAAAACAAAGAAATAACATTCTTTTTTCAAAAAAGTACTACTTCTGCTTTTTACTTATAATATGTGTATATTATATAGAATAATAAACAGTTAAACACAGAATAAATATATTGTACTAATTACACAACATATTCAGGCCCCAATGACCTAAAACAGAACAAAAAATAATTAGTTAATTTACTGAATTAAAATAATTATAAAATTACTTATTGCCTTATTGATCTTGCGGCTAATGTACGCGACTGTTGAGCACGCGGTCTTTGATTAATACACTGGATTGGTGTTGAACCCAAGACCTATTAATCGGTTAACCCATATATTTATTTTAAAAATCGAAATGGGTCAAAAAATATACAACATATTCTGGCAAATAAATTGAAGATTTTTTTTCAAATCTTAGCTGAACAAATTCTGACTATTTTCATATAATTAAAGCTGTTCCTAGAGCCCATCTTTATAAGATCATATGATACACCGTAGAGAAGGGGAAAGAGATGATGGAGGAAAAAAATTTGTTTTTGACAGCATTAAACATGTGTTTCAATAATTTGTGTGTAGTTATAATCTAAAAAGAGTTAATAGATTTTTTGCTGCTAAAGTCAGAATGCAGAAGATAAACTAGCGTACGTCAGAATTGTCAGAAGTTATTTGTGTTAAATTTTCAGAAACTTAGAAGTTTATAAAAATTGGCAAATTTATGTCTTACATATTTTAAGTTTAAGAAATGTAACCTATTTCATTTCTTACACTAATGTTATAAAGAGGAAAGATTTGTATTTTTGTATGTAAGGAATAAACTCAAAAACTACTAGACTAATTTCAAAAATTCTTTCACCATTAGAATCCTACCTTATTCCTGAGTGACATAGGCTATATTTTATTCCCGTATTCCCAATATCTTAACGAGTTAGCCTTTATTTAAGCTCAAAAATTGTGGGTCACCATGCTATAATGTTACATTGTCTGCATTCGCAATGAGTATGGTGACTACTACCTTTGCTTTCCATTGCTGTTCAGGATCTAGGGCGTGTCAAAGAAATATACATACATACACTCGAAAAACATAACCCTCCTTCTTTCGCAGTCGGATAAAAATATTAGAAATCTTGAAATACGGCGGTAGCTAAAAATAATAATAAATGAAGTGAATTGTATTTGTAATTTTGACAAGACAATATGTTTTGTAAACTGCTCTGTTATGTTGTTTAAAATTTTAAAAAACTTTATTAAAAAAAAGCTAATTATAAAAACATAGACTGGGTCTTGTAACCTAATTGCAGAATGCTCGTAGATAATTTCATTTCAGTGGCTAACAATTTTATCTTATTGTGCCGATATGGAATAGAAATATGAACACAGAGACAAGACTATAGACCCATTACTTTACTTGGCTTATTAAGGAGACATAGGCTAGATATATTTTTTAACTAGCGTCTGCCTAGTCGAAGCTCGCCGACTTCTACGCTATTTTTTTGAGAAAAAAAGTTTCCGCAAAGCTTCCTAAATGAAAAATAATGTATGCCCGCCCCAGCTTCCTATAAACAGTCGTTCACAAAAAAAAACACTTTTGTTTGGTTTTTCCGGGTTATTTCCTCACGCGTCAATTTCTTACTTTAACCATTCCAGAAGCACAGCAGCCTTTTCATATCACTACATGTTTCCGGGAGTGATATTGCTTGGAGGATGCCTGCCAATCGATCTGCCAAACTTCTACATTCTTTGAAAACGTGCTGCGGCGTTTCTTCTGCCTCCATGCATGCCCTGCACAGAGGGCTGTCTGTTGCACCTATAGTGAATAGGTGCTTGTTTAGGGGACAATGCTCAGTCAGGATAACTATGATCTTCTTGAGATCATCCCTTTGCAGTCTAATCAGATTGCGGGCTAGTCTTTTTGATGCTACCAGAGCTGCACTTTTTGTTTGTTTGCATCCTTTGTTGTTACTCCATTCTATTTTATATTTTTCTTCAGTATTGGCACGCAGTCATGTTTTTATTTAGGCTTGGGGCAAGGGTGGTAATGGTGCCAGTCCACAAATTATCGTTACATTAATTTTCTTTCATACAAACCTTGTCCTGACAATAGCGAATAGATCAAAATAAGAATTATTCAATTTGGTGTAGTCGATTGGAAGCTATGAGCTGTTTATTTATATATAAAATTGATTATATGTTTACCTTATACATATATAATTGTTCAGTTAAGAGATGAAGCAATCAGGGTGGGTTTAAGTAGAGTCTATATATACATATATATCAACTCTACATTAGTGAAACCAATGTCACATGCGATTTTGATATTGTTATGAAATGTCCTCACTTTTCGAAAGTAACAGCGTTATATAACACCATTTATGTTTATTCTATTCATATGGAATGTGAGTCTCTTGGTAGAGATAGTTTCGATTTTTTAGTATTCTTTGTTGAGAATATTTTTTATATGTTTAAATAGGTAGAGTTTGAACTCTGTTGGAAATCCATTTTGTTAAACAATTTACAGAAACCCTCCTAAGAAAACCTCCACAACCCTGAGAGTGAACTGAATTCGAAGATTAAACTAGTTGTCAATATATTTGAAGGTACTAACTTCCCAATAACGATTGTCATAGATGTTCATGACAACCGGGACCAACGGTTTAACGTGCTGTCCTAGGCACGGGCGGAAAATACCTCCGTCTACCATACTCCAGATTGCTATTAAGAATTTCTTGTTAGAAAAACCCAACAGTAGTCTAACTCGTGAATCGAACCCGAGACTTCTTTATCGGCTAATTGCTTACGCTAACCACTGGACAAATGAGGCAGTTCATATTCTCTACGTCCACCTAGCTTTTATAGTATAAGCTCTACTTAGTTTGGAGCTAGATGAGGCTATGTGTCAAATATCAGATATTTATTATGAATTTTTTATATTTCAAACACAGCGCAAGCGCTGTTTCACACCGTTTTTCTGTGGATATCGTGAAGTAAAATTTAAACTATATTTTACAGATTTTATAAGAAACGGTTTTAAAAGAAGACTAAGGTATAATTATTGTGAGTAATAAATGTTAAATAAAAAAAAATCTGAAAATAAAAACAATAACAACTTTTATATGGATAGACAGACAGATAGGAAACTATTTATATATACACGGTATGCCATGTTACAGATTTACAAGAGAGTGCATACAATGTCATGTCACCCACCCACCCACGGCGGCTAGTCTCAATAGAGACCAGCCAACTACGCAGGAGATATTATAGTGAACAAGTGTGTGCACAAACACAGGTGCACTCTCTGTTCCCTCTCTCTCATAATCCGATGGGACGGTTAACTGATACGACCGGGAAGAGATCAAGCACTGGATCGACAGCTTTACATACTCTCCGAGGCACGGGGGTTCAGACCTCAACTTCCAACTGCCAAACTCCGAGCTTTATAAAGTATTGCCTAGTACCCATAACCCAAGCTCTGCTTAGCTTGGGACTAGATAGCGTTGTGTGATGTCCGGATTATTTATTTATTATTATTATTATTACATACGACTACTAGCTTTCGGCCGCGGCTCCGCACGCATGATTGTCGGTTATCGCAGCAAAGAGTAGTCTATGTCCTTCCCCAAGCTCAAAGTATGTCCATGCCCAGTTTTATTGAAAGCGATACAGCGGTTTGACCGTGAAAGCGTGGTAAACAGAGAGAGAGTTACTTCGCGTTAAAATAAAAGTGTAGATTACTAGCTGAACACCGCGGTGCTACCCGCGGTACGACAATATCCGCGGGCAACGCCGCGAGGCGAAGCTAGTATCTTTATAAATTGTAGCCTATGTGTTATTCTGATGTATAAGCTATATTATTGTAAAGTTTCATCAAAATCCATTCATTAGTTTTTGCGTGATATGGCAACAAACATACTCACTTACATACTCACAAATTTTCGCGTTTATATTATTAGTAGGATAATTTACATATAAACAAACATTTTTATATACATTAATTAAAATAATTAGATTTGACCCAAACAAATTAACAAACGAGGCAAGCTAAATAACATTGTTTAATAAAAAAAAATAAGTTTAGGGGTTCTGTGGGTGGAGCTTGTGGGTTCGATTCCTATCCAAAATAAATATTGTGTGACGAATACGATCCTTTATTCTGTCTGCGTGTAATCTATATAAATAAATAAAATTGGACTGTTTGTAATATTAAAATAATCGCTTTTTACTAAATGCATATGTAAGTATACACGGTACATATACCAAAATAAATTAATTTAAAATTATTGTCTGTCTGTTTGTTCCGGCTAATCTCTGGAACGGCTGGATCGATTTTGACGGGACTTTCACTAATAGGTAGCTGATGATATAAGAAGTAACTTAGGTTACTTTTTTAGACTATTTTATAATATTTGTAGGATGAGCACCAAACTAGAACTGTCTTACTCTTATGTTTAAATTGACAAACTGATTGATAATTTTACACTACTACTTATTTTAAATAATTAATTTTGATGAAGAAGGGAAGCTAATAAATAGAAAAAACATTTGCCTAAGTTTAAATCGAGATAATTAAAAATTAAAGGTTTTGAAATAGCTAACAGAATTTAGATAGGATATTTTTTATATTAGCTTTGTAGCTACTTATTAAACGCCGCTTCACTTGCATTTTATAAAAAAGCTATGTTACTTCTAATACCTCCAAGAATATGTGTACAAAGTTTTATGACGAAAACGAAACAAACTGATGGTAAGCGATTACCGCCGCCCATGGACACCCGCAACACCAAAGGCGTCACAAGTGCGTTGCCGACCTTTGGGGGATGGGAAAGGGGATGGGGGAGGGAATGGGGGGAGGGGTTCGGGTATGGGCCTCCGGTATCCTCACTCACTCGGTGAACCACAGCGCAAACGCTATTTCACACCGGTTTTCTGTGAGGCCGTGGTATCACTCCGGTCGAGCCGACCCATTCATGCCGAAGCATAGCTCTCCCACGGTTACATAGGATAATAACCACCATCTTTATAATTTTAGTGTGATATTAGGATTATTTATTAAACGCCGCTACCGTATACAGTAGCGGGTTATAATTAGCATTAAAACAAAATAAATATTCAAGAATTATATAACAAAAAACGCAGTAGTTTTCAAACAGCCGCAGAGAAACACGCGAGCGGTTGGAAACCGTACAAGTTATCGCATCAATCGTTTTTCAGTACAAAATTATCACACAATTGGTAAAAGTCCTATTGTCAAGGGACACGGAGTTAGTTCATACTAGATACGGTAAACACTTTACAAGGTTCTTCTGAGAGATAACGACCACAATCATATCTGTGTCTGAATGTTACTAATCAATAATATTCATGTATTTAGAAATAAATAAGTATGTTTATCAGCAGTCTAGCTATCAGTATAAATTATAATTTAATTAAATATACTTATATATAATACTAGCTGACCCACGCAACCTCGTTTGCGTCTTATATTGCCCGTGGCGTGAAAATTTTCCACCGTCTTTGAAACATTCTTCATTGGTGATCCGCTCCTATTAGTAGTAGCGTGATGTTATATAGCCCATAGCCTTCCTCGATAAATGGACTATCCAAAACCGAAAAAAATTTTCAAATCGGACCAGTGGTTCCTGAGATTAGCCGGAACAAACAGACAGACAGACAGAGACAAAATTTTTAAAAATATATATTTTGGTATGTGTACCGTATATACATTCATATGCATGTAGTAGAAAGCGGTTATTTTAATATTACAAACAGACACTCCAATTTCATTTATTTGTATAGATATTTGCCTAATACTGTAGGTTTAATAACTATTGAAATTCCCTCATGGGAGGCATTTTGTTTTAATTATTGTACTCCTAGCCGATTACGGCCACGGCGCCCAGTATTAACGGAGACCAGCCAGCTACGCAGGAGATATTATAGTTCACAAGTGTGTGTGCAAACACAGTTGCATGGGAACACCCTTACTCTTATAATCCGATGGGACGGTTAACCAACACGACCGGGGACAGATCAGGCGCAAGACCAACAGCCTTACTTACTCTTCGAGGCACGGGGGTTTAAAACCCAACTTCCAAACTCAAAGCTGTTATTAAGTATTTCTATAATTAGAAAAACTTAATAACACTTTTGGTCCCACCTCAGATTCGAACCCAAGATATCTTCGGCAGTTGCAAGCGTCAACCACTAGACCAACGAGGTATTTTTAATAATCATCACATCAATTGCGTTTAGCAGTTTACTGCTAGACATTAGACTCTCCTTGGAAATGAGGCTTAGGCCTACCCTACCACACTGGCCAGACGGATTAATATACGGTTGTAATATTAAAAGGAACACGCAGATTATGCTCGGATCGGTGTGAGAACTTCTATTGCGCGATTCAGGATTGGTAGTTTCTTCGTGTTGTACGTTGCTCCGTAATTCAGTGTATCTGCGGTAGATGGCGCTTTAGTATGTTGCGCTGTATGTGGAAGTCGCCACATTAATCAATTTAACGCTGCGTCACATCTAGTGTAACTATATCTGTGTACAAAAGAGTGTGAAGGAAGCGCACGAACTCCCCGCAATGCATTCGAACGACAAAAACTTACTAAGCAACAAGTTGGAGCAAGTTACGGCATTGTGAAATAGTACGGCATGGAGTCATTGCCACGAGAAGTGCGTTCAACAGTTTTAAACTCGTGTGCTTTCTTCCGTGCATTTCAAACGACATATGTTGAAACTGTGTTGGATTTTATGCAATCGTATTTGGCTTTATTTTTATGTAGGTTTATTTAGTTGATAGATAGACAGAAAACTCTTTATTTGTACACCGTGTTACAGATTTACAAGACAGTACATAAAATGACAAATATATAAATATATAACCTTAAGATGAATCAGATGTATCGTAGAGACAGTATCAGTTGACGTGCAACAAGTATATATGACCAATTTAATGGTCAAGTGGTAGATAATTTGACTGTTAAGCGTGAGGTTATGGGGTCGATTTCTATACAGGATAAATATTATTCTGTGATGCGTATATTATTTTTTTATTTTTTTTATTGAATAGGGGGCAAACGAGCAGACGTATCGCCTGATGGTAAGCGATTACCGCCGCCCATAGACACCCGCAACACCAGAGGCGTCACAAGTGCGTTGCCGGCCTTTAGGGGAAGGGGAGGGGGATAAGGTAGGGGTTAGGGTGTGAGCCTCCGGTATCCTCACTCACTCAGTGAAACACAGCGCAAGCGCTATTTCACACCGGTTTTATGTGAGGCCGTGGTATCACTCCGGTCGAGCCGGCCCATTCATGCCGAAGCATGGCTCTCCTACGGTTTGCTTCGCTTCTGACTGTGATTTTTTATCAAAAGCCTTTATTACAGTGCACTTTTATCGTGAAACCGTTTTGTAGGCTCTATTTATTTTTTTATCTAAACTACTTATGACGGAAGAGATAATTTTCTTTACTTATATCCTTATTGTACACATACAAAAGAGAATAAAAGATGAGTTACAAAATATGCAAATGTTACAATCGGCGGTCTTATCGCTCATGGCGATCTCCACCAGCCAAATATGATATGGATTTTCGGTATACAAAAATTTGTGTTTTAGTATTCCAAAAAGTTTGAAATCAATACTTCAAATGAGAAAAAAAGTGTTCTTAAATTCATAAGAATCATAACAAGCTAATTTTCTTTCCGCAGTGTTGCCATCGCCATTTTAGTGTTGCCAACAAATTAAAATTTGAAGCCAGGAAATTTTTACTCAAAGGCGAGCGTTCGTTTTATCGGTAAAGATCTTAAATCAAATCAAAAATTATATATTAAAATAGACCTTAGCTTTTGGTTAATAAAGTGTAGTGTCAATTGTGTTTTTTTAATAGAACTCTCGGCTGCGTTTGCGTGATAGTATGTGGCGTGTATTATGCTGTAGGGAGCGAATCGATTAAAATGGTGTGTGTCATTTTAGAATTACTTTTACTTGTGTTTTAATAGTTTGTTGTATTTGTGTTCTATATTCAGTATTTGTGCTTAATAAAGATACTCGTATTATAACTTAATTCATTTTTGTGTTAGATCTCTAATTTCGCTTTTCTTCAGTCTGTACAAGCCATTCTGTAAAAAACTGTTTTTCGTTTTTTCTCGTTTTTTTAAAAAGACAACTCCCACATTAGGAATAAACATCCTGTGTCGTGGGGGACTTTACAAACATACATGAAACGGACACAAAGAACATCCAGACTCGGGACAACAATTCGTGGATCACACAAAGTGTTGTAGGTACCGCGTGGGATTTGAACCCACGACACTTGGCGCAGTAGCAAGCGGCATGGCGACCGCTGACACCACTCGGCCAACGGTGGCAATGTGTAGCATAAAAACGGGGTCGTCGTTATTCCACCATTCTTACTTACTTATCTGGAGTTAGGAGAGGCTGGTTATCTGTCATACAGGTTCTACCTAGTACGGAAACCAGTCTCTCACACAGATCTATGTTACTGGATTTTTGTGTATATTTTGGTGACTCATTTTTGTAATTTGTGTGAGAGAAGAAAAAAAATAGAAAAATAAACGATTTATTATTATTATTGAATCTTGAATCTTGAAACTCGGGCTGGGTTTCCGCAACTCGACGACTTCAGTGCGCCTATTTTGCGTGATGGGATGGTTTCATACGTGCCACCCCAGTTCTTCCAAGAAGCCTAGCAGACCCTTCACGTTGCCGACGACTTCAGGAAGTGACCTCGGTGATCCGAGGTGTCTCGCCCGGTACTCTGCCACCTCAGGACATGTCATAATGACATGGGCGGCTGTCTCCTCCTCCTCCATGCATGCACATAGAGGACTGTCTGTTACAGCCATAGTGAAAAGATGTTTGTTTAGTAATGCATGACCAGTTATTGCTCCTATTCCACCATTATTCCACCTGGCCTGTGGGCGTCCACTGGGTTTACCAAGACGCAGTCTTCACTCCAGAACCCGTTTACCCCAACGGTTATCGGTTCTGCGGCTAAATGGCAAATTGAGTCAACAGTAATATAATGATAAATTATAATGATAAGAGCGCCTTCTTAAAGGCCAGCAACGCACTTGTGACGCCTGTGGTGTTGGTGTCCATGGGCGGCGGTAATCGTTTACCATCGGGCGATACGTCTGCTCGTTTGCCCCCATTTCATTCAAAATATGATATCACAATAAGTACTAATTCAAGTGTCTATAAAACGAGTATAATGGGATTTGAACCCATAAACATTCGGATGCACGTCCAAATCATTATAAATTCAGATGTTGTGCCTATTACGTGGCACGTTGAACGCATTAAAATTATAATTCTTAATTATATAGTATAGTGTAACTTACTACATAATTGCGTTGAGCACTTTCTTCAGCGATATCTCACAGTACAATTCTTTGTTTTATTATTAACTAGCTTATGCGCACGACTCCACCTGCGTGTCTTGTTTTGTATTTTCTTCGTGGGTAGGCATAACTAATTAAGTTTAATTGGATTAACTACATATTTGTAAACTTATATGTCACTTATCATCAGCTAAACCATCCAGCTGCCGGAACCTACAATATTCCTTCTCAAATCCAACCAGCTCTGATAATCAGCAATAACTGCTGCATCAGGAATACTATGCAGGCTATTAATGATCTAACCAGCACCTTCAACAAAACGATCGAGGATTTAGAAACTCAAATGAAATGACTCAATATTTATATTATGTTGTCCTGTCACAGGACTCTCCACAGATGGGCATTTTTTACCGAGTCCTGTGATAGGATCCTTCACAGACAAGACATTAAATTTAAGTTAATTTAAAATGACCACAAATGTCAATATCATCAATGCCACGTCATTTGACTTGCCACTATTGTTGCAAGCCTCATAATTGTTAGTTTTTTAAATTTTTCGTATTTTTTTTTGTTGTTGGCTTATTTATATTTAAGTGTTGACTGTTGACTGCACGGTTGGCCGAGTGGTGTCAGCGGTCGCCATGCCGCTTGCTACTGCGCCAAGTGTCGTGGGTTCAAATCCCACGCGGTACCTACAACACTTTGTGTGATCCACGAATTGTTGTCCCGAGTCTGGATGTTCTTTGTGTCCGTTTCATGTATGTTTGTAAAGTCCCCCACGACACAGGATGTTTATTCCTAATGTGGGAGTTGTCTTTTTAAAAAAAGAAAAAAAAAAAAAAGTGTTATTATTGTATGCCGTGTTTAGCAAATAAAGTTTTATTATTATATTGTCTTTATTATTATTATTATAAATCACAAAAACATCCAGTCTATCTGCTGGTGAAGCCGGTTTATACACAGAATTTGCCACATTCAGCGGAAGATGCTACTCATGCATGGTATCACACAGGGTTATTGAAGAAAATGTTACTACCACTGCTATTAATCACTCAGACCTCAGCATTTAATCACCAAGACCTCACTGAAGCCAATTTCAAACACTTGCAAAGTCTAGGCCGAGCCCCTTATAATAGAAAACCGAGACCTTCTCACGTTTGCTGATGTGACGATTCGCGATAGTCTATGGTTTAACAAAACATAGCTTAAGGGCACTGGGATCACCTTATCAGAGTTCCTGACCAGGCCCAGGGGCGATTTATTCATGGTTGCCTATGAAAGGCTGGGTATTGCGAGGTGCTGGACCAGAGAGGGATTTGTTTCCATCTTGGGGCCAGATGGAGTGCGTCATCGTGTCGTGTCAGTTAGTGGACTGAATGAAATTAACAATTCACCACCAAAGCCGCACATCGCTGTTCCAAAAGCAACCGGGACGAAGTCCAAGCGAGCAGCAGTTACAAAAAAAATATATTAAGTATATCTGCATATTTTTTACAGTTCAGGTACGACCCATACTTTGTTTGTGATCTTATTGCAATGTTTACAATTGCCTAGTGCAGATTTCTTCATAGTGTTAATTTTACATACAAATTTCTGTTTTCATCTACGGTCATATATTTGTTTCTGCAACCCACTTTTGATCACGAAAATTAACAATCATGCTAGTGAACTGTTAACAGGTGGTAGAAATTAGTCATTTTCTATTATTTAGTTAAGATGATTAATTCGGGTGATTCTATTTAGAGCGTTCCGTATTCCAAGCTCTACACAGACTCTATAATGCTCTAGGTAGAGTCGTTCTAATAAGTATTGTGACCTCTACAAAGATTACATCAGCGGTTACATGAACAGTTTGTCAAGGAAGCGTTGCGCAATGAGCTCGAAAGCGCTCGGTAGAGTCAGTAGAAAGTATTGTAGCATTAACTCTCTGATGTACGGTAAAGACGCTGTTAAGGCTGTATCATCGCTATTTGTAGACACTTGTGGTTTAATGTGTGTATGTCTGTCACATTACAGAGAGCGGGTTCGATTCCCACCTAGAATAAATGTAATAAGCACTGTAATTTGTTTTGTGTGTGGTTGTAACACACACAAAACAAATGATTTATGGTTTAGGGCTTCAGAGGCGATAAATAGATATAGACCAAACTCGGCCATTTAGGTGCTAAATAATAAACAAAACAAGCAGATAACTGGGCGGTGGTAATCGCTTACCGTCTGCTCGTTTGCCTCCTATACAATAAAAAAAATATACAATTTTAAATAACATACTTTCAATAGCGTAATTGACACCTTAGTCAACTCAGTTATTTTTTATCATCTGTCAAAACGATAACTTTGTATGGAAAATGCACTAAATATAAACTTGTGACGTCACTGTTTTAGACTACTCAATTGAGCAATATACTTCAATGTTTGTTTGATTAAAATCGGTAATAGAAATGAAACCCAGAAATAATAATATCCGACATGTTTTGTAATATTCGTTTTAATGAAGGACACATCGGTATTTGTTTACGATACAGTCAACTACACTATTTTTTTATTTTTTATTATATAGGGTGCATACGAACAGTCGTATCGCCTGATGGTAAGCGATTACCGCCGTCCATGGACACTCGCAACACCAGAGGCGTTACAAGTGCGTTGCCGGCCTTTTATACTAGTTGCGCTCTAGGACGGTGCGGGTGACATTTGCCGTACGACGTTGACATCTATCAGTATCACACAACTAAAGGATGTGACGTTATGCAATTAATTTTTATCGCATACGATACTCGCAGCATAAATGTAGTTCTCTTTAATATTGTTATGATAATGAGTGTGTTATTCAGTTGTGCAGTGTGACTGTTATTTGTTTGTTGAGTTCGTTGCTATTATAGTCCGGCCACTCAGAGAATGCGTTTCTGACACTTGTAAATTCGTCATGAGTAGTGATGTACCATGAATATCATTAATAATATTTGGTAACAGTATTTATAGCATTCATTATGCATAATTATTCAATTTAGATATAGTTTATATTTCAAACACAATATTAACAAAATTGTTGATGGATGAATTAAATTTAATCGTAATTAAAAGTAAAAAATACTGTATTTATTGAAAAATATATATTATGAAATACATAGTTTTAAGATTTCAATAATGTCAAATCAAAAAATAATCCGATTCCGATTCGCTTGAGGACTCGCTGTCATCTTCACCAACATGTATTATCATGTTATTATCAATCATAGTGTCTATACGAATATCGCGGTCAAAGTCATCAAATATCATTTTTTAGTTTTTTTAACCACCTTCATCCAATCATCTCTTGTGACTTTTTCGCATGCTTCTTTTAAAAGCGTCTTAATCTTTTTTTTGCCATATGGTGGAGAAGTATTAAGGCGGGCTGCATAACCTTTAATTTGAGCCCAGATTAGCTCTATGGCATTGTACTGGCAGTGATATGGAGGAATTCGAATATTTGATAACTTATGTTCTTTGACTAATTTCATCAGCTCAGCTTTTAGCATTGACATATTTGCGTCAATGCCACTTCTTTGCAGCCAAGCCACCAATTCCTCTTTTCTATTAGCTTGAGTAGGTGCTTTATTTATTTGCACCGAATGATAAAGGGCGTTATCCATTATTATAACTGAAGGCTCTGGAAGGCCAGGTAGCAACACATCCTGGAACCACTCCTTGAATACAGCCGCATTCATTTCTTCGTGGTAGTCAGTAGTAGTTTTTGACTCAAATGCTAATAAACCATTTTCCACAAAACCATACTTCGCACAACCAGCGTGGCATATTATGAGACGTGCTCCTTTACCGATTGTCACTTTCGAAACGACGCTTGAGTGTCATCTGTCCAAGAACGAGAAAGCTCGTGATTGGTGTTCAGTCATGTCTCGTCAATGAAAACGACATTGTCCCAATTATCATTTTTTTTTGCTTCTCTTAGAAAAGTAATTCTTTTTACCAGAAATATAAAGGGATAAAAATAGTTTTTCATTTATTTTTAATTCAGCTGACTGATATCACGACAATTATTTTCATAAGTTTAGTTTGGTCGTACTATATTAAATATGTATTAAGTACATTATACACACTCTCGAATAATTTCTCCGATGTCCCCAGGAACTTTAATGTCGTTCGTATAAATGCCCAAAGCATTTCGGCACATTTCCCTGAAATGGTGACAACATTCGACTGTACGACATCCTTACATACTTTGTAACTCATCTTGTTCTACTGTTTTTTTGTGTATTCAATAAAGATAAATAAATAAAATTATATATTATTAAATTAGAACATTTTATTTAACAATATATCGACCAACAGAATATATTACGATTCCAAAAATACTCAGTTACAATTCAGTATTATTTTGTCTCATCACTACAAAAACAAACTATTGACATAACCTTGAAACAGCGCAGTTTGACGTCGTTAGACTTTTAAAAATTATTGTTCTTAAATTAATTAATTGATTAATTGTTAATAACTTTAGCCCAAAATAAAACGTTTATTGTAAATTGGCATGATTATTCAATTTTTAATGTTATTACACATTATTAAGGTTAATAAAAGATATTTAAAATTTTGCCATAAATTGTACGCCAGTTCAAAGTTACATCGCCCATTGAATCACGACCTGTCAGGAACGCATTCTCTCAGTGGCCAGACTATACCATGTCTAAGCATACAAAAATAAACTGTTTTGGGTAGTCAGGCCAGGGAGGTTGTTGTTCGTTAATAATATACGTCACAGACTCAGATGATGAATTGAGTGACAATTCAGATGTTCCTGACCCTGATATGACGATTTTGAAATGAATTTGGACGAATAAAATGTATTTTTACTTAGCAACCTTTTAAGCAACCTTACTATAATATATACTACTATAATTATAGACCAATTTTAACAATAAAAAATATCGACTATCCATCGTAGCAGCACATCCCATCACTAAATACTTCTATGGCGTTACATCATACGCATAACACTGCTTATTTTTCATTAAATTTGATTTTATTTATAGATTAGAACATTCTGGTTTGGTTTAATTTAATTTACTACAGTTATTAATGATTTAATATATTGCGAATGTGGTACAGCTGAAATACTCAGTCATAATTTATAAATCGCGGCAACTTTCAAGAGTGAAACGAAGTGTTACTGAATCTGTCACCCGCACCAAGCTATAGCGCACAGAGTATAGGAAGGAGTACGCTCTTTCATCTCAGTTCCGTTAAAATAACACAAACAAACTATAAAATATTCAACTAATTGCAATTAATAAATAAATGAAACACTTTCCTACAAACAATGCGTGTTCCCAAGGTTTATCTGACTTTTTTGTTACGATCAGTGAAAACACCATTTTCACCCGCAATCCCACGCTCTTGGGATGTAGAAATTACCTATTGTTTCATAAGATTTTTTGTATAAGTATTTATTTTGATATCGATGTGAGAATATGGAGTATATGCTTTATACGCATCTTTCTGTTTATGGTATAAATGGCAAACGGAACACACACCGTTCTACCATATTATCCATATATATATATATATAATCCATATTGTCTATACTAATAATAAAGCTAAAGAGTTTGTTTGTTTGAACGCGCTAGTTGAAGCTAAGAAACCGCTGGTCAGATTTGAAAAATTCTTTCAGTGTTGGATAGTCCATTTATCGAGGAAGGCAGGTTATATATCATCACGCTAATACTAATAGGAGCGGAGCACCAATGAAGAATGTTTCAAAAACAGGGGGAAATTTACACGCTACGGGCAATATAAGACGCAAACGAAGTTGCGTGGGTCAGCTAGTAATAAATAATACCCAGACACTGAAATAAATGATGAATGAAATGAACCTACGACCTCTGCCTTAGCGGTCAGGGTCACTAATTAACCACTAGCCTGACAGGCTGTATAATATGACTAAAAATCATCAACATCAATAGCTTTTAGCTCTGTTGGACATAGGACTCTCTTTTGAAAGGAGGTTTTCCCTACTAATCGGTGGCCAGACGGCTTGGTACATAATTTGCGTTGTACGTCCTCTAAATAGAGTCGATTTGGGCATACGCTAGACGGAGTCTTGATGTCGTAATGCTAACAGCTGTGCTTCGATTCCTCTTATCTTGGTGATGATGAATTATTTGAACTCCAGAACCACACATTCTGGTCGTAGGGTTTGATTTCCTGACTTTTATCGACCGTAGTGACGGTCCCTTGGGGGGAGTGATGTAGGAGGACATACAAACATACATGCACACACATATTTACATACATTTATAGTATCCAACTAACAATACTTATAATATTCCTATTCTATTTAAATCTTGTCTATGTAAATATGTGTGTGCATATATGTTTGTATGTCCTCCCACAGTATAAAGTCGCACACCGTGTGGTTTTAGTCGGTCGGATTCCGACACACCACCCGCAAACCTCCCACCGGAGTTGACGGCCTCAAGAGATTTCTACACGTCAAAATTTCCTTCTCCGTGTAGTATTGTTGTTTTACTTGGTTTACATTAACTAAACGTTTTACTTACATGTTCAATTAATATGCAATCACGGAAACTGTTCTACTCACTTAAATTCACACCCAATTTTTCATGTTGTAAGATTAATTTGAGTTACATTTTACAAATTGCTATTGTTTAAAGCTTGGGGCAATGTTGTGACAAGGTTTCTACACCATAGCGAAATTCATGCAATTTTGAATGTTGAAATAATAGTTTAAAACACATTAACAATTGTTGGCGCATACGTTTATTTTTGTTTCACAAGTGTTGATGAGTTAGTGCAAGCCTTTTATGGGGAATTTTTTTCATTGATGCTTGACTCTTATTGATCGTAGCGTAATGTTTTTTCGGACATTTGACACACAACCCGATATAGTCTCAAACAAAGAACACATTGACACAAGATAACTATAGATATATATAGACAACTATATTAAATAAATGCATACTTATTTTTGTTTTTTTTTTTATTGAATAGTGGGCAAACGAGCAGACGTATCACCTGATGGTAAGGGATTACCGCCGCCCATGAACACCAAAGGCGTCACAAGTGCGTTGCCGACCTTTGGGGGATGGGAAAGGGGATGGGAGGGGGGGTTGGGGTATGGGCCTCCGGTATCCTCACTCACTCGGTGAAACACATTTTTTGTAAATAACATATATTATAATTAGCTTGAATCGAACTCGAGACCTCGAGCACAACAGTCGCATACTCCACCACTCGACCACTAAGGCAGTCAAAATTTTCTACAATAAATAGGGTACCTAACACTGAGAGATGTTTTATTAGTGCCAATATTTCGAATGATTATTATTATTATTAAACCAAATAGATTGTACACATTATAATATTAGTATAGATTCAAAACCCATTCATTAACAGATCTTTATTCTCTTTGTAAGAAGTATTCCACAGCCCTTTTGTAAATGGTAAAACATGTACTCAAACTTTTATGACAATCGGTTGACTAGTTACGCGTGAAAGCGTTACAAATAAACGAACACAATCGTAATGAGTCGATAAAGGAAACGCACTTATGGTCGATGTCTGAACGTGAAATGTGAATGTTGAGATTCGACAAGGGGAGGAATGAGTGCCTTTTAAGGGGCTTGAAGCCGTTAGTTGATGGTCCCGATTTTTGATTTGTACTCTCAGCTCTGTCTATCTCGAAGGGAAGAAAACTTATGTTTCATTTACGAGTATATTTGTTTGTCAAAGTCATTTTAAAATTCATCAAACTGTAATATGTAGTACAAAGCATATGTATAGATTTAGCAGGTCTTTAAAATGAAAGTTTTAACGTGATTAATACGGTTTGACTATAATTAATGTTTTTAAATATATTTTTCTAACGTAACCCACATACATACAAAAACAAGACATAAATCAAAACGATTAGGTAACTCGCTGACTGTATTTAAAACTTTGATTTAGGAAGTAGTAAAAGTGGGGCATTGCAGATTAATGTTGTACAAATTTGGGTGGTCTAACTAAATAAATAAATATTTCGGACATCTAACACACAACGCCATCTAGACCCAAGTTAAGTTTTAATCGTAGGAGAGCCACGCTTCTGCATGAATGGGCCGGCTCGACCAGAGTGATTCCACGGCCTCACAGAAAACCGGTGTGAAATAGCGCTTGCGCTGTGTTTCACCGAGTGAGTGAGGATACCGGAGGCCCATACCCCAACTCCTCCCCCATTCCCTCTCCCCATCCCTCAAATGTCGGCAATGCACATGTGACGCCTTTGGTGTTGCGGGTGTCCTTGGGCGGCGGTAATCGCTTACCATCAGGTGATACGTCTGCTCGTTCGCGCTACGCCACCAAGGCAATTGCATTGTATGAGGACTGTGGAAGCACTGCAAAGAGAAGGAAAAAAAACTGTGGAATGAGCTGTCGCCTGCGGTGTTCCCGGGCCAATAACCTTCAAGAAAAGAGCGTACTCCTTCCTAAAAGGCCGGCAACGCACTTGTAACACCTTTGGTGTTGCGGGTGTCCATAGGCGGCGGTAATCGCTTACCATCAGGCGATACGTCTGCTCGTTTGCCCTCTATTCCATAAAAAAAAGGTTTATCATTTTCAAAAGACATGATGTTGACGATGTTCCCAATAGTTCTGAGCCATCTCAATAGGTCGTCATGGTGTTGGTCACCATGCTGCATTGTTGTATTGACAGATTCGACATGGGCATGGTGACCACCACTCTTAGATTCTGCTCATGCTTTCCATCAGCCAGAGTAGAGTTACTTTAGTAGGTCCATACTTAAGAAAAAATTACGTATGCGAAGCCGCGGGCAAAACTATAAAATGATGTCTTGTTAAAATATTTTTTTCCAATTCAATCTATAGCATAACTGGCGCCATGGCGCCGCTTAAACGGAATTTATCATACAAAAAATTATAAAACATAAACAAGTCGTACTTCCATATGGTTGTCGAGTAGGTTGTCACAACCGGTTGGTTGCACAACCTCTTATAACATATTACACAACCAAATTATGTGACATGCGTGTTTTGTTTAAAATGTCAAGTTTTGAGTATTATGTAATAGTATTGTATTTAATTGTTATCACAAGAAATTTGTCGGGTTAAAGTAATTTTAGGGGTTCTCACTTTTGCAGGGGAAGCTAATCTATCATTTGGTGCGTCTATTGATTAGGGCACTGTTCAAGCGCCTGCCAACGTGTTGGTGGCAACGTTTGATAGTAATCATTGTTGCTGTGTCATCGATCACCCTCACCTATGTATTTTTAAGTAATTGCATATTTTTTCAATATACGTTAGATCTCGTCAGTAGAAACACGTCCAATTGTTTCATTCTCCCAAGTATCCCGAATCTTCCCCGGAACATGGTCCTTCGAGCCGGTTGCTGAATTAATCGTTATTATTAAGTAATACAAGAAGATTAAAATACTTAGGAGAAATTATTGAATGAATCAATTTGTCGGGTGCAACTTTTGAAAATGTATTATTGTAATATGTCATAAGAGTCCTTATTCTTGACTCTTGACTGATTATAAGTATTACTTTAAGACCACCCTGGTGTCACCCGTAACACTAGAAGCTTGTTACGAAAACTATGCGAACGAAGGAGTATGAAATTTGGCACAGATAAAGTTTATATGGGGAAGAAGTGTCGAAAACTAAAAAAGTAAACACAAATAAATAAAATTGAAGTGTCTGTTTGTAATATTAAAATAACCGCTTTCTACTACATGCATATGAATGTATATACGGTACACATACCAAAATATATATTTTTAAAATTGTTGTCTGTCTGTCTGTTTGTTCCGGCTAATCTCAGGAACCACTGGTCCGATTGGAAAAAAATTTTTGGTGGTGGATAGTCCATTTATTGAGGAAGGCTCTAGGCTATATATCATCACGCTACTACTAATAGGAGAGGAGCACCAATGAGGAATGTTTCAAAAACGGGGGAAAATTTTCACGCCACGGGCAATATAAGACGCAAACGAGGTTGCGTGGGTCAGCTTGTATGATATAAATTTAGGAGCAAAAGATGTCACACACTCTTTATCTATTAATATAATATATAAACATACTTAAGTTATTCTAAATACGTAGATAGACTAGGTGCGCCCTGTGGCGTTACCGCGGTTATTGTTGTACCTTTATAACTACAACCACGTGTAACAACGCGGGGCGAAGCTAGTCTAAAATAAAAGTAGCCTGAGTCACTCCTTATATAGTCTTTGAAGTCCTTTCAAAATCAGTCCAACCGTTCCTGGATTTAGCCGGAATAAACAAACGGTAGTAATAATAGTAATTGGTGGTACCAAGTTAATAAAAATATACCCCGGCTGCGTTAAAAGTTTTTATAAAATTACATGTCCCATGATTAAGAATCTTTTGACACAAATTGGTTCAATAGTTTGGGGGGTACGATGGAGTAAACATATGTAAATTACCAAAACTATTACCCCCTTTCAAATTTCAGTCAAACTGACTTCCCCATAGTCAGATAAAAAATAAGAATCTACCTAACTAAAACTTTCATCAATGTCAGTTTGACAGTTCAGTTTTTTTTTTGAAACTTATTTAAATTAGAGATTTTTTTTACATGGTAATATGTTAGCCCCATCGTACCTTATCCTTATTTAATATTAGGTCAAAGCTTTTGATGCGTAAATATTTCAAATAGATCAAGTGCAGCATTTGAGGTTGGGTTTCCTAGAATGTTGATAAACATACCAATATCGTATCTATTTAAATTGTATCTACGCACCAACACCTCTCTCTGTGTTCAATACTTGACACACTCCGTCAGCAACTGATGGACATCATCAAGCGTCCCGCATATCTCACAGTTCGGTGGGTGGTGGTTTTTACCGTGGGAGAGCTATGCTTCGGCATGAATGGGTCGGCTCGACCGGAGTGATACCACGGCCTCACAGAAAACCGGTGTGAAATAGCGTTTGCGCTATGTTTCACCGAGTGAGTGAGGATACCGGAGGCCCATACCCCAAACCCTCCCCCATCCCCATCCCCATCCCCTTTCTCATCCCCCAAAGGTCGGCAACGCACTTGTGACGCCTTTGGTGTTGCGGGTGTCCATGGGCGGCGGTAATCGCTTACCATCAGGTGATACGTCTGCTCGTTTGCCCACTATTCAATAAAAAAAATAAAAATCTACTTTCTTCATAAGATGCCACGGATAGTGTCCTGAGCGGAGTCTATGCGCCACAAAAATACTACTTTTGTTCACTTTGGTATTAATAAACCAGGGTACGCGAGAAGGCTGATACTGAATTGTTTTAAAACAAATACCCTTTTCTCTACTTCTTTCATCAAAATATTCTTTAAATTTATCGTAACACATTTTTTTGACATTGCCAAGATGATCAGAATACAGTAATTTAATATTATAATCAACGCCTTCTGGTTTTTTTTATTTTTTTATTGAATAGTGGGCAAACGGTCAGACGTATCACCTGATGGTAAGCAATTACCGCCGCCCATGGACACCCGCAACACCAAAGGCGTCACAAGTGCGTTGCCGACTATTGGGGCATGGGAAAAAGAATGGGAGAGGGGTTGGGGTATGGGCCTCCGGTATCCTCACGCACTCGGTGAAACACAGCGCAAACGCTATTTCACACCGGTTTTCTGAGAGGCCGTGGTATCACTCCGGTCGACCCGACCCATTCATGCCGAAGCATAGCTCTCCCACGGTTACGAAGCGACTGTTTAGTTTTAGTTATCAACGAACTATTGACAAGATACACACAGCACAGCCTGGTCCGTACGGCTACAGTTATTAAAAAAAAAGCTTCTAACTCAACCAATACTCAACACATAAATATAAAAAATAATTAAAAAACCATGTTACAAAATACCTTTCCAAGATTAATGTTTAAAACGATTATGTTAATATTCAACAATATGTTTAAATTTCTTACATTTATATGTTAATATTTCCATTCTCATAAACATTGCATAATGCCGGTCTTTATCTATTGTACCGTTACTTTTACGCGCTACTGTGTCTGTGTGTGCGTTTGTGAGTGTGTGTAAGTGCATAGTATAACGGTTTTCATTGGTCAATATACGCTCCATGCAACTTAAGCGGACGATGTCATCTAATAAGTGATAATTCATTTTTTATTATGGGATTATGTTGAAATGCAGTCATAAATATTTTTTTTACGACTTAATAGTGATTTGATATCTTGAACTCTACGCTTGCTACTTAATTAATACTAATATATAATGGGTTTTAATTTCTTTTTTTAAATTTAATGATATATTTAATATTTATCACGCCAGGATTTTTTAGAAGAAGAACATTTACTATAAATGTGATTTAAATTCGTGGGAATAATTAGTACATATTTTATGATAAATTAATTATCAGACTACCAAAGTCTGTTACATATCATGAAAGTAATTTGATTCAGTTTTAATTATACCACCGCGAGTACTCCTAGGAATTGTTCGGATTGATCCCTGCTGCATCTTTCCGTCATCGTCCTCCGCGACAGAAATTTCATCCCCATTATCTAGATGGTTGGCAGTCCACAACTATGCGATTTTCCCAAAATTTTCTGCCGCGCACAGCAAAACTGTGGAACGAACTGTCACCTGCGGTGTTCCCGGACCAATACGACCTTCAAACCTTCAAGAAAAGAGCGTACTCTTCCTAAAAGGCCGGCAACGCACTTGTGACGCCTCTGGTATTGCGGGTGTACATGGGCGGGGTTATCGCTTACCATCAGGCGATACGTCTGCTCATTTGCCCCCTATAAAAAAAACCTGTGTGGGCATCAATTTAAACTTGATATATTCTAATATTTCTAAGAAGAAAGGTCTTTTTAGAAAGACATTACAAGTTATGACATATTGCAGTCTTATAAGAATTTAATCGCTCTTTTGAGGTGCACAATTTAATGTTAATGTAAATGGCACTACATTTTTTCTGGGGATTTGTTTGCGTTAAATTTGATTATGACTCGGTATTATTAATACAAATAAATAAAATAGACGTTGTTGATGTCTTTTTTTATTATTTCAATTAATAGCTTTTCAATAAAAGCATATGAAAGTATACGGAACTTACATTTACAAAATTTTGTTTGTTCCCGCTAAATCCAGGAACGTTTGGACTGATTTTGGTCATCTAACACACGACGCCATCCAGTCCCTAACTAGGCTGAGCTTGTATTATGGGTACTAGACAACTGATATAAATATATGTATACTTTTTTTGTAAATACATACTCGTACATATTATACATAGAAAATACCCAAACTCCGAAACATATATTTGCAGATCATACAAACATTTGGGTACGATTCGGGAATCGCCACTACTGCCTGTCCAAATAACGAATGATTTAACAGAGACTTTTGTTTAAAAGAATTAGGTATATCATTTTAATAATTAAATGACAATAAAAATTAAAAGCATCTTCGCCTTAACACAATTTCACTACTTCAGTCTTCAACATATTACGGCACACACAAACATATATCTATCTTATTTCTTCCCATGCGTAACGCAATATGATGTCCCCGTCACGCACAATGTCAATGACTCGATGCGTATTGCTATTTAGATATGGATTTTCCTAACATTTCATAATAGAGGAAATATGGAATTTTAATTAATTATACATGGGAGAGCTATGCTGCGGCATGAATGGGTCGGCTCGACCAGAGTGATACCACGGCCTCACAGAAAACCGGTGTGAAATAGCGTTTGCGCCGTGTTTCACCGAGTGAGTGAGGATACCGGAGGCCCATACCCCAACCCCTCCCCCTATCCCCTTTCCCATCCCCCAAAGGTCGGCAACGCACTTATGACGCCTTTGGTGTTGCGGGTGTCCATGGACGGCGGTAATCGCTTACCATCAGGTGATACGTCTTCATCAGGTGATATCCTCACTCACTCGGTGAAACACAGCGCAAGCACTATTTCACACCGGTTTTCTGTGAGGCCGTGGTATCACTCCGGTCGAACTGGCCCATTCATGCCGAAGCGTGGCTCTCCCACGGAAAGCTTTGTCATCGTTCAAAGTGTTAAACAGTCCACAGTTGTGCATAGGGGGTCTCGTAGAAATAAAGTTTTGGAATATTAAACCAACTTTGCCTTGGATTTGTTTCAACTTTGCCTTCTGCTTGCAGCGTAGTTTGATCCCTTAGTCGCCTTTTACAACACACTTAGGATAAAAGGGGTGGAGATACCATTTTTTTATTTTATTATATAGGGGGCAAACGAGCAGACGTATCGCCTGATGGTAAGCGGTTACCGCCGCCCATGCAACACCAGAAGCGTCACAAGTGCGTTGCCGGCCTTTTAGAAAGGAGTACGCTCTTTTCTTGAAGGTTTGAAGGTCGTATTGGTCCGGGAACACCAAAGGCGACAGCTCATTCCACATTCGTTTTGCTGTGCGTGGCAGAAAACTGTTTCCTTAATCTGTTAACAGGAACAGAAAATACTGAATGACTGCCTTGGTGGCGTAGTGGTAGCGTATGCGACTGCTAAGCTTGAGGTCTCGGGTTCGATTCCCGGGTCGGACCAAATGTTTGTATGATCTGCAAATATTTGTTTCGGAGTTTGGATGTTTTCTATGTATAATATGTATGTATTTACAAAAAAAAGTATACAAGTATTTATATCAGTTGTCTAGTACCCATAACACAAGCTCTGCTTAGCTTGGGACTAGATGGCGTAGGTGTAAAAAAAAAATACAATAAAATTCCTAACATTAAAAGTATGTTCTCCACAATGTGACTGACTGCACGGTTGGCCGAGTGGTGTCAGCGGTCGCCATGCCGCTTGCTACTGCGCCAAGTGTCGTGGGTTCAAATCCCACGCGGTACCTACAACACTTTGTGTGATCCACGAATTGATGTCCCGAGTCTGGATGTTCTTTGTGTCCGTTTCATGTATGTTTGTAAAGTCCCCCACGACACAGGATGTTTATTCCTAATGTGGGAGTTGTCTTTTAAAAAAAAAAAAAAAAAAATGTGAGTGTGGACTTAATTCATATGTGTTACGCTTATGTCTCACCTATATTTCTAAGAAGGTTACATAAATAGTTATTTAGTTGTGGTCAGTAAACAAATAACAGTTATTGCGTAACGTTACGCAGTGGAACTATACCGCATTGGAAGCGGTGAAAGCAATATGTACGGTCTGCAAAACAAGCTTATAAATGTTTTTTACTATAAAATTATTTATGAAGGTGGGTAAAAACCCGTCCAGTCCCATCAGAAGAATATGATCATAAAGATATTCGGTGCTAAGCAATATTTTATTTCTTCTTCTCTTATTCTCCTTTTTCTGTTTGTGTGTGTCTATAATGAGTCTGCATATCAAGTAATATTTTATGTGAAATATTATTAAGAGTGTGATATTTGTGTGCATATGTTGTATCATATAAATTAATAAATAGCAATCGAGACTCAGGGTGACTATTCGCCTGCGTCGTTTGAACTGCAGGTATTCTGGAGTGTCATATTTATTCATTTACCCTATTGCTATAAATCTTCTTTTAGTCAATTACTAGTGTTACCAGTATTACATGAATGTCAGTATTTCCAGGGAATGACTGGTATCGGATCTATTTAACCAGAAGGTGAATAGGATTTGAAGGTTGAACTGGTTGTCAGTTTATTTGAGGGCATTGACTTCCCTATAATGATCAATCATCGTCATAGATCATCATGACAACTGGAACCGATGGCTTAAAATGTTCTCCGATATGTTACTAAGAATTTCTTGCAAGTAAAACTCTACAATACTTTTGGCGGGCTGAAAATCGAATTCGAGACCTATTGATTGACAGTTGCGCACGCTAACCGCTAGACTAGGCCCCGAGAATAAATACGTAATGTAAAATTACTGTTTTCATTAGTTATTATGCGTTCGATTTCCATAAAAAATAATTGTGTGAGTTATTTTTTAAACTTTCGAATTGCATGATTCGTAATTATGTACGTATGAGTTTTGATCCAAGTGCAATCAGCCGGTGTGAAGGTATAAAACGCCTACAACGTGATCGTGTAACTCCTATGCATATTCATATAATAATATTCAACAGCATAATCATTTGTTCTGTGCCTGCAATCTGTGCAAATCAATAAAATTTAAATGTCTGCTTGTAATTTCAAATTCATAGCTTTTCACTAAATGCATGTGAAAGTATATACGACATCAAAAAACAATTTCTTATGGTTGTGTGTCTTGTCTAACGTTAGTATTTCTCTTTATTATGTTCAAATACACTTAAAAGTTATACACACGACACAAAATTGTGTCTTACAGGTATGCACAGTAGAGAAACCAAGTGCTATTGGTGAATAACCAGAGATCGAATCTTTCTGATAAAACACGTCGTAATAAGAATTTCTTCATTATATATTAGACCCTACAACTATATGTCCTGAGTGTGAGCCTTTAAAAGTGGTTAAAACTGTTAGCAATGAGTACTAAATCTTTATTCCATATTTTTTTTTTTTTTTTGAATTGTGGGCAAACGACCAGACGTATCACCTGATGGTAAGCGATTACCGCCGCCCATGGACACCCGCAACACCAAAGGCGTCACAAGTGCGTTGCCGACCTTTGGGGAATGGGAAAGGGGATGGGGGAGGGGTTGGGGTATGGGCCTCCGGTATCTTCACTCACTCGGTGAAACACAGCGCAAACGCTATTTCACACCGGTTTCCTGTGAGGCCGTGGTATCACTCCGGTCAAGCCGACCCATTCGTGCTGAAGCATAGCTCTCTCTGTGTTAGGTAATATTGCTTTTATACGCAAATTCTAAATGTGCACCACAAATTACAAATTACTAGTATAGTCCATCTAAATGTTGCCTGGAAGAGATCGTAGTCTGCGATAGGGCCGCCCATTGTACTACTTTTTTATTATTTATTACTAGCTGAACCCCGCGGTGCTACCTGCGGTACGACAATAACCGCGAGCAACGCCGCGAGGTGAAGCTAGTATCTTTATAAATTGTAGCTTATGTGTTATTTTGATTTATAAGCTATATTATTGTAAAGTTTCATCAAAATCCATTCAGTAGTTTTTGCGTGAAAGAGTAACAAACATCCATCCATTCATCCATCCATACTTACAAACTTTTGCGTTTATAATATGAGTAGGATTGTCTTCATTGTATCTTTCATTTTATGCTGTGCAATAAAGAGTACATATCTATATATCTAATATTATTTATTTGTAAATCTGTCTGTTTGTCTGTCTGATACGCTTTCACGACCTAACCGCTGTATCGATTTCTATGAAATTCAATATGAAGATACTTTGATTCTTGAGGCAGGACATAGGACAAGTTAGAAGCTAGTGTTATTAAAAATAAATATTTATTTTATATAACGTTAGTACTTTTTTTGCTAACAGTACAGCCCAGTTACTGCTCTTGCGTAATATCGATAAAGATGACTTTACCGATCTTCTGTATCGATATTTATGTCCCGAATGCATCGACTTTAATCGATACCGGTAGCTCGGAAACTGTTGATGAAATCGATTTGGTGTCGGATAAGGTCATTGCCTTCTTTGAAGACATCTGGTTTTGATCTTAGGAAATGATAAAGTTGATGAACCAGTTGGTAGCGATTACTTGCTAAGCCTCTTGGGAGAGACAGCTAAGCAATCAGGCTCGTCAGAGTAGATCTCTGTCGAGCCTGACTTGCTGCAGCAGGCTCGATACATTTTCTTCAGAATACATTTTCTGGAAAAAATGCATTCTTATGTGATGAGCATGATAATTTAGTATCTGGATAACGATTTATCGCCCCTGAAACCTAATACTAACATTCATGAAAATCGTTGGAGCCGTTTGCGAGGTTCAGATTATATATTTACAAGAATTGCTGGTATAAAGGTATAGATATATCTGGGTGTAGTTTCTCTATATATAAATCTGATTATCAATATTAGATTATTTTTAATGCAATACGGGTCAAACGAGCAGATGTATCGCTTGATGGTAATCGATTATAATCGCTGCCCATGGACACCCGCAACACTAGAGGCGTCATAAGTGCGTTGTCGGCTTTTGAGGGATGGGGAGAGGGATAGGGAAAGGTTGGGGCTCCATTATCCTTACTCATTTGGAGAAACAGCGCAAGCGGCCGTGTCGTTGTCAGGCCGTGGTATCACTCCGGTCGAGCTAGCCCATTTATGCCGAAGCGTTGCTCTCCCACGGTAGACGTTTTACGTGCTTTACATGCTCTCCGTGGCACAGGGGCTAAGACCCCTTTTTTTAAGTACCGTATATACTTACATAAGCATTTAGTGCAAAGCTGTTAATTTGAAATTAAACAGACACTTCAATTCTATTGATTTGTATAGATTTTAAGGCCTGCCAGCGTCTCTGCCTGTTGGAAATTATGAGAATAATTTCGGAGTGGGGGTCGTCATACTCATTGCGAATGCAGATAATACAGTATGGTGCTGATTATTTGAAATAACTTCAGAAATATGAGTTCTTATTTTGATTCGAATTCGGCTTCAAGTTTTTTTTAATTGTATAGTTATATAGACAACTTGCTCTACATATCACAAAGAAAACATTAAATAATAAGTGTAATTACATAAAATATTATTTAACTAAATAAATATATAAAAAAATGTTAAAATATCTTAAAAAGGAGGTTAAAAATTGAGGATGAGCATATATAAATTTATTTTTAAAATCATTTAATGAAGTACCTGTTGTGAAAGCATCTTTTCTTTATAGAAGCTAATATGCAGTCGTGTACTATTTTGGAATGTAATGAGATTGCCTTGATTTTATAAAGGTAAATAAAATATCGTGACATTAAAGTTTCGCGGTTAGTAGAAATCTCCACTTATTTTGTTCGGAATCAAAAAAATAAATAGTAGATTTGGTTTTTTTTTGTCAAACATATGCCTATGTCGCGCCAGACTCGACAATAATACATGAAATGTACATAAAGACCACCCAGACTCAAAACAAGAATATGTGGATCACACAAAGTGTTACTCCTTTAGGGGTTTAAACCCACAATACTATGCTCAAGTAGAAAATGGTGGCTTACAGTCAGCTAAGAATTAGGTAGCATCTCAGAATACCCGCCATAGTGTGGACCACCAAGCTGCATTCTAGCATTGTCCGCATTCGCACTGAGCATGGTCACAACTTCTCTTTGTAATATATAATATACTAGCTGAACCTCGCGGTGTTATCTGCAGTTATTGTCATACCGCGGGCAACGCCATGTGGCGAAGGTAATCTCGCTTGGGAACTATTTTGAGATAGCTGCCACTTTCTTTTTCTAGGCATATTGCTAGTTTACATACTGTTATTATTTTTTTTGTTGTTTTTTTTGTACTATTAAAATAACCTATATTAATCAGTGATAATGTATCATTCAAACTGTGAAAGAATTTTTAAAATCCGTCCAGTACTTTTTGAGCCAATTCGTTGCAAACATACTTACATACAAACCTTTCCTCTTTATAATATTAGTATATGTGATATATATAACGTCTAAAGGGCTCTTTCTAGTCATGTAACATATGATTTAACTTAAGGAAGTGTGTCAAAAGAAATTTATATTCAGTTCAACTGTCATGTTGTAATCACAGCGCCATCTATGGTAGTACCACGTGTTGTTCCTTTATTGGTACTTTGTAACGTAATCTGGTACTAAGTAATTGATTGCAAGAAGTTACTCACTTATTTATCATTTAATAGTTCATTGCTAGAAGGTTTCTTTTTAGAAAGGATGTTTTGATCACGTTGACCAAAGTTGGTTTGTGTAAAACTTTTGTTTACTTCTTTTGTCCTATTTTTTTTTATTATTATTATATGGGGGGCAAAGGGACAAACGAGCAGACGTATCGCCTGATGGTAAGCGATTACCGCCGCCCATGGACACCCGCAACACCAGAGGCGTTACAAGTGCGTTGTCGGCCTTTTAAAGGCGTCGGAAGGAGTACGCTCTTTTCTTGAAGGTTTGAAGGCCGTATTGGTCCGGGAACACCGCAGGCTTAGCTTATATTCTTACAATACTCACGAAAAGGATAGGGGTGGTAATATTCTGTGAGGGTAACTTAGGCTAAATTTATTTTAGAAAAAGATAAAAATATAACACAGCTGAAGTTGTAGTGGTCAGGTTTTTAAAATTATATAAATACCTAAGTTTGTCCTACTTATCTTATAAACGCGAAAGTTTGTAAGTATGTGTGTGAGGACTGAGGATGTTTGTTGCTTTTTCACGCAAAAACTACTGCATGGATTTTGATGAAACTTTACAATAATATAGCTTATACATATAGGCTACAATTTATAAAGGTACTAGCTTTGCCTCGCGGCTTACCGCGGTATGATCTCAGTTTATGATTTAATTTTATATAGCGTTACTATTATTATTAATTTGAGTTTAATAGCTAAAATTACGATTAAATTAACACACTAATCATTTGGACCATAAAAACAAATAGGTTTATTGAGTTTATACATCTCGTTACTCTTGAGTCTAATTAATTAAAGTTATTATTTGGCGAAATAAACACTAAACAGTTAACTACGCAGGAAATATTACTGTTACATCATGGTACATAATCATTTAATAATAATAATAATAACTCTTTATTGTACATCAGATAATTAAATAAATTACTTAATGCTAGATCAGTACAATTGGCGGCCTTATCGCTTAACATGCAATCTCTTCCAGGCAACCGTGGGATGGAAATAAATACAGGATATAAAGGGTGGTGTCTGGTGTAATCGAGAGTAGTTGAGAGAATTTAACTGTTTCCGGTAATAGTAACTTGTTATCTAACAGATCAATACTTAACAGCAACTGCCGGGATTCGTTACAGCTGATATCAATAGATTTAACAGTATTGGATGACCGAGCTTCGATCGGTATTTCTCTTTGGTAATTTTTCTAAAAAATAATCCTAGCTATATCGATTTATCGTATCCGAAACCCCCTGCTTACTAAATTTCATGATTTCAATTTAATTACAAATAAGTTATTGAAAACGGTCTAAATTTATTTTTTAAGAAAGAGGCTTTCGATTTTTTTATAACAACTAAAACTTGCAAAATAAGAAATGATTCTGCATATCCATGAACGTATTGAATCAATAATATTGAAAAAAAATTGAAGAAAATAAATAAATAAAATAAATAAATATTCCGGACATTTAACAGACAACGCCATCTAGTCCCAAGCTAAGCAGAGCTTGTGTTATGGGTACTAGACAACTGATATAAATACTTGGATACTTTTTTTTGTAAATACATATATATTATACATAGAAAACACCCAAAGTCCGAAACAAATATTTGCAGATCATACAAACATTTGGTCCGACCCGGGAATCGAACCCGAGACCTCAAGCTTAGCAGTCGCATACGCTACCACTATGCCACCGAGGCAGTCAAAATATATAGACAACACCAGTTTAGACGGCTGACCGGGACTGGGAGAGGTTTAGAACCGCAGCGCTCGCGGCCTACCCACTTTTGGGGACACCAACGGAAACATCGTTGTTTCGACACGGTGTAGGACTTATCTACGAATCGTAGGTGGCCCGAGGTATGTCGAGATTCCAGGGGTTTCCTTTCTAGGGTACACCTGGTTCCTCGGCTCCTAGTACACGCGACTGCCACCAAGAGGTGGTATGCGAGGGGATTTTCGTACGGGGGAAAAAAAAAGAAAGGACAACACTAGTCTGCTTTAACAAGTCTTTACTTTAATTTAAAAAAGAAAAAAAAAACAATCTGTGCATAAACTTTCAATTTCTTATCAAAAATGCTATCTCTAATTAAATCAATTGGTATCACATTCCAATTAACGTTTAAAAAAAAACAATAAATATCGTGCATACTTTTTTAAATTGCCACAATTATAATTATTATAAATGTAAACACTGGCAGTCAAACGTCAAAATACAACATGGCTGATGACGTAACGTCCAATTGCGAAGGAAACAAAACTGTTTGAAAGTGCTCAAGAGCGCAGAGACAGAATGAGTCAAGCACTTTCGCTCTCTCATGTGCCATAATGGGGGAAACGAGGTGCATGTCGTAATACATTTGTTTTTGTTTTCGAATAGCCTGCTTCGATGATATCATCCTAATACATCTCGAGAGATCCGGATTATTATATTGTTCTTTCATTTTAAGAATAATTAGATCATGACGCCTTGTTTTACTTTAAAAAAAAAACTATTAATTTTTTGGATTTTGTTTCTATGTCAGTATCCATTGATTTCTTTGTGATAGTTAACTAAAAGATTTTTATTCTTAGCTTATGGCAGACGCTCCTGGTAAAAATCTAAATGCAGCTGTATACTTAAAAGTTCCGACCGATTTAGTTCTGAGGTTGAAAATGAGGAAAAATCTCTTTGAAAAAAGTTCATTAAAAACAGTTTTTTTTAAATATATGAGCCTGCCAAAGTCCAAGAGTCCAAGAGTGATCGTCACCATATTCATTGCGAATGCTGGCGCTATGTCGGCCTATTGAAAAACAGAAGAAAATATGTTACCAGGTAATCGTTGAAATTGAGAGTTGTGAATTGGAACATACTGCACGTGCATATAGAACGTATAAATCCATCAAAGTGAAAACAACAAAATTTAGGTATTTTAATCGATTAACCATCTTTCTCTGAGACATTTAATTACTATAATTGCACGAAGAATTCTGGGTGAACGTTATGAGAATAACCCCAAAGGTTAAAGTACCTAACCTCTAACCTTAACTATTCGTGACGGGCCGCGTTCATTTTTGGTTTCAAATCTAGAATCTCACGAGAAATAATAAAACCCAATGATTTATAGTTTCACGACGACATCTTTTATTTATATTTATTTCTATTTTTTTCTAATAATGTGCAAACTATGCCGATGTCAAGCGCGATGCAAATACGTGGATTTTATTAATATTTTTTTTTTTATAATTTTTTTTTTATCCGTGGACTGAATGTGGGTCTGTTTATATTTGGAACGCTGGCAAGTGCATAAGGTATACATTCTTAGGAAGTTAGTGTAAATTTTTAGGTTCGTTTTGTATGTGAACATAATTATACTTGCTAGTGCTCGACTTATAAATTTGTACGAAGAACGAGAAGAAACATAATCTTTTGACATTTTATGGACATGATCATGATCAAACAGTCCACAGCTAGACATAAACGATTCCCCTAAGACCACAGGTTTGGGCCTATAAGACCACGTTAGCCAGACCTTATTACCAGGTATTAGATTTCATGTTTTCTCATCTTCGCAATTGCTTTTGTACTCATTACATTTATTTAATTTAAAAAATGTCATTGACACAATCTCTTTTGATGAAATTGCATGGTTAAACAACGACATATCAATTTTTACTAAGTATACATCATAAACTTCCCCAGGATGTCATAATATATGACTAAGGAATTGTGCAAGGCGGATGTCTTGAATTTTGCGATGCCATTCACTTCGACTGTTGTGAAGTCCATATTGACATATCAGGATATTGTAGAGGTTAAAGTGACACATTACGACATCTTAATTTGACGTAAGCTGTCATTTTGACAGATGATAGGTTTATGACTGTTTAATTAAAATGTTTGTGACCTTTGATGTGTGACGTACATTTATGGATCACGTAAGTATTTTTTATAGAGACGATTTTAATATCAAGATTATTATTTATTTCCCTGTCGTGTTCATGATAGTAGCAGTGGGATAATCTTTTTTTATCGAAGTGACTTTTGAATATTCGCATTTCAAACCCTGATTTTTAATGTCAGACAAATTATTTTGCCATATGGCTCCATGACCTCATACCTAGTTGGTTAATAATGCTTTAAAAAAGGTTCGAAATTACAGATTTTTTTATATATAATAAATTGAATTTAAGATAGCGGAATGGAATTTTGTTATTTTTGTATTGAAATTAAAACGAAATGTAAATTAATAAAAAACTTTCGTAATTTCTTAAATACAGGCTGCACCATTTAAAATTGTACCAAAATCATTAATATTAAATTAAAAAGTATAAAATTTTAGCGTAAAATAAATTTAATAAGCGTTAATCCACAAGCAAATCAAAAACAAAAAACTACACCTTTTAATCACCCACACTGGTGTGTAATACGTTAAATAATTATATTTAAAATATATTTTATAAAAATAAATAAATATATTTATTAAATTGTGAGTAGGTGTTACACAATATCATTAATATTTATTAAGCCTTATTTTCTTTTTTAGTTTAAAACTAGAATTTTGTGCTGTGTCGACATCATTTTATTTTTAGTTTTAGACCATCTGCAATAATGACTTCCCTTCTAAATAAAAACCGACAAAAATGATTATTTTGCATTTTTTAAGACACAGCTTTTGGGATTTTAATGTGATTTTTACAATATTTTTAGGTAAAATCTGACGTACTATACAAGGATTTTTTTTAAGATAGATTTTCTTCTAGGTACCTAATATTGTGAATTGTCATTGTATATATCAAAAATGTGTATGCTGCCGTGTAAATATGTATAACATGTGACGATAACATTGTTTTATCGTGTACATAAATATTTTATTTCAATGTATATTTGTTTTATATGTGTTTTTTGTAACATGCATGTAATTTTCTGTTTAATATAATACTAAATAAATCATTTAACATTTAAACTCCGAAAACCCTTTAGAGCCCTCTTTCATTATCTTTTAGTACTCATTTTGCAATCTATCTGTCCGCTTATTTTCTAACTGTCATATTCCTATTTAAAAAAATACAGTTAAATTAAGAATCATTTAAATACTTAAAAAACTAAGATCTTGATCTATATTTTCGTGATAAAGTCTTATTTAACGCTCAATTTAAAAAAAGAATGACTAACATTCACCACTTCATCTATTCAATGTTTCCGTAATGACATTCTTTTTTTTAATTCGAACAGATGCCAACGAACCACATCGAGCTCGGTACGACACAGATTATAAAATAAAAAGAAAAAAACACGTATTAGAGAAACCGATGTTCATACAAACGGACATCAAAGCACAAATGAAAAGGGCGGATTTCTATGGGTTCCCAAACGTAACCAATCGACTAGCCGATCTTCCTAAATTCAAGCCCATATCGGACGAACAGATGTTAAAAATTAATGAAATACTAGACAGTCTGCCATTGAAACTCCCAAAGAGAAAGGGCCGAGTTTTGACACCTCCGAAAACTGCCATAGATGACATTTCAACAACGACAGAACCTCCAACACCTGACGACAGGCAAGATGGAAAACGGTGCCCTCAAGGCGGGACCTGTGAGTTTTTTTTTTACTGTTGGATGGTGGGTGGTTTGCTTGAAGGTTCATGTGGAGGAGTTCTGAAAGGTTGCTGTCACAGGGTGGCGAAAGCTGGAATTTTGGGAGTCCAGGACTCGAATAGTATTGACTATGGGAACGAAGGCCTAAGTTACGGACCGGTGGTGAATGACGAAAGTAAGTCTGAATAAACACCGAAGCGTAATATTGTGAGGTTTTTACATAAATGCACGCTTTCTGTTGCACATTTTTTGTACTTTTTCCATTTTTCTATCAGCATGAAAAAAATATGAGTACAGATATATAGATACTGCAAAATATTGTATACACTATATTTATACATCTTCTCTGCGTATATTGTTTTTTTTTTCTTCTGATGTTACGATTCGGTGTCTCACATCAATACAGCGCCTCCTAGCGACACCTAAACGTACTAACAGAGCTCAGATGTGGTCGTTCGGCAAGACATAGCTAGGATATACCGACTATTTATACATTTCTGGATGCAGTGACGACAGCAGGTATTGAATAATTGTATTTAAAACTTTTTGTTCATTTTATATTTTCATTTATTTTTCCTCCATTTATTCCGCCTCTATTCTAACTATGTCTTGCTTTCTCACATCTATGATGTCATTGTACATATACATATTTATACACTAACATATTAATACATTTCTTTATACATTCTTTATAAATGCTCTTTTCATTTTGTGTTTATAGGCCTGCAGGTAAGTGTATCTATATGATATTTATAATTTATTGTACATTTAAATGTATAAATAATAATGTACTTATCAACTTGTTTTAAAATTTAAAACAAGTCGCTTTATGCGTCTGTCTCTTTCTGTAAATCTGCTATCTCTTTATCAACCAGACAACGTATTTCAAGCTGCATTGAACAACATTAACATTTATTACATTTGGCTATTTAATATATATAAAAAAATTCTGACTAATATATGACATTCATCGCCGAAAAATAAATTTATACGACTCAACCTTACCACTGCAATTCGATCGGTTATCTTTTTTTTAATGTGTGCCCTTCCAAAATCATTCTACGCTGCCTGATGGAAAGCATAAGCAGAATCCAAGAGTGGTGGTCACTATACAATTTTTTTTTTTTATTGTATAGTGGGCAAACGAGCAGCCGTATTACCTGATGGTAAGCGATTACCGCCGCCCATGGACACCCGCAACACCAAAGGCGTCACAAGTGCGTGGCCAACCTTTGGGGAATGGGAAAGGGGGTGAGGGAGGGGTTGGGGTATGGGCCTCCGGTATCCTCACTCACTCACTCGGTGCGCACAAGCGCTATTTCACACCGGTTTTCTGTGAGGCCGTGGTATCACTCCGGTCGAGCCGACCCATTCATGCCGAAGCATAGCTCTCCCACGGTATAAAGTTACAATGCAGCATGGTGACTCACACCATAGCGACCTAGAGATGGGTTTGCATCATTGGTCTAGGTCTTGGACTCACCAACGACACACGACAGCACGAACGCTATCATTTTACTTTGATTTTCTGTGCGAGGTTAGTATCGCCCCGGTTGAGTCGACCCGTTCGTGCTGATATCAGCGTGCCTCTACTTTCTTGATAACACTAACCATAAGTCAATAAAGTGCTAACACTTCAACTTTCGCGGATAGTCTACTGTTGGACATATGGCTCTCCTTATATAGTAGACTAGCTGACCCACGCAACCTCGTTTACGTCTTATATTGCTCGTAGCGTGAAAGTTCTTCCCCGTTTTTGAAACATTCTTCATTGGTGCTCCGCTCCTATTAGTAGTAGCATGATGATATATAGTCTATAGCCTTTCTCGATAAATGGACTATCCAACACTGAAAGAATTTTTCAAATCGAACCAGCGATTCCTGAGATTAGCGCGTTCAAACAAACAAACTCTTCAGCTTTATTATTAGTATAGATTTTGGCTTACTTTACGACTTTGGCCGTAAGAAATAATTTTTTCAGTTTCCCATCTCCTTTGCAATTGCGTTGTCGTGTGAAGTTAGTCTTTTAATCGGCTCTTCTGTTGCATTAACCTTTGAATTATTAGACATTTATAGGCTTACTAATTATTACCTATGAAAAATAAATTAAAATTTAGCGTTCCAAAGATAATTATGTACAGAAATTAAGGCGATCACGTAATGGATCTGTCTCGTACACGTACATGACTGCTATGTATTGGGTCTCGGGTTCTATTCCCGGGTCAGATCAAATGGTTGTATAATCTGCTACTATTTGTTTTGGAATTTGGCTGTTTTCTATATAATATGTGTATTTACAAAGAAAGGTACAAATGTATTCATATCAGTTGTCTAGTACCCATAATATAAGCTCCGCTCTGTTTGGGACTAGATAGCGTTGTATGTTAGATGTCCGAAAAGGAGATTTCCGCACAAAAAAAAAGAAAGGGCATAATAGGAATTAATGAACATATTACGATGTTGTATTTCGACATCATTAATAGCCTTTAATAGTTCACGGCTGAACACGGCATAGGCCTCTCTTTAAAAAGGAGGTTTTAGCTCACTATACAACTTTGGTGAAAGGATTGGGTTTAAATAAATAAATAAATAATAAATAAATATTTCGGACATCTAACACACAACGCCATCTAGTCCCAAGCTAAGCAGAGCTTGTGTTATGGGTACTAGACAACTGATATAAATACTTTCATACTTTTTTTTTCTAAATACATACATATTATACATAGAAACCACCCAAACTCCGAAACAAATATTTTTAGATCATACAAACATTTGGTCCGACCCGGGAATCGAACCCGAGCCCTCATGCTTAGCAGTAGCATACGCTACCACTACGCCACCGAGGCAGTAATAGGGGTATAGGAGGGTATAGGATTTATCTTAAGTTTTCATTCAGTCTCTGCAGTGTTGTCTTGCGTACTTTGCTCTCTTAATCGGCTCTTACGATACCCACGGGATAAATAGGGGTTGTGATACTCCAAGTTCTATCTGTCTTGGCTAAAGAATAGAAATCTTGGCTCGCTACCAATTTTAACTGTCATTCCTATTTATCGTGTTTCCTACTATTGAGTAGGTCGATACCAGTGGCTCTCGCTACAAGATGTTACGAAATAACTTCTCCTTACTGAGTGTTTTAATTCGAAACACGTTTATCATTTATATCGATTACTGATTTTATGCTGGCAACATTTAGTTTTTGGAAAAGGTAAACAAATAGAGAAAACATTTTTGGATGTCAGTTTACTAGTTTTAGTCCACGTTCATGTTTGTCTAAACCTGACAATAGATATTTCTAAATACAATAGACAAACGAGCAGACTGGTCACCGGATCGCAAGTGATCATCTGCAAGTCAAGGGTCACAAGTGCTTAGCTGTCTTTTGAGCCTCCTCCTCCCTAAAGAAGAAATCGAGATATAGATTCCAATAACCTCATTTAATCGGTGAAAAGCAACCAAAGAATTGTTTAACATCGGTCTTCTCGAAGGTCTTAGGCTCACAAAAGACGTTTCTTCCATTTTGGTTCCATTAAAATTAAAGAAAATAGGTTTTGTTTCATTGAATAGCGGGCAAACAAGCTGATGTGTCGCCTAATGGTATGCGATTACCGCCGTATCACAAGAGTTGCGTTGCCGGACTTTGGAGGATGGGGAAAGGTATTGGGGTCCTGCTCACTCTCGCGGTTTCATCGAGCGAGTGAGAATACCAGAGGGTATCCTCACTTCCTCAATGAAACACAGCGCAGGCACTGTTTCACACTGGTTTTCTATAAGGCCGTTGTATCATTCCGGTTTTCAATAACGTACAAAAGTAACGGATGAAAAAAAAACGCTTATTATTATTAATTAGTTCCTGGCAACATTCTCGTGCTTAATATTCTGCCTACGCCTAATTAAGCTATTGGCCTAAATGATGTCATTTAAAAAAACAGACCAACAAGCATCTCACCTCTTTACAACAGAATGTACTACACAGCTGACTGTGACGTAACAACTTTCACTTCATTCGGCGCCGTACACCCAGCCGCTCACACAAGCAAATATTTTTTCATTATTAACACTCATGTTTGACATTACAACTTATGTTCGGTTGCATATCCGTATGCTGATGGTCTTATACGAATATATTAATGTTTTTAGGGTCATATGTCTGAATAAATGATGATTGCATATAGAGGAGTGCATATCGTGTTTATTGTCTCTCTTTGGCACTTGATAGATTATTGTGTGCTCATAGTGGTTACAAATATTAGATATGAACCACCTCAGAAACGTGTTGTATATCGATTTAAAATTTAAGAGGTGCGGGATATTTTGAGTTTTTGATAAACCATAAAATATTTGAGTGAGTGGATCTGTGTGAGAGACTACTATCTGCACAAGAGAACCTGTATGACAGATTATCAGCGTCTCCCTTATTTAGATAATCCAGAGCTTAAAGAATGTGTAACCATTTGTGTGTGTGTGATTCATAATGAGAAGTGGAAGATTTGAGTAAGAGAGGCCCCACGGTTTTCATGAAATTTAGTATGCCCCTGCATTTTTCCCCCATCGATCGATCGGATCGAATTATATTGATAATTCGATCCAGCAAGGATTCATTAAAAAAAAAATTGAAATCAAAAAATACCGATCTAAGCTTGGTCATCCAGATACTATATGTTAATACTAATATCCGCCTCCTTGGTCTAGCGGTTGGCGTATGCGACTGCCGATTAAGAGGTCTCGGGTTCGAATCCTCGGGCGAAAAGTGTTATTGGGTTTAATTGATTCTGGAAATAATAACAGTTCGAAGTTTGGAAGTTGGGGTCTTATCCCCGTGCCTCGAGGAGCACGTAAAGCTGTCGGTCCTGCGCCTGATCTCTCCTTGATCGTGCCGGTTAAGCGTCCCATCGCATTATGACAGAGAGAGAGGGAACAGAGAGTGCACTTGTGATTGCGCAAACTCTAGTGCACTATAATATATTCTGCGTAGTTGGCTGGTCTCCGTTGAGACTGGCCGCCATGGCCGGCTAGGCGAACATAGATAATAAAAAACTTTGTATCTCTTTTTATGACAATTATGAAAACGTAGGAGTACCTATTAAATTTGGCACAGTTAAAGTACAATATGGAGGAGGAGTTCAGAAATCTAAAAGAATTGAATTATGGTTGAATTTCGACCACTAGTGGCGACCTCTAGAGTTTTACCTTAGTGATTTTTTACTTTCTTACTCATCGTGTTAAAAAATTCTACTTACAAGTTTAAAAAGGACTATAAATAATTTCTTTTCATCAATTTTCATGACTTTTCCTCAAACACGAGTCAAAAACACGTAACTTTTAGCACTTAAGTGTTTAAATGACCACTTATTGTAATGTAAAAGTGCACTTCAGTGCTGTTTTCGGACATTACAACACTGTAAGTGCGTTGTTTAGTGTTAAAGTGTTCTTTAATATATCATTTTGAAGGTAAATGATCGTATTATTTGAAGTTTTGCCGTAAAATAAAGCTTTTTTCTTAAAACTGCACTATGGCATGTTAGGCATTTTTGACTGCCTCGGTGGTTAGTGGTAGCGTATGCGACCGCTAAGCTTGAGGGCTCGGGTTCGATATATTTGTTTCGGAGTTTGGGTGTTTTCTATGTATAATATGTATGTATTTACAAAAAAAGTATATAAGTTTCTTTTTTTTTCCCGTGTGTAATGCCACGGGATAGATTGCTCACTGCGACAGCATATAAGTATTTATATCAGTTGTCTAGTACCCATAACACAAGCTCTGCTTAACTTGGGAGTTGATGGCGTTGTGTGTTAGATGTCCGAAATATTTATTTATTTTATTTTATTTAGTTAAAGTAGTTGCCTTAACGATTCCACCGTTATGGGTTCGGTCCTCACTTTGCGTGATCCTCAAATCGTTGTTCTGAGTGTGAATATTCTTTGTGTCCGTTTGGCGTAGGTTCTAACGCATATTTCAACCGTCCATTCGCAAAATCAATTAACAAATTTAATTAGGAAAAATATCTTGGTCTTAATATTCGTTAACATACTTGAGAAGCCTTCGCACATAATTTTGGTATATATGTGTAAATTAAAATTTTAACCTTAACCCAATATCGAACTGATTATCTATCTTGGCAATACCCATAACAAATGTTGTGTTTTGAAATAGAGTGGAGAATACCGCATTTGTTAATATTCATTCGAGTATTTGCAATAATACTTGTGAATCATTGCTGTAGTAATAGTTATTCTGCGGCCAAATTTCGTCTATGTCGACATAAGTAGCGAACAAACTTGAACTATTTCATAAATGGTAATCCTGGATCGCGCAATTATAATTTCCACGTGTTTTATATGCTAATGGCAGAATCAGAAATTTTTAAGATGTTAAAATATTTTTTAAGTATGTTACAATATTTATTTATATTCCAGAAGTCAAATAAGCATAGTGATTACCTGATATTAAGTGAGCAAAGTGGGATAGGCACATGTAATTCTTGAATCACAAATACACGGGTTTAGACTCTGATATAGCTCGTCTGCCACCTTTAATTTTACCATTGAAAATGATTATCAGTCTATTTCCGTAAGACTAAGTTATATCTTCGAGGATAACGAAGAGATTGCGGGCTTAAGAGTTTCAAATATTACTAAATTTATCATGATACCTTTGGATTTTTTTTATTATATATTATATGGGGCAAACGAGCAGACGCATTGCCTCGAATCTTATAAAACGGTGTGTAATTTTTTCAGTGTGTATAGTCACACTCTTCTCCAGGGTCTGCCCAAAAGTAAACTCGTACTGCAACCCAAAGAAGAAGGTTTGCAAAATTAAATTATTCCTTTATATTAATCACATCACAAGGAATGTAAAGAATTTAAAAATAATAACCTTATTCGAATAGTATAAATATATGATACAAAATTCAGGCAAATCGATTAACCGTAACCGAATCGAATGCCAGAGATGTAACCCACTATTTAGTTATCGTTGGTTACGTATTTATTACATAATGACTAGAGTAGTTCATTCGACATTATAGATTTTTGGTATAAACTTCCTTCCTAAATATTTTATATGAAAGTAAATATAGATTATATAAATTTGTATAATATAGTAAAAAAAGTTATGTCGTCTTCCACAAGTAATGGACATACCATAGCGCCATCTAATGACGACACGCTGAACTTCGTAGTGACTACAAAGCCTGCATCGCGGTATGAAAGAGACTTGTTCAGATAGTGAAATAGCCTGCATGCAACGTCTGAATATCAACCAGCTGCCAGGCCGTGGCTTGCTAGCACTTGCCTGGTTAGAGGATGACCGTTCATCCTCTTGTGCCGGAGGAACATACCACTCATTCCATCACAAGAAAACACCTATGGTGTTCATTTTGTGAAGGACATTATGCTACAGCCATTTGTAAGAACTATATTGTTTAAGATCATATTTAGTCTCGATATATTTAGAACATCAGACACACATTTTTTTCTTTTTTTTTTTGTCATTTACTGTTTTGCCTATATATATTATATAATTAAATATATTTAAAACAGACATGGTGTATACAAACTGTTAGAACGATATTGTCACTATAAGATTGGGGAAGATACTAACACCTGCAACACAGTCTTTACTAGCGCAGGTGTGCTAGGGAATTCCATAATGTAGTAATTGTACCTATGTCAATAAAGAATATTATTATTATTACTTATTTTGTAATTTCAATATCCTCCTACTCACGTCGTCGTTATCCTCATTACTAAGGGATTTGATTCCCTAGTTATGGGATGATCTTTCGGACTGTTACTCTTCACTTGTTTCTCTTCTCCTCCGAACGAAGAGCAAGGTAGATTGGTGTCCAAGGCTGTTCGGATACTGACCAGAGTCAGTCCACTTAATTGGATTACGTCCTCTTGGTTTTGCCGACATGAAAAAATACAGCAATATTTCATAGAAATATATAGCCCTTTATAAATGTACTAATTGGCGAAATAATTTGCATTTAAACCAAGACACATAAACCTTAAGTGGAAATGGAACCGACACCGTGACTTTACTCTATCACGTGATCATTAAATACAATGTTTGATGGCGTGTTATTTTCTGCTTAGGTCAATTATTTACTTATTATATTTTGTATGTTGCTGTAATGTAAATATAGTGAAAGGTAGGGAAGTGCGGAAAGCACGCGTCAACGAATGTGTCTACTACATACTCGTATATAGATATAGTGGTTAAAGTTAAACGATGAAGCGGATTGTATTAAGAGTATCCACATCATATAAAATAAATAAATAAATATTCCGGACATCTAACACACAACGCCATCTAGTCCCAAGCTAAGCAGGGCTTGTGTTATGGGTACTAGACAACTGATATAAATACTTATATACTTTTTTTGTAAATACATACATATTAACCATAGAAACACCCAAACTCCGAAACAAATATTTGCAGATCATACAAACATTTGGTTCGACCCGGGAATCGAACCCGAGACCTCAAGCTTAGTAGTCGCATACGCTACCACTACGCCACCGAGGCAGTCAATATATTTGCAACCTTGACTAAAGCCATACTGCGATAATTATCACCAGGTTACCCATCTGTTATTTCGTCACTTTTATGACATGAAAGATAATTGAGAGCATGACGTTGCAAGTGCTTTTAAATGTATTCTAGATGAAGTTTCTAAATACCGTATCGTATTATAGCAAAATTACACTCAGGGTCAGAACAAATTATCATGCTCATCAGACATATATTTGTGTTGGGATGGATTCAAAGCTTCACCTTTCCAGTCATGTTTACTAAGCACGAGACCAACTGGCCAGTCCAAATATCAATTTGTGATATTTAATTGGCATTGCTAGCTTCTGCACCTAGTGTCGTGGGTTCAAATTCCACGCGGTACAACGCTTTGTGTGATCCACAAATTGTTTTCCAGAGTCTGGGTGTTAATTGTGTACGTTTTTTGTATAATTGTAATGTGCCCTGCGACATAAGATGTTTATTTACAGAGCAGGAGTCGTCTTTAAAAAAAAAAACAGCGAATCTCTGCCGCCTAGCGCTTATAACTTGTACCATATGCCGGTGAAGCATACAAGCCAAGTCTTCTTCTAGTTAGTTTACACGCTAATCAAGGGTTGTAAAATAATTCCTAGAGATTATCCGATCATAAACTTTAACAACATTGCTTTTGTACGCTCAAACAAAAAGAGAGTGTATTTACAATGTTATAGAAAATGTTGTGTAAAAACTAATTTGTTTTTTCATGTTTTTTTAACGGGTTATAAGATCCTTATGACTATCCTTCGTCCATTGAATGTGAGGGGTGAACGGGTCTGTCGGTTTCTTATCGAATGAAAATTGGCCCAGTGATCCTCTGCTTACCATTGCCAATGACCGGGTAAGCGAGTATCGCAATTGACAACCTTCAACATGCATTGACCAGTCACATCTCTTGCTCAAGACGAGTCTTGACACCCGTTGCGATAGTCTTCTTCGGCCGCAGTTCTTTAGAGACTTATATCCTTTTTTTTGTAAATACATACATATTATACATAGAAAACACCCAAACTCCGAAACAAATATTTACAGATCACACATACATTTGGACCGACCCGGGAATCGAACCCGAGACCTCAAGCTTAGCAGTCGCATACGCTACCACTACGCCACCGAGGCAGTCTGAATGAGAATATAAACGTATTTACAAAAAAAGTATATATGTATTCATATCAGTTGTCTAGTACCCATAACACAAGCTCTGCTTAGCTTGGGACTAGATGGCGTTGTGTGTTAAATGACCGGAATATATATTTATTTTAAAAATTAGAGTAGTTTCTTATTTTAGAGCATAAATAAATTATTGCGACTATATATATGCGACTGCGCATACGCTACCACTACGCCACCGAGGCAGTCATACAACATACATTATTTAGCAATAGACCAACTGCCCTGCTTTTTTATGTATATTTATTTATTAGTCTCTCGCTATGCTATAGGTTAATAAGAATACAAATTAACTTGTTTCCGTGTTATCTTACACAATAGCCTGTTAGCCTGTTTGATAATAATTAATTAACTTATTTACTGCCTGATTATATCAGATGTGATATCACTAATAATTATAATTGGTGTTGAACGCTATTGGAATTATGCATTATGTAAATTAAGTTTGAATATAAAAAACTTTATAGCTAGGAAATATAATAAAAATACTATATTTTTTGTTAGGAATTACGATTTTATAATAAACTAGCTAACCCACGCAACCTCGTTTGCGTCTTCTATTGCCCGTAGCGTGAAAATTTTCCCCCATTTTTTAAACATTCTTAATTGGTGCTCCGCTCCTATTAGTATTAGCGTGATAATATATAACCTATAGCCTTCTTCGATAAATGGACTATCCAACACTGAAAGATTTTTTTCGAATCGGACCAGCCGTTCCTGAGATTAGCGCGTTCAAACAAATAAACAAACTCTTCAGCTTTATATATTAGTATAGAGTATAGATTTAATGTAAAATCTGGGCAAATTTAAAGTTTTCTATTTTGACACTTACATGACATTTTTAAATCTAAGTAAACGGTACATCAATAAATACTTTTTTGTTGTATTTTATTTATTTATTTTTCTAGATGAACCATAATATAATGTAGATGCATAATAATTAAATTTATACATTTGTACATGTACGTGATTATTTTTAAAGATTTTGCCATATAATTATGTAGCTACATAAAATCTCTAACGCTCATGACTTGTGTTACATACCACAGCTGCGCTAGCGCAGTCAAACGTCACTTCCGGAGAGTTATAATCAAGGCCAGACTCCTTCCGGTTGATTATCTGAAACTGACTTATGTATTGGATTCACATAACTATACGTATTAAAGCTAAGTTACGTTATTATAAACGTAGAAGGATAGATAGGTAGAGTTACCTAATCTATAGCGAATATTCACATTAGGTATGGATTTAAGGGCTTCGGTGTAGTGGAGTCCAGACCACGTTTTAGTAAAAGTGAAAGGAACGGGTGTTATGTCCTTCCAACAAAAAAGCGGGCCACTGCCCAAGGGTTGATGTTGGGATGTTGTATGTATGATAATCGGTGCGAAAACTTCTATTGCGCGATTCAGGATTGGTAGTTTTTTCGTATTTTACGTTACTCCTTAGTTCAGTGTAACTTCAGTAGATGGCGCTGTAGTATATGTTGTTGTTGCGCTGTATGTGGAGGTCGGTACAAACGTGATGGGAGCGGAACGACTTGCGTAGGGCCCGACGGCAACTGGATGCATAAAGCAATAGACTGGGCTTTGTGATGTGCTACTGGAGAGGTGTGGAGATGTGCTAGTGTATTGCAACGGGCTTAATTCCACTCCATCGGATTAATTCCACGATAAGAGTCTGGCCTAAGACAGCCTCAACTCTGAAGATCACGTGAAAAAAGGCAGAGGGATGATGGTAAAACTATGTCTTCTTTTATAACAATTTGGAATTGATTGTCTGGTCTGATATGGAAGACTAAAATCTCTTTTCTAATTAGAAGCTCATATCCAACAGTTTATTGTAAGAGACTGTTAAAATTGACTTATAAAAACAATGACTATTTGGTAGATAGTAGTAGAAGTCACACACACACATGCAACACCAGAGGCGTCACAAGTGCGTTGTTGGCCTTTGGGGATGCGGAGAGGGATGGGGGAGAGGTTGGGGTACGGGTATGGGTCTCCGATATCTTCACTCACTTGGTAAAATGGCTCATGCATGCTGAATCGTGGCTCTCCCACGATTAAATTGATTTAATACAAAAAGCTAATTTACCATTAGCATTAAACGTGGGTAGTTTCCATTTCCTAAATTGGCAACCCGTAAATCGTTTTAGGTAGATTCAAGAGAAACGTTTAATTTCTCTATGGTAATTATTTCACGTGGGTTGATTCATAATCTGGGTAGAAAAAATAATGTTTTCCATAAACTATAGTTTAATATTATAGGAGAGGTTATGTCCTGCAGTGGACTGTAATAGGCTAACAATTATTATTGCTGTACCTTTAAAACCGCGGGTAACACAGCGGGGCTAATCTAGCCTAAAACAAAGTAACCTAAGTTACTCCTTATTACCAATAAAAGTCCCGTCAAAATCGGTCCAGCCGTTTCAGAGATTAGCCGTAACAAACAGACAGATAGACAGACCGCTAGACAGACAAAAATAGAAAACTATGTTTTTTTGATATATGTAGGTACTGTGTATACATATAAAGGCATTTGCACTACCTCATTCATCTTTCTAGCCTTTATTATTCCCAAGATTATTTGGGGTCGGCTACTAGTTCAACCGGTTTTACCTGAATATCAGTTTTTACACAGAGCGACTGGCATCTGACCTCCGTTACCCTGAGGGTGAACTGAATTCGAAGGTTGAACTAGTTGTCAGTATATTTGAGGGCACTGACTTCCTAATAACGATTGCCATAGATGTTCATGACAACTGTGACCGATGACTTAAAGACCTCTCCGATGCACGGGCGGAAAACACCGCCATCTTCTTCATATTCTGAGCTTTATAATTACTTCATATGGAGCACAGACCTCTAGCCGCAAGATAAAGATAAAAAACTTTCTAAATCATCTGCATATTCGGATTGTCTTTTGAACACAAATATGGCGTTCGTTAGCGCCATTGTCTATTACCACAATAGAATTACCGCGTTGTAAAAATTAGGAAAGCAGATAATATATTACTTTCATATTTTGGTGTATATCGAAATATTTCTTTTTTGTTGAAGTCATAATCGTATCAAATATAGAAAATTTACACTTTCCTTGAGTACATTAAAGTATTGCCAGATATAAAATTAAATGTCTAATTGGTAGTATTTTTCTATACAATGACAAAAGATGTTTTTGAAAACTGTATTCAGATTGGCTGTTGGTTTGAGGTCGATATTTAACCTTACCGTTTTGGTTCCAGTGTAACTCGTAAGGGTTGCCACACAAAAAAGTGCTTTATTATACCACCCATGTCCCTTGCTTGTTATTGAGAGATATATGAAAATGCAGATAAATATACACAAGTAAAACTAATAGTTATTATTTGCGGGATGCTTGGGCACGAATAAGCCAGCTCGATCAATGCTATACCTGAGAACCCCCCACCTTAAGGCACCAATACATTAGAAAAACATCTGCGCGGTTCCTTTTAATACTATATTTTTTTATCGAAATCGATACAAACTGATTGATATAAACATACAAACTGTCACAAATACATCGATTACATAAAAGTGAAATATAAAATAAGGGAACAGCTTCGTAGATGACGCTAGTGTTGCATAACTAACAAACACACACTCGTTCATCGAATTCTAATCAATCAAATGTGGCACAGTACATAAAGTACAATATTTATATATTCTGCGCATACCTTGAAGACAAGACCTTGAATACAGGCCTACATACTTGTACTACTAAATATATAAAGAGTATTTACTAATTAAAACATGTTAAGATGTTAAATTAGGCCGAATGCCGAATGCCGAATAGTTACCTAGTCGGTAACTATTCGGCATTCGGCCTAATTTTGAATAGTGAAAAAAGCGTCGTCATTGCGAGTATAGTGATGCAGGGATAAATCACAAAAGTTATTGTGTTTTACCGAAATTCGATGCTAGGTTAAGTTCTTTGTAAGTTTTCGATCAAATCACTATTCGATCAAATCACCATTCGATCATAACATTTTTCGTCCTTAAGCTTAAATTATTCTAACATAGTATAAAACAGCATCGCTTTCGCTGTCTCTCCGCTTAGATCTTTTAAACTACTCAACTGATTTTAATGCAGTTTTCAGCAATTTATAAGAGTGATTTGAAACGAAGGTTTATATATATAATACATGCATATTAACACATATACATGCATAACAACAACATGAATAACACTCTAACAAAAGTCGTTTCCAAAATAAACATACGGGAGAATTGACTGTTGACTGTTTGTTCTGGTTAATCCCTGGAACGGCTGTACCGATTTTGATTGGACTTGCACTGATAGGTAGCTGATGATATAAGGAGTAACTCAGGCTAATCGTTTTTTTAATAGCTTCGTTACCTGCGGTTATTATCGTACCGAAGTTCAGTTAGTCTGAAATAAACTACAAATCTGTTACGATTTACTCATGTCGAAATTTGCAATTATAAAATTTATTGATAATTCTATTAATATAAGCATTACACATTGTTTCAAGAAATGGCATAAAATGTAGTAGATCTTACTGAGAAATTATGATAAATAGCTACATAACCACATCCTAATAAAGAAGAACAAAAGTAGATACTCTTTCAAACCAAAAAGTGTAATAAAAATCACCCACTTTGGCAAATAGTAACGATAGTGAGGTTTCAAACAGTACATCAACAGTACAGCTGGTGTACACATGAAATAGCATACTACAGGTATTTCTTCTCATTATCTATTTCATCACAAGCCTCGGGGAATACTTTGGAATTTCCATACGTCAAAAAACAGTCATTAAGAAAGTGGAACATTGTTTTTATCTTTAAAACTACTTATAATAAACCTTACTACATCTGATTATCTAATTCTCAAGGAAAGTTTTAAGCTCAGTACTATCACGCTACGAGTCCAAGTGGTTAGCAGTGACCGCAAACATTGGTTGAAGGAGATTCACGCTTAATATTAAAAATCGAAAGAAACTCTTATCTCTTTTCACGGCTAAACCGCTGCACTGATTTCAAGGAAATTTGACATGTAGATACTTTGATTGTTAAGGAAGGTCATAGGCTACTCTTTGCCGCGGTAACTGATATACACGCGGATGAAGTCGCGGGTCAACGCTTTTCGTTTTTTTTTGAAGTGAAACTTCTTTATCGGGGTTGTCAAAAAATTTAGTGTAACATTTTTTCGTTACGCGTCACATTTATCCGTTACGTTACGCGTCACATTTATCCGTCACGTTATCTTTTTGAAGTGAAACTTCTTTATCGGGGTTAAAATAAAATGTTTTATCATTATTGAGAGTAGTTATATACAATCCTTCAAAAAATTTTATAAAATAAAACAAAAAACATTTTCAAACACAAACAGGACCAAATTAATACTACAATGAAATATCACATTACAAACAATATTATTTTATTTAGTCCACAATGTAAATAACTACACACATCACATTCCACAAACTTACTTCATTCACACCACAGATCGCGAAATATTTACTCAGGTCTCGCTCCTTAACTTTTATTGCACTTGAAATAAGAATTGTCACGAATATTGCTGGTTTATAAGTCTTTTGTCGTTATACCTTACGTCGACATATGATATTTATTTTTTGAAAAATAACGTCATAAAGAAGTTTCACTTCTTACGAGTGTACGCTAGTACACGCAACTTTTTTTTAAAAGACAACTCCCACATTAGGAATAAACATCCTCTGTCGTGGGGGACTTTTACAAACATGCATAAAACGGACACAAAAAACATCCAGACTCGGGACAACAATTCGTGGATCACACAAAGTGTTGTAACGCGTGGGATTTGAACCCACGACACTTGGCGCAGCAAGCGGCATGGCGACCGCTGAAACCACTCGGCCAACCGTGCAGTCGTTATTGTATCATAGGTGTCAAACAAACCTGACATACTTTCTTAGAAATACCTACATATGTGTTTATAAAACAATTAGTACTAACACACATTACATTCGCAATGTTTGTGTACGTGTTTGGCCTAAGAATATGTTAAATAACCCATGGCTATGTTATGTCACAGAGAAAGTATGTTACGACTGCCAACGTAATCAATTCTGTGATGTTTTTTTTTATTATGTAGGTCCACTTCTGTTTCGTGGTTAGTTTTGTAGGTTAAGTACAAGGTTTTAATTGAGGTAGGAAATGTATCTTTCATATCTTTTTTTTTTATAAATAATAAATATGCCGTACATATAACACGCAACGCCCCATGCTAAGCAGAGCTTGTGTTATGGGTACTAGACAACTGATATGAATACATATATACTGTTTTTTGTAAATACATACATATTATACATAGAAAATACCTAAACTCCGAAACAAACATTTGTAGATCACACAAACATTTGGTCCAACCCAGGATTTGAACCCGAGACCTCAAGCACAGCAGTCGCATTCACTACCACTGCGCCACCGAGGCAGTCTTATCTTATTCTGTTAGAGTTTTGTAGAATTGTTAAGTCAAGTTAAGCTCCATGCCTTTTCGACTATGTAGGTTTTCAAATTCGTTTTGTACATAATTAAAATTCGAATCATCATTGTAACGATTAAAATGTTAGATACATCAAAGGCTTTGAAATAAATACGTTGTTACGCAAATAACAGTTGAACTTTGGCTTCAATAAATTATGCATGAAAGCTCTTTTATATTTTGCTGACAATATCTTTATTATAACAACAAATTTGACAGCGATGTATTGAAAATACTTCCTACTATATCAACTTTCTTTTAGCTTTTTCTTTGAACAGACAAATCCCGTACTAAAAATATATCCTGTATCGAAGGAGACTTTACAAAAGGGAAAAGGACACCATGGTTCAGAACAACAATTTGTAAACTGCACAAAGTATTGTCTTATGTAAGGATAGAACCCAAACCACCCAACGCAGGAGAAAACGCCGACATAAACCCATGTACTTATCTTTGACTTCCCTGATGTCAGTTGTTCATCTCAATGGACCACATTCATAAACTTGGGCGTCTCCAGAAATTCTGTATTCAAATTAGTTTTTTGATTTATGTGAAAAAAATCGTTTCTCTAAATTCCGTATCAAGGTCAAATTGTGTCCAATTCACTTTCGCCGGAGTATTGATATCCTTTCTCTTCTATATGATGTCTTGTTTCATTCTGGCACTCGGCTTCGTTTAAAAAAATATTTCGTATTCATAAACGGCATAACTCTGATGCACAGAAAGAGAAACGAGTGGATCAGAGAAAAGACTAAAGTCGTAGATGTCGTACAAGAAATAGAACGCAGGAAATGGAGATGGGCAGGACACATTGCTAGACTGGAGTACAGCCGGTGGGCTCGAAGAGTGCTTGAGTGGAGACCGCGAGCAAACACCCGAGGCAGGGGGAGACCGCCAAAAAGATGGGTCGACGATATACGGGAACGAGCGGGAGTGAACTGGATGGCGATGGCACGGGATCGCGAAAAGTGGAAATTGGGAGAGGAGGCCTACGTCCGAAGACGGACAAACAAGAGGCTGTGATGATGATGATGATGATTCATAAACGACATGACACACATATAAAATGATGAAATTTAAATACTTGACCATTTAAGAGTTAAACTTTGACACTATGGGAAAGTGGAATGATGCCATAGCCTCTCAGAAAATCGGTGCCAACCCATTCTGTTTCTGTTTGTGAAGTCACTGAGGCTATCAGAGACCCATTTCTTTCTGTCGAATTCTGGAAAAGGAGACTCAAAGAGTAGTAGGCATTTATATGCGACGAACAAAAATTTGACTGCCTCGGTGGCGTAGTGGTAGCGTATGCGACTGCTAAGCTTGAGGTCTCGGGTTCGATTCCCAGGTCGGACCAAATGTTTGTAAGATCTGCAAATATTTGTTTCGGAGTTTGGGTGTTTTCTATATATAATATGTATGTATTTACAAAAAAATAAAGTATATAAGTATTTATATCAGTTGTCTAGTACTCATAACACAAGCTCTGCTTAGCTTGGGACTAGATGGTGTTGTGTGTTAGGTGTCCGGAATATTTATTTATTATTTAATTATTATTTATTTATTATTTATTTATTATTTATTTATTATTTATTTATTATTTATTTATTTATTCTGGAGAGCCTTGAAAGCCTGAGATGATGTCGATGAAGATTATAATGGTTTCGAGGCGTCTGCTCATTTGCATGCTAATCGAAAAGCCTGGCTTTAGACATCCAACTCTCTTCTTAGCCTTTCACGACAGTTCATGTATAGTGCAATTAGGAAGTCTGTGGAATGCATTGCTTGAGGCTATCAGACGAACAGACGCCATTTCCGATGACTTTCCGAAAACCCGTCAAGGACAACTATCTCTATGATGAATTTTAGACATACTAATGCATTTATTTATACATATATATACAAGGTACAGTCGGGTACACATATGTGCTTAATTGTAAATTCATTATCATCATAGACAGACAAGACTCCAACAAGTTCTGAGCCGCCCGCTTTCCGCACCTCTCCACATCCAATGTCTTTGATTCATCATTTTACTACCAATGTGTTTCATTGCCACTTTAGTTTGGCAGCTTTCCTTGTTATGTCAGTGACTTCGATTCGTCTTAAGATCTTCTTTTTTCTACTTACAACACCCAGAGACCATTTGTATATTTGGGACAGGAAAAAATCACACAGCTTCCCGATCATTGTCCTGCCAAGTTGGATTCGTCGATTGACCTCATTTTCAAAGTTGGGCATATTTAACTGGATAGTTTGCCCTAAGTAAACAATCCAGTGAAATAATAATAACATTTGCCTTGTTTTTGTATATTTTTATACATACTCAACAACGATTTCAAGCGCGAAAGGATTGGGTGCGACGTAGTTATGTCTATATATAAATGTAAAAAAAAATTCTTTAATTTTTGTTCCCTAATTTATCTTCTTTCTAAACGACGATTAACATAAATTCTTAAAGCGTAAATAAAACCATCAATCCCCTATTGATGGTTTTATTTAATGAACGTTTCTTTCAGATTATTAAGGTATAGAATAGGTACATTTATGTGTACACACTATAATATGACTAGTGTTGCCCCTCTTTGTGCGGGTTTGAGTACCCTAAAACATCACAAATTTGCCATAAACCTACCATGGAATTGGTAAGCAATCAGCAAATAATATTGTAGGCAATGTTGCACAACATATCCGTGGGTTACTTTCACTGCTCAGATCAAAGTTATTTGACGTGTATACAGCGCGTATGGAAATGCAGGTTTTAAGGAGTGAAAGAACTCATTATCTAACTTATTACTCATTTGAATTGTACGTACTGGATATATGTTTCACTTTAAAATATATTAGAAGGATAAGTATATGGTAGATGAATTGATTTCAAGGTGGTTCGATGAACTGAAGGTTAAGGGTAATACAGGACTTGTTATTGTAGAGATCTATATTCAGCTGTGGATGTGATGATGATGATAATAATGAATATAATTGTTTTCGATGCTTATATCATTATCAACAGCTTCTAACAGTCCACTACTGGACATAAGCCCCTCACGAACCTCAAAAGCTGGATATAATTGGACAAAACATTTGGAAAGGTGTGTTGTTCTGCATAGCGTGGGAGAGCTATGCTTCGGCATGAATGGGTCGGCTCGACCAAAGTGATACCACGGCCTCACAGAAAACCGGTGTGAAATAGCGTTTGCGCTGTGTTTCACCGAGTGAGTGAGGATACCGGAGGCCCATACCCCAACCCCTCCCCCATCCTCTTTCCCATCCCCCAAAGGTCGGCAACGCACTTGTGACGCCTTCGGTGTTGCGGGGGTCCATGGGCGGCGGTAATCGCTTACCATCAGGTGATACGTCTGCTCGTTTGCCAACTACTCAATAAAAAAAATAAAAAAATTGTTCTCTCAGTTGACTCTTACGATACCCACAAGATGAATAGGGAGTGACACTCTGTATCCTCAGTTCGTGGGTTTATAGCATAACGGAAAGTATGAGAGAAATTCCGCGTGATATTTAGTGCGGTAACGATAATTCAAAGTCAGAATGAGATAGGAAATGTAATCTTGCTCCGAGGCACTTCCTAATCGCAGAGGTAGACCGCAAACGCGAAAGTTCAAGTTGATACTCATTATTTGCGTGTGCCATTGATTATACGATTACTCTCGACGTTGGTATAAATGTGTGGAAACCTTTTTTATCGCTATTGTATGACAGAAAGTTGTTTTAAGTTTATTATTTATTGTTTAGAGAGAGGAACAATGAACCAGTTTAAAGTCGATAGTTGTCTCATCATGGGATGATTAAAATGGTGAAATGAATAAAATTTGGTATGGAGATACTTTGAATTTTGAGGAAAGACATAGGTTTTCCGCGACAACGAAAACACGCAGGACGTGCCGGCAGGGCAAAATCTTTATTTATTTTATTTATACTTTATGCACATTATCAGTGACAAAGGTGGGCTTAAGGCACAAAATCTTTACTCAGTGATAAGCAACGAAATCATTGTTACATAATTTTCCGTGAAGTTATGGTATAAGAAAGAAAGAAATAACGTTTATTCTGACAGGACAGTGTATGGTTTTGAACAGAGTTAAGGTTATAGGATGTAAGCAGTTATAATATCCTATATATCTATACTAATATAATAAAGCTGAAGAGTTTGTTTGTTTATTTGTTTGTTTGTTTGAACGGGCTAATCTCAGGAACCGCGGGTCCGATTTGAAAAATTATTTTAGTGTTGGATAGTCCATTTATCGAGGAACGCTATTAGCTATATATCATCTCGCTAATACTAATAGGAGCGGAGTACCAATTAAGAAAATTTCAAAAACAGGGGTAAATTTCCACGCTACGGGCAATAGAAGACGCAAACGAGGTTGCGTGGGTCAGCTAGTAAGTTATAATATAACAGTAGTCCAGTTTATTCATTTGAGCTAAAGCATGGCTGCCAGATGATAAAATGATTTACTTCCCACCAATTGCTCAAGCTGCATCAGTTATAGCAGTTACATTCTTAGAAAATTAGCAGTCATAAAGACTGCCGATAGAAGGGAAATTTTATAACTTAGAATGTTATTTGTAAAATTAATGTGTATAATTAGAAATTTCATAACGTTTACATTAAGTTATCAACATCAAACATTAGCATGTTGATGATGTGAACCCATAAGATTATCTCCAAGGAACAAAAAAGTGTTCAACACGACTTAAGATGTTTTCACTTCAATAATCTACCAGAGTGCTTTAAATGAAAAGGACATCTGACTGGATCTTCATAATGAGGATTAAAAACCGTGTTACATTGCCCACATTCGCAATGAGGATGATGACAACCACTTATGCTTTTATAAGCCAGAGCGGAGTTATTAAGCTATTGCATAGCTTCTATCGCGGGCCTTGAGCGTGGAGACCGAATCCAGAAATTCCGTAACGAAAAAAACCTAACACCCCCCACTCCGGCCGGCACAGCGGTGATACTTTTTTTTAGTTCCATCTATCGATAAATACCAGAACTTTTAATGAGTTTTTATTTGAAATATCACGCTTGTCTCTTTAGTTCATCAACCCGCCTTTAGGTGGCATTAGATGTATGGGCGTTACTGCGCTTGATAAAAAATGCTATGTAATAGCTTTACCGCGGCAGTCTCCGAGTGCCGCACGTCTTTTTTTTGTTTAAAAGTTTTACCTCTACTTCAAGCAACACTTATATTATAATTTTCGAGTTCATTTCTTGTACTATTTTACCATCCTAAAACCACAAAAGATGAAAACAAGCTTTATGTAAATGTTGGTGAGATGAATGGACAGAGAAAGCGTTACATCCAATGTGTCCATGTTAGTTGTCAACAATACTTTACAAATCATTGTAGACATTATGAGTTTGCTTTATTTTTAGGGTTCCGCAGTGAATAGTACAAGACTAAGGGACTAAAATTGTTAGGACATGTCTTAACTATTCAATATAATATTCCAAACCATTCCATACCCATTTTAATATTCGAGGTGTCAATAGTGGCACGGGCTATATAAATTTTATCAATGTATTCTATCTAGTCGGGTTATAGGTTTTTAAACTATTTCTTGTATTTTTTGCTATTTTTACTTGCATCACTTGGATAATTGGCACTAGACCGTTGTGCAGTTTTTAAGAAACCTTTACCTTCGTAAATAGAAATCTGAGAAAATTAATTGTCGCCTGTAATATTGCCGAACTGGTACATCCCTCAAATATCGAGAGTAGAGTGTCCTGCTACATCAAAGGCAACGCACTTGTGACGCCTCTGGTGTTGCGGGTGTCCATGGGTGGTGGTAATCGCTTACCATCAGGCGATACGTCGGCTCGTTTGCCCCCTTATTCAATAAAAAAACCACGCCAGCACGATTTGTATCATTTTAGGTTGATTTTCTGTGAGAGGGTAGTACCGCCCCGGTCGAGCCGGCCCGTTGGTGCTGAGCTCAGTGTGGTTCAACGACCTGACGAATATATTTAAAAAGAACAAGTTTTGATTACAAAAGTAATAAATAATAAAGACGATTACATAATTATTAAAATCTGGTAAGCTTTACGGTGTGCACTGATTTCTACTTCCCGGTAGGAAGTGTTTTACACATCAATACTTATGTTTGCACGTCTATTATATGTCTTCTTTGTACCAATAACACGTTAGTTGATTTGTAATGTTATACTCGTAGATATAAACGCGTTAGTTAAATTAACTGTTATGTTATATTTTATGCTACATTTTAAGTGTTATTGTTCTGTAGATTAATTGTATCTCCAATAAAATAGTTTTAATACTGACCAGACATTTAAAACACCAGAAAATCAGTATGAAAGTAATATTTGTGGTAAATAGTGTTATGTAACTATTGTAATATAAAATATGATGTGTGACATTTTGTTTCTTAATTTGTTGTTAAGTAAACAAGTGTAAAACTAATATGTTATTAAACATGGAGTATTTAATAGTATTGTTAATAGTAAACTAGTTAATAGTACCTACTGTCGCATGCAAAAAAGAAATGGAATAAAATTAAAGTAGACAAAAATATGAAACAAAAATTAAGGACTGTTTATGAAGGTATATTGTGCTTTAATAGTAAAATCGCAAACGTACGAGTAGTAAAGAACTAATGAATGGTTTCAAGAAAAACGCAGACAAAGTAAAATTTATTGAGGATTGAAAAAGCAAATTAAGTAGATTATTTTGGTATTCGATAAGTAGATTATTTTGGTATTCGATTTTCCCTTTTTTTTTAATATTTTGTGAATAAAATATAAAAAGTCTGTTTATGTTGTTACTTGGCTTACTTAGTTTTCACTCGATACCTACCTATTGGTGTTGCTTACTGCAATTATCAGTAGATTGTTGAGGTAGTTAGTACTATGGAATCATATCTTTAAGTGATTATAGTGATAGCAGTATTAACCAAACCAGTTAATAATAATTTTAATTATTACTAGCTGACCCACGCTACCTCGTATGCGTCTTATATTACCCGTAGCGAGATAATTTTCCCTCGTTTTTGAAATATTCTTCATTGGTGCTCCGCTCCTATTAGTAGTAGCGTAATAGTATATAGCCTTCCTCGATAAATGGACTATTCAACACTGAAAGAAATTTTTAAATCGGTTTAAAACCTGAGATTAGCGCGTTCAAACAAACAAACAAACTCTCAGCTTTATTATTAGTATAATTTTTTTTCAAAAATATGCAGGTTCAGGATTTGATGCCTAGATTCCACTAGTTAATATTAATATTACTACCACCTAATACGACCAAGATCAAAATATAAACGTAACATAACATGATTATACTAACAAATAACAAAATTATATTTTAATGCAGTTGTGACGAATTCAGTCCAGTCCATTCAAGACACAATTGGTGCTCGCTTTGAATTATTTTTATACTTCACTTGACAAAAGCAATTGTATCAACAATACAAAAATCTAATAATGATCTTTAATAAACTGTGCAAAATTAGGGAGAAAATATTCCGCCTTGAGGTATACCAAAATTAGTTAAGGGTCACTTCAATTTGATGAGTAGTTAGATTTACTGTTAATATTGATTACAAGTTAATCAGTTTATCGTATAAACTGATTTACTGTATAAAGATAAAAGAAATACTATTCCTAATTCCAATGCATTATCTCGTTTAATGTTTAGCAGTGTTGTAGTAAACGGTGTCGAAAGCCTTAGCAAAATCCATAGAAAATTACATTGACCTTTATCAATTTCGTATCATTCTGACATCACTGATGGCATGCCTAATACCTTTAAACGAGCAATTCTTGTAAGTGACTAATCTGAATCTAGTCAGTGAAGTAATTCAGGGGTTTTCGGGGGCGATAAATCGATCTAGTTAGGATTTATTTTTAGAAAATATACCAAAAAAATACCGAGCAAAATTCGGTCATCCTGGTAGTACATAGGAATGCGAGAAATGTTTTATAATGCTAAATTTATGAAAGAATAAACGTTACAATTTTACTTAATCCAAATTCTCCGCTTTTTCCAGGCTGTGGAATAGCAGTTGGAAAGCAGACCGCTCAGCGGCGTATAGTTGGTGGAGATGACGCTGGTTTCGGCACCTTCCCTTGGCAAGCATACATCAGGATTGGATCCTCAAGGTTATACAGTTCAAATACGTTTTGGAAATTTATAAAGCGTTGACTTTTGTGGCATTAGTGTAATATTAAAGAAATGAGTAGGATTCTTGTCACGTTACCATTGTCACTTAAACCATTGTCATGTCGTTATTGTTACTTTTGCCGCATTGGCACCACTTATGTCGAGTGACTTATGGACTTTCTTGTCGGTTCTTCTCCATAGAAACGATATTTTGGAACTGCACTATTAGAGTCATATAACGTTTAGAAAGTGCCTGAAAAAGTCCTACTTGAAATAAAACCTATTTGATTTTGATTTCGTGCTGTCACGTTACGATTGTCATTTGCGTCATTTGATATCACGTTACTATTGTCATTATGCCATCAAATTCACTAATGCCATCTTTGTCACGTCATAATATTGTGAATAATTTTGATCAACCATTTCATTACAATCATACACATTACTGCTTAATTTAGAAACCAAATCATTTTGTAGTTCTTGCATGAAAAGATTTCAGCACTTGCATTATCATACCATTGTAAATGAACGCACTAATGAACTAAAAAACTAATTGTATTATTGATTCACATTCATTTTTCATTTTTTGTTGTGTAAATATTTATTAAATATAGAATTTAATGTGGAAATAAAAGTTAGAAGGTTTTTCATGCATTGGTGTATCAAATTTTTTGCCCCGCTGATATTTATGAGATCAGTTTTTAAAAAGCTTTTCAAAGTAATATTTACGTAATATAATTACAGCAATATGTTTCTGAAATGGACATCTCATTGTAATAACGATAACGTACCGTTATTATTTACAAACTATTTATAATAGTAGAGTTTTGTTACAGTTTGTAAGTATATACATATAAATATTAAAATTAGATTCACTTTTTTATGATATTATGCTTTTAGAAATTTGACATGTATTCATTGCAGTCAAAATTAATGAGCTCCGACCCAAAATAAAACCATTAAACTATACCTTAGTTATGATAGATTTAAATAGTCAATTGTACTTTTAATCTTTTGAGTCAAAACTAGTTTTGTCTACACTAAGTTAAAGTAAGGATTTTTGCCTGTAACGTATCTAGAAAATAACCAGTTATTCATAAACGTTATTTAACTCATGCAATTGCTTTGTGTTATTTTGATCTTTAAGTATGTGTAAGTTTAAAGTTAAAAACAACACAAAACCGTTGCTTAAATTTAAATAATGTTTATGAATAAGGCCATAGGTATTTTAAAGCCGTGTATAATGGCCTAATTAAGTGTTGCTTGATAAGCCTAGTTTTGAACGAGAACTTTTATTTCCACTTACAACTGTGTGCCTAATACTAATATTAACATGAATTAATAATTAATTTTACAGATGCAACACGCTTATGTCCTTATTCGAGCTTATCGGTTGGAAGCAGTGTTGGATAGAGAGGTAAATGTGCGAAAGAGATAGCATGACGTTTAGTAGCTACGTGGTTGTATAAAACGCTTTAGGGCATATGTTTTTAAGGCTAAACTAGATTTTTCTTTTATAGGTAAATCTAAGAATTTCTGTATAATATTTTATGTATTTTATATATTTTAAATCTATGTAAAATGAGTTGGGTTAGAACTAGCCTGCATTATGCTACTCTAAATAACTGATTTAATTACTTTTGTACGTAAATAGTAAAAATGCTAAGTTTTCTGTAGATTTTTATTTTGCATGACGTACTATATGTTGTTATAACTGGGTCTTATGAGAAAACGTATCGTTTTTTTTTGGTAATAACGATATTGGTTAATAACGTTTAATATATCGTTACGTTACGTTACAAAAATCGAGCATGTATAAAATTTATATATTTAATTTTATAAATATGTATAGGTTATGTAAATCATTTGTTTATTTTTTATATTATCACAACACTTTTTCGCACATTCCTCTTCTTTGAAGGAAACTTGTTTATTATTTACTAACAGAAGAGCTTATATAATATAAATTAACATGAACTTAATAAATATCTAACGATAACAATCTGATGTGCTACATTATATGTGAAGGTAAGTGAAATGTTATTATTCGTGTGTGATCTGCTTGGACTCTTATGACACCCAAGGGATGGATACGGGTGGTGATACTTCTTATCTGTCACTACATGGACATAGCATAATAGACTATCTAAAACAGAACTAGAAGGCGTTTATGTGCAAGTTAAGGCAACCAAAACACAAAGGCTAGAAAGCAGTCTAAAGAGATATTAAAGCTAGGGAAATCAATTTTTTGTCTAATAAAATAATAAAAATTAGTCCATAGCATATAAGGTTGCAATAACTTACACATCAAGGAGTAAAAGCAATGTGTGCATATATACTGGTCCCAAAAAAAACGTTCAAAATGTAACAAAGTAATAAATACTAATTATTTACGCTCCAACAATGTAAACACAGATCGCCCTAACTTAAAAAAAAAAATAAAAAAAATAAAATGAATTTATACAACTAAAAATTTAAAATAAATAAATTATAATTAATGTTTTGCTCAAGAGCTAACAACTTTCTTGTATCATGTCATCAGAATATTAATAACTCAATATATAAAGAAAGTTGTATTGATAAATTCTATGAATGAAATGTCCAAAAAAAAATAACAATTAATCATGTTTAATAATATATTATAATAAAATTCAAATGTCAGAGACAGAAGAGTGATGATCACCACGCTCATTGCGAATGCAGATAATGCAACAACGCAGCGTGATGACCCACGCCATGGCAGCCTAATGATACTTTTGCGTCATTGGGCCTCCGGTCTCGCACTCACCAACAAAACACGATAGCACGAATGCTGTCATTTTGGGTTGTTCTTCTTTGAGAGGGTAGTACCAACCCGGTCGAGCCAGCCCGTTTGTGCTGAAATCAGCACGGCTATACTACTTTTAAAAATCCTTGGATTTCCCATGGTATAGCCATAGCCATCCGTTCGTATTTAGAGTATCGATGTACGTACCCAGCATATCTATTTATGGGGGTATGAGCCGGTATACTCAGTGAAACGCAGCGCAAGCGCTATTTCACACTGGTTTTCTGTGAGGCCGTGGTATCACTACGGTCGAGCCGGCCCATTCATGCTGAAGCGTGGCTCTCCCACAGGCTCGTTCTTCCACGATCCACGATAACACGGATTGTAAATATTGCCGTGACACTTCTGAAGGGAGTTTTTTTCGTAAAGGGTTGTTTTTTTTATATATGAGCCAAAGTCTGCCTCGGTGGCGCAGTGGTAGTGAATGCGACTGCTGTGCTTGAGGTCTCGGGTTCAAATCCTGGGTCGGACCAAGTGTTTGTGTGATCTACAAATATTTGTTTCGGAGTTTGGGTGTTTTCTATGTATCATATGTATGTATTTACAAAAAAAAATGTATATATGTATTCATATCAGTTGTCTAGTACCCATAACACAAGCTCTGCTTAGCTTGGGACTAGATGGCGTTGTGTGTTAGATGTCCAAAAATATTTAAATATTTAAAGACTAAAAAGCTTTTGAGTTGTACAAGGCTCTGAAGGGAGTTAGAAACCAGAATACCACTTATCAGAAAGAAATTTTGGTTTGAATTGGATAAGAATAACAGTTTTTCTGCCATCATAAGCCTATACAATCGTTGTGGCGTCCCTAGTGATTCTCAATTCGTTTGTATTTTTGGTCCTCAGAACTGCATCATTTATGAACAAATTTGGAGACCTCTTTTGTTTATGTTTATGGGGCTTATTGGCCATCCAAATTCAAAGAAGCCGAATCACAACTTGATATAAGTGCATTGCAGTTAGTGTTGAGGAACGGGTGTCATGTCCCTCCAACACAAAGGGAGGATCCTCCGGTCAGGCGAGGTGATAATGCCTGGTGGGTCACTACCCTCACTACCCGACAGTTGATATTGGAATGTTATATATATGATAATCGGCGCGAGAACTTTTATTGCACGATTCAGGATTGGTAGTTTCTTCGTGTTGTACATTGCTCCGTAATTCAGTGTGTCTATGATAGATAGAGCGCTATATGTGGTAGGAAATTCTAGAAGATTCTGTAACAAAGGCAGCATTTAGGAAGCTTCGTCGGGTCTTCTCATCATCGATCCCACAGTGTCTAAAAACAAAAGTCTTCAATGAGTGCGTCCTACCCGTAATGACATACGGAGCCGAAACGTGGACACTCACGGTACGGCTGGTCCACAAGTTCAAAGTCGCTCAGCGTGCTATGGAAAAGGCTATGCTCGGCGTTTCTCTAAGGACCGTATCAGAAACGGCAGAGAACCAAGGTCATCGACATAGCCCACAGGATTAGCAAGCTGAAGTGGCAGTGGGCTGGCCATATTTGCCGCAGAATTGATAACCGTTGGGGTAAACGGGTTCTTGAGTGGAGACCGCGTCTCGGCAAACGTAGTGTAGGACGTCCGCAGGCCAGGTGGAGTGATGATTTGTGTAAGACGGCTGGCAGGAGCTGGATGCGAGAAGCCGAGGATCGAACTAAGTGGCGTGCAGTTAGAGAGGCCTATGTCCAGCAGTGGACTGCGATAGGCTGATGATGATGATGACTATTACAAAATTGTGTACCTAATAATTATTATTAGACTGTTTGAAAACACTGTCAACTAAGATTATTCTAAAATAAAATATTCAAATTAAAATATTGTTCCTATCTTTCAGTTCTTTAATGAACTTAATAAAGATGGCAGATATTAAGACGAATCTATTAACACTACTCGCACAAATATGACAAGCCTAGGCTCTAGGGGCGCCAAAGATATATACATACATACACTCTAAAAACATAACCTTCTTTCGCAGTCTGGTAAAAATACAGTAACAAATATAAATTAATGCCGGTTTGCAAACAAATGTTTAAAAAAACTCACTTGATTATGTCTTTGTGATGTTTTATTACGAATTTCTTTTATTGCGAGAACCATCTCCTCACTCATTGTATTCGCTGAACATTATAATTGAGTTTGACGAAATGGCGGCCATCTTAGAGAAATTGTCTCAAATACATACCATTGTTCGACATAACGGAATTGTGTAATTCTTTAACATTACTTTTTTATGGCTTCTTTAAGTGAATTTAGATGCAAATATGTACAGACAAGTTATGTAATATTTTTGTTCGTACATCGTCTTTGTTGTTCAAAATTGTTATATTTTGTACATATTTTTTTGGGTTTTCATTGTCATCATCATTTACAGCCGTTCAATAACTTTTATTACAAGTTTTACTTCTCTTTGCAGTGTTGTTGTCTTTTTTTTATTGAATAGTGGGAATCAGGTGATACGATGGTAAGCGACTACCGCCGCCCATGGACACCCGCAACACCAAAGGCGTCAGAAGTGCGTTGACGACCTTTGGGGGATGGGAAAGGGGATGGGGGGAGGGGTTGGGTTATGGGCCTTCGGTATCCTCACTCACTCGGTGAAACACAGCGCAAACGCTATTTCACACCGGTTTTCTGTGAGGCCGTGGTATCACTCCGGTCGAGCCGACCCATTCATGCCGAAGCATAGCTCTCCCACGGTTTAAAATTTGCTCCCTTAGTCCACTCTTAAGACATTACCAGAACGAATAGGGTTTGTGACACACCGTGTTTCTAAATCGTAGCCACATTAATTTATCTGTCATAATGAATGTGTGTCTCTTTTCCCATTTGTATTTACTATGTACTGCTTAACATAACCATATTCTGTTTTGGAACGAAGTTCCTTATCGCGCGTTGCGTAAGGGGGCTAGACGGAAAATAATAAGACGCAAAGTTGTAACGACACTAAAAAATTAAGACGAAAAGGTGTAACGACACGAAAAAATTAAGACGAAAAGTTGTAACGACAGTTCTTGCTATAGTAAGCTATTGTAAGCCGTGCGACGTGCGCATGTTTCTCTCTCTTTCTCTCTCTCTCTCTCTTATAGAAAGCAAGCCAGATATTTTCGTTTCGTCTTTATATTTCGAACTTCGTTGTATCCGGGTGTCCCTTGACACCTCTCAAGTTTTTTTTTGTATTTCTTTTGGAACGAAGTTCCTTATTTAATTTTGTGTTAATTTTTTTCTAATTACTTCATCTGTTTACATTGTTCCTGTGTATAAATACATACATTATATATTTTGTAATATAAATAGCGTACGCATGCTTCGTCACAAGATGACACTAAATGTTACTTAAAAAACATTGTTATTTCATGTAAGTGAACTGGAATTGTTTTTACGAGAAACAAAGATTCTATAAACCTATTAAGCGTGGTCGTTGCGTTAGGAAAATTTCTGTAAGCTTTTGACTGGGATAATTCTTTAAAGACATTTCCAACCCGCAATGATCTGCATGTCGTATAAGATCACATAAATAACAATTTGCATCTATTATCTTGTGCAAATTAGATCATTTGATTCTAATTTAAAAGACATATTGTTCTAGACGGGCATTTGAAGCGTAAATTGATATTTTCAAATGTTGGTTGATAGTTGATTGCGCAATTCAGATTTTTTAATAATAACGAATCCTACATGTTAAATACTTTACTCTATAACGGTTAGATGGCGCTTAATATAATTGTAGTAAGTGCCGCTAGATTGCACTATAAAAAACTTCTTTATTTACACTCATGATTCAATGACAGTGTGACAGTTGTATATTATTTATACTTCTGAAGCATGAACTGCTCGACAAATTGTCATGAAATTTTAAATGTATTTTGTATCTCTGAAAGCATGTGTGTAAAGTACCTTTTTTTTTCTTTTTTTTTTTGTTTTTTTTTTTTTATTGTTCGGAAGTCCCCTCGGATATCATGTCGGACCTATGTATGTATGTAAGGTACCTAAAAATAAAACAATTTCCATGGGAGTTATTTAAGAACCAACTCGAAATTCATACAAAAATCATAACTTTTTAATTATCCATTTCCAGATGCGGAGGTTCTCTGATCTCTCGGCGTCATGTCGTCACTGCCGGCCACTGCGTAGCTCGAGCCCAGCCGCGTCACGTCCGCGTTACCCTCGGGGATTACGTCATCAATTCTGCAGCAGAACCTTTACCAGCATACACCTTCGGCGTCAGAACTATTAAAGTGCATCCTCTTTTCAAGTTCACCCCACAAGCGGATCGGTTTGACGTGGCTGTGCTGACCTTGGATAGAAATGTGCATTATATGCCACATATAGGTAAGCTTCACTTTCTGTATTAGTAGTTTTTATACCCCTTTTTGTGGTTATGTCGGACTCGAACCGACTAAAAACCGACTCGGGTACTAGAAGCCGAGGAACCAGGTGTACCCTCGGAAGGAAATCCCTGGAACCTGTTTTTATACCCCTACGGTGATAAGTGAGGCTATTGATGATGATATAATTATGGTAGTGGTGATGAATATCTATAATCTATATATATAAATATGGATGCCGAAATATATGTACGCGCATAACTTCCGACGGACTAAACCAAATTGAATACTTCTTTTTTTTATATGTTTGTTATTGTTGGGACAAGGTTTGTATATAAGAAAATTAGGATATAACCGGAAAAGTTTTTTTTATTCTCGCGACTGTACACTACCTGTGGGAAGTTGAGGCGGGAATCGCGACTGTACACTTGAAACGAGCGATTCTTGTATCTATACTAATATTATAAAGCTGAAGAGTTTGTTTGTTTGAACGCGCTAATGTCAGGAACCGCAGGTCCGATTTGAAAAATTCTTTCTGTGTTGAAGAGTCCATTTATCGAGGAAGGCTATAGGGTATATATCATTATGCTAAGATCAATAGGAGCGGAGCACTAATGAAGAATGTTAAGTGTAAAAACCGGGGGAAAATATTACACTACGGGCAACAAGAGACGTAAACGAGGTTGCGTGGGTCAGCTAGTATATATATACATTATCTGAATTTTGGAAAAGACTTGTACCGACTTGACTTTGTACCGTGGGAGAGCTATGCTTCGGCATGAATGGGTCGGCTCGACCGGAGTGATACCACGGCCTCACAGAAAACCGGTGTGAAATAGCGTTTGCGCTGTGTTTCACCGAGTGAGTGAGGATACCGGAGGCCCATACCCCAACGCCTCCCCCCATCCCCTTTCCCATCCCCCAAAGGTCGGCAACGCACTTGTGACGCCTTTGGTGTTGCGGGTGTCCATGGGCGGCGGTAATCGCTTACCATCAGGTGATACGTCTGCTCGTTTGCCCACTATTAAAAAAAAAAACAAAAAAAGACTCCAATGTTTATCATGAAATTTAGTATGCAGAGGGATTCGGGGTTGATAAATCGATTTAGCTAGGATTCATTTGTAGAAAATTTACCGGAAGAATAAGTACAGAGTAGTGACGGTTGAAAAACAGAGTGTTTTCACTGCTATTTGTCCCGTGGGGGTCGTAAAAGGCGACCAAGGGAGTGAATTACATAAGACAACACCACTGCAAAGAAAAGAAAAACTTACTCGTAAAACAAAGTTTATTCCTACCCGTCTGGTCAGCGTGATATAGTTTTTATATCACGCTTTAGGATTATTAGTGTTTAACGTAGTTTAGGCAGATTTCACTAGATGACGCTATTAAGCCTTATATAAAACTAGATGACCCACGCAACCTCGTTTGCGTCTTATATTGCCCGTAGCGTGAAAATTTTCCCGTTTTTGAAACATTCTTCATTGGTGCCCCGCTCCTATTAGTAGTAGCGAGATGATATATAGCCTGTAGCCTTTCTCGATAAATGGACTATCGAACACTGAAAGAATTTTTTAAATCAGACCAGCGGTTCCTGAGATTAGCGCGTCCAAACAAACAAACAAACTCTTCAGCTTTATTATATTAGTATAGATTTAACACTGTTACTTAGCTATATAATTATTTGTCCAAAAAATGCAACTCTTGCGTTAAATATGTCCTGTGGCAGGAGTGTTTATAAACTTTAATGAATTTTTAGATAACATTAAAGTGTTGCGGGAAGTGAACCTACAATACTCGGTGCAGTAGAAAATGGCAAGTTGACTGCCTAGACTAGTACACCATCTTTGCAATCAGCAAAATACCATTGTTAATTGGCTTTATTTAACTTCTGAGTTCTAGAATTAAAATGTAATTCACAGAAAAAGTTTAACAAAAGCGTCGGAATCATCATGCGTGTATTTACTAAACTTCACACTTTATTGTCAAACCACAGCACCAATCTGCCTTCCCGAACGTGGGTCCGACTTCCTTGGGCAGTACGGCTGGGCGGCAGGCTGGGGTGCCCTCAGCCCTGGCTCGAGACTTCGGCCTAGGACACTACAAGCTGTTGACGTTCCGGTGCTAGACAACAGAGTCTGTGAGCGGTGGCATAGAGCTAATGGTGGGTATATTTATAATAATAATAAATAAATAAATATTCCGGACATCTAACACACAACGCCATCTAGTCCCAATCGAAGCAGAGCTTGTGTTATGGGTACTAGACAACTGAAATGAATACCTATGCACTTTTTTTTGTAAATACATTTACATTATACATAGAAAACACCCAAACTCCGAAACAAATATTTGTAGATCACGAAATTACTTGGTCCAACCCAGGATTTGAACCCGGATCGTACCTGAGACCTCAAGACTACCACTACTTCACAGAGGCAATCAAAACTAGAATAGATGATATACTGTCTCGTTGGTCTATTAGTGGTTAGTGTAAGCTGCCGAGTAAGTGGTCTCAGGTTCGATTTCCAGGTCGTACTGCTGTTGGGTTTATCTTACAAGAAATTCTTAATAGAAATTCGGAGTATGGAAGATGAGGGTGTTGCCCGTCCGTGCCCCGGAACGCACGTTAGGCCGTCGGTCTTGGTTGCCATGAACATCTATGACAATCGTTATTAGTTCCATCTTCAAATTCAGTTCACCCTCACGGTTGTGGAGGTCTAATGCCAGTCGCTCCGTAGAAAAATTAATATTCAGGTAAAACTGGTTGAACTAGTAGGCGACTCCAAAAAGTCTTGGGAATAACAAAGGCTAAGAAGGAAGATGATGAGAATAGATGATAGAGTAGGAAGGTACTTAAGCACGTAATAAACAAACGAAAGAAGAAACCAGGAGATGGGTTATTTGACTACTTCTCCTCAGGGGCACATGCAAGTTGTTTGGTATTTTAACTTAACTTTAACTGCCTAAGTGGCGCAGTGGTAGCGTATGCGACTGCTGTTCTTGAGGTCTCGGTTTCGATTCCCGGGTCGGACCAAATGTTTGTATGATCTACAGATATTTGTTTCGGAGTTTGGGTGTTTTCTATGTATAATATGTATGCATTTACAAAACAAAAAGTGTATATGTATTTATATCAGTTGTCTAGGACTCATACCACAAGCTCTGCTTAGCTTGGGACTAGATGGCGTTGTGTGTACGATGTCCGAAATATTTATTATTTATTTGGGCGCGATCGGGTAATATCTCATCATAGCCAGTACTGTAAAATATCTCTTCGTAACGCGTTTGGTGAAATACTTTTGGTTGCCGTTGGAAAGAGAGTCAGGGTTTCTGTTTGTCACGTTTCAGTATTCGTGTTCGAATATTCACGTAGTGAATAATAGAGAGATAAATATATAAGCACCCTTTGAAAGGAGTTCGACTACGGTTAACCTCACTGAAAAGTACTTAACTCCGATATCTGTAAACCTGTTGCCCTAATGTGGTTAAGCCGGACAATACTTGCATGGCCTTCAACGTAAATAAAACTAAACAAGATGTATTCTTTCTCTTTCCAGGCATAAACGTTGTGATATATCCCGAGATGCTGTGCGCCGGGTACAGAGGAGGGGGCAAAGACAGCTGCCAAGGAGACAGCGGGGGACCACTGATGCTGGAAAGAGCCGGCCGTTGGTACCTCATCGGGGTAGTATCTGCGGGGTACTCGTGCGCATCTAGAGGCCAGCCGGGGATTTACCATAGGGTAGCCCACACGGTGGACTGGATCTCACACGCCACCACACTATCATAGCATTGATAGACAGAGTAAACGAACTTCTAGTGAGTGGCTATTCTGTGGCTATAAGTTAATCAGTGCCGATGTTGTGCTATAATCTCTGTACATGTTTTACGTTATAATCTTGCGATTAAAAATAGGTTTTAATTCGGTTTTAGTTCTGTGGCAGTATTTTTCTATTCGTACCCTGTAAATTCAAAATTCAAAATGGCGCTGTTTAAGAGTATTTGACAAGGACGTCAGTTGGGGATTAATTCTCAGATCTTTTGACATTAGTATGTCTATTTGCATTGGTCTTTTCATACATGTATGAAGAAAAGTGTTCTAAAATCCATTGTAAGAACTACAGTAGTACAGAGTCTAAAGTACAGTTAGTTGCTAGTTTAAAATAAACTTCAGCATTAAATAATTAAGAATTTTAACTTTTAGGCACAGGAACGTCACTTGACATCTAGTGATGGTTTTTGCTATTAAAACGTAACTAAATTTGACATTTCGACTTTTTAAAGTTTTAAATTACTTGTCATACAGATTTTATAGTCTATGACAATTTATTTACTGTTTTAAAAACTATTCGAATTGTTAAATCTTAGTTATATAATAAATTAAGACTTTTTAAAAGTTTGTACGAAAACACGAAGACTAATTGTAACAATGTAAATTCTAATACAAATGGTTTATACAAGACTTTAAATAGGAATATTGTCAGTGTTATGTATAGAATTTCATTAGAACAATTTATTTAATAACAAGTTTCTGAAAAGCAGTAAGATACTAAAACAAATAGAATTTTGTAATAAAATATATTTTTCATAAAAACTAAAAAATGTCGTGTATGGATATGACGGTTTTTTAAATGTCATAAACATTGTATAAACTTACCATCGATTTAAATTAGATTTAAGCCCTATTCCACCAAATAGTCAATAGGATAGCAATACTTCTACTATTCGACAAAATGTCTCGATAGACATTTTGATTTGCATATACGTTAGCGGATATTTGTCACACAAATATCTGCTAACAAAATTTCAACTCAAAATATGCAAATCAAAATTTCAACCACAATCACGACAAAGTAATATACCTGAAAATAATTAAAAAGAACTAATGTTATAAGGGAGCAATAGATAAATGTCTATCATAGACATTCATCGAGTCGCTCGCTTCCACAATGATCGACAAAAAGTTTAAACTATTTCTTTAGACACATTTATTTTATAAGATTTTATTGTGATACATAAAAATACAATGAAAGACGTTGCTTCATCAATACTCGCTGAAATTGCAATATTAAAATAATTATCAAATTAAATTAAGTGCCTTAGAAAGAACACGATAAGTTGGAGATGGTAGTAGATATATTTGTGACAGTCGACATTTTTAAATTTCTTTTGCGCTATGTAATTGGCGGGAACACCAAAAACTTCATGGAGCTATCCTTTAACAGTCAACTGCTGGTCATCAACCTCTTCTTATAAAATCTTTTAGCACGATAGTAACTGTTGAACATAATACGTGTCATTCTATTTAGGAAATTGAATTTAGAAACACTGTAGGTGCACTTTAAAACTGCACTCTATGCACTGGAAACGAGAGCTGTATTTTATTTAAATGTTAAAGTTTGGTATCGTTATTCGTTCAGTAATATTATTGAAGATTTTAATCCGTAAACGTAATAAGATAAATCTCTTATCATCTCTTACTAATAGAGTTTTAAGCGTCTTAACATTCTGTGTACATAAATTAAAGGTATGTGTAAATAATTAACAATAATTTTTTTACCATTTTAATTGTAAATAAATTAAATTATTAATAAGTAATTATTAAAAAAGAACGCTTGTTATAAGTTATTCTGCTCTGTAATTTATTTTGTACCATGTTTTTTTACTTTTCTTTAAAACGTTTAATTTTATTTTTTTCATTGGTTTCGACAAAATTGTCTTTGATGAGAAACTTATTTAATGTTAGTTTAAATTAATAAATTGTATTTATTGTTAAATTAAACACTTGTTTTATTTTAAAATGTTTATTTATCTTTGATTAAACTATGACTTAGATTATAAGTTATATTATTGACTAGATTAAAGGTATATAAGTGCTAAATAACCTAATTTTGAAAATCGTCTATGTTAAATTATGTTTATCTGTGGTATTTTAATTTTAAAAGGCTGAACTATGCAATCTCAATTTTTATTTACTAAAACAACTTTGTCGTTATTATTTTTTTAGTTGTATTTCGTTAGTCTATATTTGAATCGTTTCATATCTGTCATTTTGATCGGCAGTAACGTTCTTAATTCACAAAGATTATAAACAAACACTCTGAGACAAGTTTTGATGTTTTACATTTTTTCTCTACAATATTTTCTTTATAAACATATTATAATATTGAAACTCGAAAAACTCGAATAGGTCCTAAGTACTAATTAATATTTTCATAAAATTCCGTCCAAAATATTACAAAGTTCCTTTTAATTTTTTTTTAAGAATTTTTCTTTTTTTCTCTGTGCATCACTTATTGAACAGAAGGGCCACTACCTAAATTTCAAACATTAATTTATAACGTACATTTTCCCCTTTACCTAAACAGCTTAACCAATCCTTTGACCTACTAATTTCCCACTTAATAAGGTTAAAATAATAATTCATCGAAACGGAATATACTTCTTCACTTCTGTAATTGCTTACACTATTCATCTATAATCAATTCTTTAATTTTTATCCTTTTTACCCGACTGCGAAAGAAGGAGGGTTCTGTTCGAGTGTATGTATATATAATAATAATAATAACAATTCTTTATTTTTCATTCATTGTATGTTTCTTTGTCACGCCCTAGAACCTAAATGGCTTGTCGTATTTTTATGTGAGTGTTGTCAATAGATTCGTCTTAGTCGCGACAGTGAAACTGAGTACATCAAAAATAAAAATATCCACAAAAAAATATTTAAAAGAAACTTGAAATTAATAAGGCTAGCATATATTGACGGAGTCGAGTTATTTTTTGAATAATTTTACTTGTTTCAATTGTGGCCCTGATATTCAATGAGTAAAATACACCAAGATCTTAGATTATTTATATGTCTGAATGGATGGCTGTCAGTTCAACCTTCAAAGCTGGTAGTCTATCTAGACATGTCTATGATCCAAGACCCATACCTTCTTAATACCTAGTTACCATCCAATAGGAACACGATGCTTACGCACAAATTTATCTAGAACTTTATACAAAGGTTCGTAGTACCGATTCAAAGCTTCAAATGATATGTTCTCTTCGCCTATAGTTTCTTGTAAGATCTCGCTCCAGTGTTGGGAATGGCCTCTAGACATGATGTCTCTAGAACAGAACAGAAAACTCTTGCATTATAAATATATCCCGTGTCGTAAGAGAATTAACTAACATGACACAAAGACCACCTGTCTTGTCCTTTACTGAACCAACTCAAGGTTGACTGGTAGATAATGCCATGTGGCATTAAGTCGGCCTCTGCAATTCTAATGTAGGAAGTATAAATAAAAAAAAAGTGACCGCTAAAACCACTATCGTGCAGACAAATCTTGGAATACTTAGTGTAGAATATTCTGGATTTAGACTTAACTTTTTCTGGAATTAGAGTTTACTAATCATTAAATTCATTAATTGCTTTATAATTGTGAAACAAACAACATCATTATTTAGCTAATGGCAAGTGACTTCTTCCGGCCATGGACAGATGCCAATAAAGAAAATCTAGTACGTTGCTGTCCTTTGAGCGTTTTATCCTTTAGGATTGAATTGAGTTTGGAGAAGTTTCAGTATTCGGTAACTTTACTCCCCAAAGGAATACTTACTTCACACTGGTTTCCTGTGAAAATGTAGTACCCTGTTCAGGAATGCCATCCTGTACATAGGAGTAACGAAACTTATGTACAAAACCATCAAAAGTTTTCAAGTCATTTCCTCAAGTATCGGGGTAAATGAGCAGACAGATTACCTGATAGCAAGTTTGTTGCTGCTTTTTGAGTACCTCTACTTGAGAAGTAGGAGGAAAGTCTCTCATTTTCAACACAAATTTTCTGCGAGGTAGTGATATATTATTCCAGTTGAATCAACCAATGTGTAGCTAAGCATTTGGGCTCTCCCCTGGCTGGATCTTAATTTGAAAAGATGAAAGGACAAGAGTAGAACCTTAACTCAAATTCAAACTGGCTATTGCTGATAAGCTTGAACCCGCTGACTTCGTAAATACCTCGGACACGCAAATTTCAAAGTTTCCAAAATAAGCCGTCTAGATTTCACACTAAAGTTAAACACTTACTTCAAGATCTTCCCAGCGGCCTTAGATCCGTAAATATCACATCTGCCCATACCAATTGTGTCAGGAACAGGATATTCAGCATTACGTCGACCGAAAACAGCAGCTTTGCAAAGCTTTTCAAAGAGTTGGTGCTGGAGGAAACTACTAAGGAAATATCTGAAAATCACAAAATATTTAAGACTGTTAGATTAGTGATGGAAGACATATCAGAAACTGGCATTTTGTCAGGTCATTTGTCGTATCTGATAGAATGGATTCTAATTGCAATGCTCTTTCTAAAATTATCATTAGGAGAAGTGTAAAAGGCTACAATTTCAACCATATATGTTTCAAATTAAGTCCAGACGCCTTCGTCAATCCAGTCCAGTATACCTACATGAAGCCAGATCAAGTTAAAGTTGCTAATAAAATAAGGCAACGACGAATTATTGACAAAATGGATCTCAAGTATAAATAAATACCTGATAAATGGTGTGTTATCCGGTACATGAAATTTAGCTCCTACATCAAAATATTCTTCCCCTCTTTTACCTGGAGAAGTGACCCCTTGTAGTTCTTCTGTTAAGTGCCAAAATTCTTCATTATCTCTTTCTAATGTTCCTTCAAAGTATTTCCACCTATATTCATCTATCACAAGAGCAAATGGAATCTGGGGCAGCTCGTTGAGAGCTTGTTTAAGAAGTAAAATCATATCTATATTTAAGTTCTTGTCATCAAATAGCTTCGGAGCCTTTTGTTTCCAATCATCATTTTCTTTGACAAATGTGTCTTCTGCGCTTGAACTTTCTTTTATAGAATCTTCTTTAGTTTCTATCCTTTCATCATTTGTTGTATATTTAACATCATTTGGTAAATTATCACCATTTGGCGTGAAGAGTAGTGAGTCGTTGATAAGACCAAGTCGGTTTAAGTGCTGAGGTGTAAGCACGCCGTACATAATGGTATCTCCAATTGTTTCGTGTAATGCTGCATTGGCTTGCTGAAAATTGGGTAATATAAATATTAATTTACATTAAACGGTAACTTTTGTGATCGGTTTTTATATATAGAATGGGTATATTGTTTCCAGATTTTAAGATATGTACATTATTTTGTTTTTAAGTGTTTTAGAACCCATAAGGTTCGGTTTAGACCTTTTTTTCTTTGTCGACAGTTTTAGGTAAAGAAAGGAGCAACATATAAACATCTGTACTACTTGTTAATTAAAAAATTATAACCTCTGACCAAATCAAGCGATATGAGGATCATGTAGCTCATTTCTTTGTGGCATTCCACAAAGAAATGAGCTACATGATCCAAAGAAGTAGAATCTGTCTTTAACTTTAGGCTGCGCTATACGAAAAGATGGGCTCATTTTCAATAAGCCGTATTATGTTGTGTTATGAATAATATAGTGGACAAAAGGGCCGAGATGTTGATGATGGTGATCATAATTTAAATACTCATTTAGAACTCTTACTCTGAATAAAGCTGGTTGATGTTCATACGCCATGTAGTACTGTATGTGTCCGAGCTCATGATGTAAAACGTAAAAGTCTTCCTTGGATGTCTCTGAACAATATAAAAGGCTGGAAAGAAGAAAATAGTGTTTAAAAGTAAGTAGACTAGAGAGTAAATTTAATATGAGAATGTCCTCGGCTCTATCCTAGGCTTACAAGTTTGCTTCTTAAAAATAGAAATAGTTTTATTAAACACGTTCTTATCAGAGTAGAGGATGACTAAAAAAATATGGACAGACAAGACGAGTAGATGGCTCACTTAGACAAGTGACTACCATTGTTGACAAAAACCTGAAATCAAGCACACAATCACAGAAAACCGGTGTGAAATAGCGCTCGTGCTGTGTTTCACCGAGTGAGTGATGATACCGGAATCTATACCTCATTCCCTCCCCCGATCCCCCTTCCCTTAAAGGTTAGCAATGCACTTGTGATGCCTATGGGGTTGCAGGTATCCATGGGCGGCGGTAATCGCTTACCATCAGGCGATACGTATGCGTACGGTACGGTACGGTGTTGTAAACTTTGTGACTTCACCAAATAAATAGGCAGTCGGTGACTTAGATTTATAACTTTACTCACTGAGTGCAAAACCAATAAAAAATAGCTTTTACACTGGCTATGTGTGAGGTTCTGGAAATCGTGTGGTGACGAATTAAAGACACTAAGTGTCATGTCACTACCCCTATTAATCCTATACTTGCTGTAAGAGGCGACTAAGGCAGCAGCATCACTGCAAAGGTAAAAAAACTTGTATCAATCTTTAAGCCATTTAGCCAGTGTTGTATAACCTCCTCAAATCATTTCTAAGGAGAACTTTAATCAGCAGGTTTCACGCCCAGTCCATTTGTGACAAAGCATGATTGTCTCTCTCTTCAGTTCATGGTTTTATTTGAACGAGTTTAAATATAATTTGCACTTACCGGTAGTCTCTTTCTTGAAACATATCTGCTGCAGTTCCGTGACATCTCATTTTACTATTATTATCTCTCGTCATTATAGATTCGCTCCAAAATTTATCTGTCATTGCGGGTAGACCAAGAGATTGGTAAAAATCCTCTGCTCTCTTTACCTGAAGAGCAGAAATCATGTAGCTATTAAATCTTGAACTTTATGATTTCTGACTCTACTAAGGTGGTAATTAGCTAAGATGAACATGATGCTGTTTAGTAGCAAGCAGTTGACAGTAGAGAGCACAAAGACTTTTCTATCTTCACATTTTTGGTGAACATTGAAAGGTTCTTCTGGAAATTTCTAATATCAATCTATAATGATTATTACGCCCGGCAGTACTCTTATTGAAGTTGATTTGATAAAGCAAGTTTTTCTTGATAATAAGTAAACGACCTACTCCAGAATGTAATCTATCTCTGTGTCAAATTTTATCTAAAACAGATTAGCTGTTCTGTCGTGTTTGAGAAACAAGCATTCATACTTCTTTCTCAAAAACTACCTCTTTCATACGATACACACCATATGAGTTACTGTCCAATTCAACTCCTTCATTCTTCTGTCCAAATCAATCATCTTAGGCAGCATAATATCAGCCAAGGGCTCCCAATTTTGTGACCACAAATTACCTGTAACACCAATATTATTAATAGTTTATTATCTTTTTTAAAGACAACTCCCGCATTAGGAATATACATCCTTTGTCGCGGAGGACTTTACAAACATACAAGAAACTGACACAAAGAACATCCAGATTCACAACAACAATTTGTGGAACTCAAAGTGTTGTCCCATGTGGGATTTGAACCCACAACACTTGGTTTAGTAGGAAACAGGGGCGTGACGATAGCTTGAACCAACCAATCGTGCAGTCGAATATATATTTTCTGTGATAAAAACGGCGCGAGGCTATTTATACTGAAATAAATATATGACACAGCTCTCTCTAATTTTTTTTCGCCAGAACACCTTCTCAACCTTCAGTCCACAGTAGTATTGCGGCGCGGCGGCGATGCGCTGTGTCGGAATTAAACCGTCTAGAACTAGCAATATATGCCACTCTGCCTGTAAAATAGGAGAGATCAAAGATACTGCTACTTGTGAGTCGTTTGCAACTCATCCTATCAAAAATCTGACATCAGGTTGTTCAAAACCCTCCTATAATTGGTGCGCAGATGGAGCGTGGTTTAAGCAGTCCCTTTTCTATCATTGAGTGTTGTGAGATCAAACGTCATAAGAGACAAGAGTTTGTGTGATCCAGAAATTATTGTTCTGAACCCATGTATTCTTTGTGCCTGTTTAATGTATGTTTGTGAATTTCCCACGTTACAGGAATAGTCCTACTCCAGCGGCCGGTTTCAGGCGCCCTGCTCCTGCCCGGACCATGTTAGTTCTGGTCTCCTCTGGGATCGACGCCGCGACTGGGGGAAGTCTGGGCTTCCCGTTGCCTATCAGCTCAATCATGATATTTTGCAGCCTGACCACAATTTTACGACCAGGCCGCCTTATAACGCTGACTTTTTTTTTTTATTGAATAGGGGGCAAACGAGCAGACGCATCACCTGATGGTAAGCGATTACCGCCGCACATGGACACCCGCAACACCAAAAGCGTCACAAGTGCGTTGCCGACCTTTGGGGGATGGGGAGAGGGAATGGCGGGAGGGGTTGGGGATGGGCCTCCGGTATTCTCACTCACTCGGTAAAACATAGCGCAAGCGCTATTTCACACCGGTTTTCTGTCAGGCTGTGGTATCACTCCGGTTGAGCCGGCCCATTCATGCCAAAGCGCGGCTCTCCCACGGAAAACTGACTGCAGAGCGGGAGGGGAGATACCTTAAAAAAACTACTTGTATACCTAACAAATGTGCAGGTACTGGTCCCCTTTTAGGCACAACATCTCCGTAGTGCCATCGGAGATAGAACCTCACAACTCCATGTAGTAACTTGTAAAGAGATTTTATGTTCTCGTATAGATGGCGGCAGTGTCGGCGGAGACGCGGCATTTCAAGTGAATCTCGCCACGAGGCACCGATGTTTGGGTACCCTGAAAAAATAATTGAAAGACCTAATAATTTTGACGGAAATAGAAGCAAAAGGATAAAGGTTTTTTTAAATTAGGTGTTAAATTTTCTAACGATATTCCTCGTGTTTTTTAATGTAATAGGGGGCGAACGAGCAGACGTGTTGCCTGATGGTAAGCGATTAGCGCCGTCCATGGACACCAGCAACACCAGCGGTGGCACAAGTGCGTTGCCGGCCTTTGGCCTTTGGGGGATAGGGCGAGGGATCGAGGGAGGGGTTGGGGTCTGGTCCTCCGGTATCCTCACTCACTCGGTAAAACACAGTGCGACGCTGTTTCACACCGTTTTTCTGTGCGGCCTTGGTATCAGTTTGGTCGAGCCGGCCTGTGCATGCCAAAGCGTTGCTCTCCCATGGTAAAATGGATTCTTTATCATCATAATTTATTTCCGATATAAGACGAGATTTTCCATTATTCATAAGTGCTATTTCTGTCGTTCAAAAACTCTCCAAACAACACCAGAAATCACTCAAAATTAGTTTTTGACGTGTTAACCGACGTTCAAACATTGCTTTAACAATAAACATTTTGTTTATTGTTAAAGCGGAATTGGGTTTCTGATAAAAAATCATTGAAAGGCAGATATCGTCGTTTTTTTTACTATTTCAGAGATTAACTAATAAATAAATAAATAAGCCTTTTTATTTCTGGCTTTACAATGTTTTGTACATAAAACGAAAGTAACAAATAAATGTTTATTGCTAGTAGTTATTAGTTTACTATAATTAGAAATTATGTTTTTTTAGTAATTTAGTTAATAATTAAGTTTATATAATAAGTAGTGATTGTTTGCTCCCCTACACAATAAGAATTCACTTTGGAAGTCGTTTAAATATAGTATTACGATTTTCTATGACGTGGAATAGCAAATATGAGTTATGTACGGAATATGGGTGAGATACAATATAATAATCCTGCAAAAAATAATAGTGAGTAAAAGCTACTTGGGTCCATCAGAATTTCATCTCAACACAACACCTCGGGCTACATTATAAATTGGCCCACTTATAATTCAATTTGCTCTTCTAAAATAAAAACACAATTTCTCGGACCCACATAATTTCATTAAATTTACTCCAGACGCAAAATATCCTCTTAAAGCTGTGGAAAAATGTATAAATATATTAACGCTGGCATTTTTTACTTATTTAAGCTTTCTTGTTTCCTTTCTAGGAGATTCGGTCTAAAAATACGAAATTTTGAAATACTTGAATAAACACATACACACACAAACATACATACATATGATATGAAATGAAATGAAATGATTTATTTCACATAAATAGAGTACATTTACAGATGTTGTTACAGTTTGAACTTTAGAGACCGTCTATTTAACCACTGGTGGCAGGTCAAAATGTCCTTATTTAAAATTCTATTAATTACATAAATTTTAAAAGAGGAAAAAAAACTATAAATTGTCAAAAATGTCATTTAAATATTATTTATTACATTGCAAAATAGTCATGCATGTACATGTATATAGTGACTTGTGAAACAAGATTAGGATCTGACTAGGGTCAAGTATTCTTTAAATGAGTGAGTTCTTAACGTATTAACCCCTCCGTAGACCGGAGAGCACTTTAAGCCCTCGTTGCCGGCCATATATCTATGGAAATCGTTACGAGTAACTGGAGGTGTAAAAATTCCTAAAACTGTTTATGTATTTAACTTCGATATTACCTAGAATGTACTTGGGTTTTTAGTGTCAGTCATTCCACAGTCGTAGCCTACTATGGTAGGCTGAAAACTGACTTCAACCGGCAATAAGCTTATCATTTTATATTTGTTTATTTTTTATGTTTTCACTTTTATATTTTATTTTATTCTTTACTTTTATTTTACAATTTCATGCATTTGTGCACATCTGCGGACTTAACGCCCAGGGACTTAACTCTACCAACCATCTTCGGAGGGTGCAGAGGTCTAGAAAGCTTTTGAGTAGTGTAGCGACCTCCAAATACAGCGCAACAACAACAACAACATAACATACTACAGCGCCATCTATCGAAGATACGCTAAACTACGAAGTAAAGCACTACATGGAGTAACTACCAACTCTGAATCGCGCAATAGAAGTTCTCGCGCCGTTTATCATATATGTTGGGCAATGGCCCGCCAGGCATGATCACATCGCCTGATCGGAGGATCCTCCTTTTGTGTTGGAGGGATATGACACCCCTTCCTTCAGAACTCTATACCAACCTGTTTGGTCAGTGAGGTACATCAGGCCATTAGCTCTTTTCTGAGGTGAGTTTTATAATAATGATGATGTAGACATGTATAAAATTGACCAATATTATTTCATACTCACCATTTCGGGTAGCAGCTTGATTTTCAAGATCGACCAGTCTTCTGTAAGGTTCTTTCATTGGAGGCCCTACTTTCTCCCTCCACGTCAGCCATAACCATCTCAAAACATTTTCATTTCTCGAAAATCCCATCAATTTCTCAAAATCATTTTCACCTTTCAGACATAATCTTTCTTTCTTATCAGGGTAGCTCTTGACAGCTATTTTAGCGGCAAAAAGAATGTAATCCTGTTCGAAATTTAAAAACTGTTTGACATTTGTCAAATAATTCAAGATGGCAGACTCGATGTTTGAAAAGTTTTTAATAGACGTAAACGATTCAGTGGGTATACAAACTTCGGCATCTGAGTAAATTGATTGTAATTCTTCGTAAAGATGACTTGTGTGTCTGAGGATAAAAAAAAAACATTATGTAACCGTCTTCATAATAATATTTTTATCTATCAACATCTCATATCAGTTCATGATTTACGAAAGGAATTTAAAAAGCTAATGTTCATGCTAATATCCGAAGAGGTCGTCCACGGTTAAAATTTACCCACGAAAGTACTGATATTCTGAAGAAGAGCCGACTAAAAAGCAACAGAAATGCATGCAAGCAGCGTTTGATGAAAACGAAGGGAGGAAAAGAGGTGAATCAGGACAAGAGGTAAGTGTATATCTTTTTCGGTTCACCAACAATTGTTTACATTCGTTCATGTGTCATAAGCTATTACTAAGGAAAATCAGATAATGTAATACACAACGATCTATGTGACAGATAGTTACGAAACCATCTAAATAAGTTTAAACAAGAGATTTTATTTTGTATCACTTATATTTTCATTCTTTACGTGCCAGTTTTACCACAAATGAATTTACGTAACGTACAAATATATTTTAAAACTCTACACTTACAATATATCTTGTAAGTTCTATTACGAGACTAGTGATAACTGTCACTAAAATAAGCTTTATTATAATGACTTTAAAACTTACCTTGCTTCATTAAAAGTAAACTTAGGTCCTCGACACAACAAATACGCCTGTCTTCTTTGCGTGTCATTCAACAACTGACTATTATGCAGTGTGCCCAGCTTTACGCACATTTTTTGTTGCCATTTTATTCTATTTCTCTGATATTTAATTGATTTTTCTTTTAGTTCAGTGTTGCCAGGATTAGTTGAAGACTCCCAGGCTATATCAGCAGCAATTGCATTGAATTTTCCTGTCTCTTCATTTATTATTTGAAATAAATTGTCTAAGTTCTCACTAAGACATGTTTTTATTATTAAGAAGAGAAATAATGATAGTTTAGTATCCATAATTGGTCAAGTTGACATTCTTTTGGTTGGTGATGAGCTAAAAAAACATTTTATATCAATTTTTCCATGTTACTAGAATTACAGACTCTGTACAAAAGTATACATGTTATAATCCTTGGAAACACTACTTTTCTATTGGCCGAAAAGAAGTCCTATTCGGCCTCAAACTGTTACATTACCTCTATAATATTCTGAAAGATACAAATGTATAATTTAGAGAAAGAAGTAAGGCACTGCACCCATGAACATCTGCACCTCAAGATGGTTGTTGCTTGCGTTGTTGTTGTTGGGAGGGGGATTAGGGTCCACTCACCTGAACTCACTTCCTAAAAACTACAAAAGAATTGCTTATATGTCGGTTTTTTATGAAATAAACATCACTCCCGTCGAGCCATCCAAATAACCACGGTTGTACCTATCATTCGATCAAAAATAATCGATAAAAAGAACTATGATCCCGGGTCCTTTAACTAAGGCGTGGGAAAGCATCTCACTAGGCCGTCATAGTGATGATCACCATGCTGCATTGTCTACATTCGCAATGAGTATGGTGGGCACTGCTTTGAGATTGTAATCATGCTTTCCATTAGGTAGAGTCACTTTGGTAAGCTTTAGGATAAAAGAACACCGACCCTAAGATATTCTCAAATTACTTGACATGTTATAAATTCATTAAATATTTATTATTTACGATTTCTTTTTTGCATGGGGCTAATTCCACCCACACGCCCACCACTGTAACTCCTGTACACCAGAATCAACAGCAGTGACCCATGAATACACCGAGTTATGACACTCGGGAAGTTCCAGGAAAAAATTTACTGTCTTGGAATCCGAAATGAAATTAATCAGAAGAAAACTGGAGGAGTTGGAAATATAATATGTTCACTTCCCATCTTAGAAAAGCGGAAGACAAAATAGGCAGATACATTTTTCATACCGGGAAGCACAATGGATACAATATTATGGACCCTAAGTGAGCTATATTTGATTTCTATAGCATGTACGGCAAAATAGTCTAAACGCACGGGAATTCACCGCAATTGACACAAGATGCCCATAGTCTCTCCTAGACGATTACGGCCACGGCGGTCCGTCTCAACAGAGATCAGCAAACTACGCAGGAGATATTACAGTGCACAAGTGTGTGCGCAAACACAGGTGCACTCTCTCATAATCCGATAGGACGGTTAACCGACACGATCGGAAAGAGATCAGGCGCAGGACCGACAGCTTTACGTGCTCTCCGAGGCACGAGGTTCAGATCCCGACTTCCAAATGCCGAGCTGTTATTAAGTATTTCTATAATCAGAAAAACTCAATAACACTTTTTGGCAGTCACATACCAATGAGGCAGTATATATCCCCATAGTACGAGTATATAACGATTTTCAGCTTTTAGATATAGACCACTACTGGAATAATGCCTCTTCATAGAAATGAGTTATTGACCTAATATACCACGACGCTTGTCAGATGGGTTGATTTACTCGTAGTTTATATTTAGTTTTTCTTTCTCTTAGCAGTGCAGTTGTCTTGCTTAGTTTGCTCACAGTTCTAACAACACCCACAGGATAAATATCGATGATGACACTCCGTATCCTTAATCCCTCACCACTCTGACAAACTGCGGTAGATATGTTACATTCATTATCTTTAATTATAAGCACAATTTGTGCCCTCCGGACGTGTAGACAGGCCTTATCTACCTCATCACTCTAGTGCGCAGAGGCGTGATTTAATCAGATAATCCTCACTAATCAGCGCTCATGATGTACTACAACTCAATTTGCGTTTATTATATATTTTTTTTCAAGTTGAACGAACATAGGAAGTCGCTGTCATCTTTTGAAAGCTTTATTACGATAATCTACTTAGGTTTTTTACCTCCGACGCCAAAAAAAGGGGTGTTATAAGTTTGACTTCCATGTCTGTCTGTCTGTCTCTATGTGTGTATTAAGTGCTTGCATAGAGGGTTTTTCAAATTTTGAATTTTGGCTTGTATTTTGATTTCAAAGAATGAAATGAGAATAAAGTTCGAAAAATAAATTTTGAATTTCTCTGTATCCGTGATCAGCTTTGAATCGTCCTAAGGTCGGCTAGTAGAAAATGCCTAGCTAGTGAATTAAGTCCCCCTTGGCTACACTTAAGTATAAAGTTGAAATAATTGAAAAACGGAAGCGTTTCTAGTCCGTGAAGCGCCTGTGTGCAATCATTACTCTAGCGCCCTTTAGCAAGCGTGGCGCCCTTGAATATGCGCGAATTCATTAATATTGCCGTGGCCGCTTGTTTTTTTTTGTGCGTAAATCCCCTCGGACACCTCCTGGTGTCATGTCAGACTCGAACCGACTAAAACCGAACTCCGTCTCGGGTCTAATATCGGGAAACCAGGTGCACCCTAGGAAGGAAAACCCTAGAAACTCGACGTACCTCGGGCCACCTACGCTTTGTAGATGGCCCCCTCCTGTGTGGGAATCTCAATGTTCCCGCTATTGCCCCCCAGGACGCGCACGCTCCGCAACGTGCTCACCGCCACCTGGGCCCCGTATACCTTCCACTATAGGTAAATTCCACCCTGGGTTGGAACCTTGAGCTTTTGGCAACTGATGATTTTTATGTTGTAAGCCCTTATTAAGAAATAATTTTCTCCTATTAGTAGTAGCGTGATGATATATAGCCTATAGCCTTCCTCGATAAATGGACTATCCAACACCGAAGGAACTCCACAAATCGGACCAGTGATTCCTGAGATTAGCGCGCTCAAACAAAAAACAAACAAACTCTTTAGCTTTATTATATTACTCGTAGCATAGATATACTACCTAATTGTTACCATAATTTTGAAACGAAAAGATCAGTTTAAACTAGAACGTAGGAGGTGACGTCCATAAGTAAGAGCGGCTGGACCAGATAGACACTTGTATACTTCAAATTTAATACAGTCAGATAAAATATATAACAAAACCTTTAAATTGTCTGTAACAAAAAATTTAAGATGTCTACCTTATATAAAAAGAACACAACATTATAGATTATTATTTTTGTGCTTTTGTATATAACAACACACATAAACAGAATAGACTATACATACACATATAGAATATACTTACTTTATTGTTTACCAATCACAATATTTAAGTTACTTATCACACAATATTTAAAAAATCTGATTACTCCTTATCAATCTTAAAACTATATTATTATTAATAAATAAAAAAAAGTTATTCTTGTCTATCAAAAACAAGACAAACACACAACAATTGTAGGGGACGACCTCTAAACTAACGAGTGAAAAGAGAGAATAGAGGAATAGAACCACAAATCCTTAATAAAATTGGTAAAAAGGGAAAAATCTGTTAAAAAAAAACTTTAAAAAGAACTACTTCAAACAAAAAAGAAATAAAAAACATTCCAATTTTAAATGCTCAACAATAAAACTTTTTGGTTAAATCAATGGAAACTTACCGAACTTTTTTGCTTTAATAAAAAGCTAGGTGTGGGCACAAGCAACAGTTACGTACGGCCAGTAACACGGCACCGGTGAGCTATCTATCTGAAACGAGACTGAAATCACAACGGACCAGCCGTGCGTACATTATTGTTGGGAGTCCATAGATCATGGAGAAAAACCTTTATGAGAAAATTTATTTTTTTAAATTCAAAATTTGTGATATGTTGCATTTTGAAGCTAATTAATGTAAAAAATGTCTATCTGACAAAATGTGATAACTTAAATAAGTGCCCAAAATTACCCAAAATCTGGATATTTAATGGAGTCCTTGGTTCAACAATTGACGGCGATATGCTTGTAAAGGAAGAAAGGAAGAAAGTTATAGTACCTAACATGTGGATGTTCCACATCGTAGTATGTGAAAGCACCACCGACTGATATATAAAAATGTTAGTAGCTATGGCTGCCATTTTGAATTATATAAAGATTATAAACAAAAAGAAGTAAATAATTTTGAGAAATAAATAACTTAAGAAATGAGTTTCAGTAACTCCAAATCCGTATAAAAAGATAAATTTTTGCATCGATTAAACTCAATTTTTGCATGAAATACATAGCAAATCGATGTATTTCATGCAAAAATTTAAATTTTAAATATCGTTTTAACCTGTGGGATTCGTTAAAATTTTGTTGACAACAATGAGTAACAGTGAATCTTAATAGACAGCTAGTTATATATATAATTTTCTTATACGGATCCTAATAACAAAGTATCATTCACCCCTGACAGTTTTCATTCAGTGTACCACTTAGGGCAGTGTTACACGGCGTGGGCGATAACGCGCTATCAGTTATAGGAGAACTGTGTATTATGTCAATAATTTATTGTAAGGACATGTTGAATTTGTTTCTAATTAGATGTATTTTGTTGATGTGGCTATTTGTACACTTCAATTTAATACCGGATCCACACGCTTACCAAACTTCAACCAGTGTTGGGCATTAATCAATTATTTTTTATTTAACTAATTAATTGATTAAAAAGTAATTGTGATTAAATTAATTACAATTGAATTAGTCGACATTAAACATTTAATCGCGTATTACAATTAAAATGTACAATTAATTTATGGGATATTTTAGAACGATGGTCTGAATAAGTCCTGGAGGTTTAACGTTCAATTAGTCCTTTACACCCTTTATAAGTAGGTAGACCAATACTTGCTACCTTTGTATATTTTGTCGCGCTTATATTTGATTATAATCCTTACGTGTTCTGTATATGTTGTCATACTCTAAATACTATCACTCATTCCTTATTGCAGTGTATAATTTCTATAATAAACTTTCGTTTCCGTTATCTTCTGTACTGTTTACTAAGTTTGTTTCTAAACACCTACATATTCACTTACTACAAAAGTCAATATAAGTAAAGATAATAAGGCAATTAGGAGTACGAATACGACGACGAAAATAACACATTTTATAATTTCTGTAATAACATTCTTTAAACCATAGACCACAAATTTTGGCCAAAGAAAATATATTTACTACCGTAAATGTCGTAAATATATTTGACTTGGCGAAAATCAGATACACATGTGCACAATACTAAAACTGATAGATGGTAAAAAAAATAAATATAATTTTTAATATTTTTTCGTAAAATAACTAACAATTCATCAATTGTTAACTGTATTAAACCACAATTAACAACTAATTAATTGTTAGTTGTATTTTTCACATTTACAATTGATCAAATGTTAATCATCAATTGTTAATTCAATTAAACTTTGCCCAACACTGACTTCAACAAACCATTACAAACCCAATCATTTGGGTAGAGTGTTTGGCTAAGTTTGTGTAGGTTTATCAGGATTTGTAGCCGATACAATCGAGTGTAGGTTTTTCGACACAAATCAAAGGGAATTTGCTGCAAGCGCTTGCCACGCGTCTATTACTTAAATACTCATAAACGTCTGGTTATCGTTGTTTGGATCATCTACTTTATCCAAGCGTTTGTGTAGGTTTGTAGTTTGTGCCAAGTGGCAAACGTGTGGATCAACTAAGGTACATCTCAAGTTTTTTTTTATATAGAGGGCAAACGAACAGACGTATCGCCTGATGGTAAGCGATTACCGCCGCCTATGGACACCTGCAATACCAGAGGCGTTACAGGTGCGTTGCCGGCCTTTCGAGGGTGGGGAAAGAGATGGGAGAACATCAATGTCAATGTCAATGGAGATAGGGGATGGGGATAGGGGATGGGGATAAGGGATGGGGGTAAGGGATGGGGATAGGGGATGGGGATAGGGGATGGGGATAGGGGATGGGGATAGGGGATGGGGATAGGGGATGGGGATAGGGGATGGGGATAGGGATAGGGGATGGGGATAGGGGATGGGGATAGGGGATGGGGATAGGGGATGGGGATAGGGGATGGGGATAGGGGATGGGGATAGGGGATGGGGATAGGGGAAGAGGTTGGGATATGGGCCTCCGATCCTTACTCACTCGGAGAAACACAGTGTGAGGCCGTGGTATCACTCCGGATAGGACGATAGCGGATAAAGGCGGTAGGGATCAATTCGCACAATTCCTCGGAGCACTCCCCATAATAGAAACGATAGAAGATGCATAGTGAGGCTGCTTCTCTACGCGCCAGAGAGCTGATTTGAAACAGCTTGGCAGTCGATGGCTGTCGGTTAAACAAACGTTTGAAAAAACGACTTAAAAAGACAACCGTTGGGTACCTGATCTATCTATCTTCTGATAGTTCTTCTGTCAGTGTACCGCAAGGTTAACACAATAACGCAATAAGGCTAAGCCGGCAGACTGTACCCTCCATCTTAATTTGCAACAGATATACAGCTCGGCCCACTCTTGTCTTTCAATTGTTTTGTTGGGCGCTTTTATTCTTGCTTAAGGGTATGTACCTACGCAGTTTTCGTTGATTAAAAATTTGAAAAATACTTTTTAATTACTTGTTGAGGTCAGCGATTGTTCTGTGGCGACATCTACATCCATATAACACAACAGTAAAACTACTACAGCACCACCTACCGAAGATACCCTGAACTACGAAGTAAGACAACTACACGGATCGAAATCAATCCAAGTACCAGGTAATTCCGGATATCCATAATAAAGCCTAAGTTAAGGGCCTCCGATATCCTCACTCACTCGGTGAAACACAGCGCAAGCGCTATTTCAAACAGCCGGCCCATTCATGCCGAAGCGTGACTCTCCCATGGAAAAATCAATCTAATCTCTTACTAGTTTGAACAGACCCTTAACTGATTCAATCGAATGTCGAACATATTAATTGAAATCTATTGTGTAAGCAGCGTCAGAGAGAGTAAAGATCTTGCAGCCACCGGTGGCCATTGACCATCAGGTGTCTATATAACCCTAGGTAACGTCACGGGGCAAAGCTAGTCTATAAAAAGTAAAGTTAAAAGTCTGGCCCGCCAGGCATGATCACCTCGCCTGGTCGGAGGATCCTCCCTTTATGTTGGAGGGACATGACATCCGTTCCCCCAACAAGATACAATAAACTTTTTTTTTGTCTAAACAGACGGGGCGAAGGAGTTTGTTTTACTATAATACGAGTATATGCTATATAGGTCTCGATACAGTGAGTGATACCGTCCATTGAAGTGAAGCTACAGCGAATTGCTACAGAACAAAAGCCCTGTAGCTGTGTGTATATTTTCAATTAGTCTATACGAATATAAAGCTGTATTAACTCAGAAATAAAGGTGGGCAGTGTTTAATGTACAAATTAGGATGAAGTGGGCGCGCGGGTTTTCTGTTTATTAACGGTCAGGGGTTTCATTATTTCTTATCAACTGACTTTAGTAATGAAGGATTAATTTGTTGGTTATAATTTTGGGATGAATTCATTGGTATTTCATTGAGTAGGCTTATCGCTAAAGAGTTTAAAGATTTTCTTACAAATGTGTTTTTTAAGACAAGCACAGATTTTTTTAAATTTATCTAGATCTATATAACCGCCTTTTACTAAATGCATATGTGTGTATACTTGGTACATATACCAACGAAACATTTTTTACAATTTTTATATGTCTGTTGGTGGTGTCTGGTACTAATTAACTTACTAATATTCTTTTTTTTTATTAAATAGTGGGAAAACAAGCAGACGATTCACCTGATGGTAAGCGAAGAGCAACACCAGAGGTGTCACAAGTGCGTTGGCGACCTTTGAGGGATAGGAAAGGGGTGGAGGGAGGGGTTGGGGTATGTGCCTCCGGTATCCTCACTCACTCGGTAAAACACAGCGCAAGCGCTATTTCAGTGACTTTACTCTGCTTGATGGAAAGCATTAGCAGAATCCAAGAGTGGTGATCACCACACTCATTGCTAATTCAGTCAATGCAACAATGCAGCTTAGTGACCCACAGTGATGCTTATGTATGCTTCAAATATATGCAAAGAAATCTATTGAAACACAAAACTCTTCTTTTCTTCGAAGCAGTTAGTTAAAAAGGGTACAGAAGATTGTGTTTGTAACAGTATTCACGTCTTTGAACCAAATGTAAATTGATGGCGTAGAGAATCCAATTTCTTTCAGTAGGTGTTGTAAGAGGATAGGAATAAAGGACTCGGACACTTATTTGTTCAAATTACTGAATAAAACTAATGCTTATATTAATTACTGCAAGTTGAAGGGTAAATAATACTTTATAATTCTTTATTGTAACAAAAAAAGTATCAAATAAATCTGTATAGCCCCTGAGCACTGACTCCCAACAGCTAACGCTATTTTGGGAGTCAGTTACCTTTCAAATACAAGAAATACAATTGTTACATGTGGGGGAACGGGTGTAATATTCCACCCAACACAAAGGGAGGATCCTCCGACCAAGCGAGGTGATCATGCCTGGCGGGCTACTGCCCAACAGTTGATGTTGGGATGTTGTATATATGATAATCGGCGCGGGAACCTTATTTGCGCGATTCAGGATTGGCAGTCACTCCGTGTAGTGTAGTTTGTAGGTACAGTGCGTTACTTCGTAGTACAGTGTATCTTCGGTAGATGGCGCTGTACGTGGAGGTCGCCACATCACTCCCCTCCAAGACTGGAGGTCGATATATGTTGAATCAGCTGTCTGTGCTCTGATGCGGAGCTTGCCAGTGCCAGGAGTGAGTAGTTCCAGTGAATCGGAACTGAATGCCGCAAGTTCCAGTGAGTCGGAGCTGAATGCCGCTAGTCCCAGTGAGTCGGGGCTGAAGTCCGCTGATCCCAGTGAGTCGGGATCGCATGCGGTGCGCGGTGCTGCGGTGAGGTCCCCAGTGAGTCGGGGCGGTTGCTGCGTAGTGGCTGGCTGCTGCGTAGACGGGAGAGAGATGCTCTGCTTACATGGACCGTAGGTGCAGTGTGCTGTGCCTAGACGCTGTAGAGGCCGTAGGGGTTACCAGGCTGGAGCGGTCGCGTCCTGCGTATGGTATATCCCTGTTGAGGCCGAAGTTGCTGGCTGGCTTGAGACTTGCTGAGGGAGTGAACATGATGGTGACGCGGCTTGATGGCTGCTTACAATCACGTCGGGGTCACCACTGTGGGGTAACGGATATCATGTTCCACCCAACACAAAGGGAGGATCCTCCGACCAGGCTAGGTGATCATGCCTGGCGGGCTACTGCCCAACAGTTGATGTTGGGATGTTGTATATATGATAATCGGCGCGGGAACCTTATTTGCGCGATTCAGGATTGGCAGTCACTCCGTGTAGTGTAGTTTGTAGGTACAGTGCGTTACTTCGTAGTACAGTGTATCTTCGGTAGATGGCGCTGTATGTGGAGGTCGCCACATTACAATGCATTTGTATATGGGTGTGGGTTTATGTGTGTGTGTGTGTGTGTGTGTGTGTGTGTATGTGTGTGGGTTTATATGTGTGTGTGTGTATGTGTGTGTGTGTGTGTGTGTGTGTGTGTATGTGTGTGTGTGCGTGTGCGTGTGCGTGTGCGTGTGCGTGTGTGTGTGCGTGTGTGTGTGTGCGTGTGCGTGAGCGTGAGCGTATGCGTGTGCGTGTGTGTGTATTCGCTGTGTATTTGCGGCTGTTAGTTAGAATGTGTATGTGGTGAAGGTGTGTGTGACACTATTCAAGCCTCCATTACTTCACTATTTCTAAAAGGCTTTCAACATCATCAAATTCCAGTCCCTTAAGCCACAATGTCATAATTAGTTTTATTTCAAAATCGGAGAACACAGATAATGTAAACCCTTTCCGTGGTTTACATTTAAAAGCTCTTAACGTCGTGAGTCCTCTAGAGGGGAGTCACCTTTTTTACAGAGTTTTTTTACCGTGGGAGAGCCACGCTTCGGCATGCATGGGCCGGCTCGACCGGAGTGATACAACGGCCTCACATAATACCGGTGTGAAACAGCGCTTACGCTGTGTTTCACCGAGTGAGCGAGTATACCAAAGGCCGGCAACGCACTTGTGACGTCTCTGATATTGCGGGTGTCCATGAGCGCCCTACCAATTTAAAAAAAAATAAGATACGTTTTATACCAGCCCACCTTTGGAAGGTATAGAAATCTAGTAAAGTAGATACATCGAGATTATAGTTGTCTAGAAAATGATACAATTGACTAATCTAAGAATTACTGCATGTAAACATATACATAGGTACATACTAATGTTGTAAAATAACCTTTATTTACATAGCGATATAAGGTTCTAAGTATGCATGCAAACTTGATTGCAGTTTGTAACGTTTCTCAACTGGTATGTCAATAGAAAGTGTACGAGCTCACTACTGGAACGAGAAGATATGAAATTTCAATAACTTCATACTTGTATTGATATAAAATTCTTATCTCAATATGTCTGACATTTATATGAAGAATGGTAGGTATCGAAATATGATATTTTTATGATGATAGTACATTTATTTATTGATCTACTTGTATATAGAGCCTGTGAGGTCAGTTGCTAGAATAAATAATAGTAAGTACAGTACTAAGTTGAGGCCCGGTTTTTTTTGAAGTGAAATCTTCCTTAGCGGCGCTGTGTACTTTTTGGAATGGGTAAAAATGTATAAACTCGCGTCAGGGCGTCAGGTCACGTAACCATAAACTCGCGTCAAGTCACGTGTCCTGATCGAAAAAATTCGTAAGACGGATGTTTATTGTTAACAGCGCCATCTACCGATATACTTTGGTAGCATTCGTTTTTCTAGATAGTGGTCCTTTCTCAATATGTTTTTATATACTTAAAGTTAATATTTAAGTATCTTAAAGTGGTTTACAATAAATTAAAATAAACTTACACAAACCTTTTGTAAATCAAAAAGACGACATCTATTGGAGTATCAAAGCTTTACTTCCATTTACTACAATCATAATAATTTTTAGTTCTTTTTATTGCACACTATTAAAAAAGCATAGGTGTTCATTTTAGGTTAGTTAAAACAACCGTTTGTTTATAGTTATGAGTTTTCACTTCTGTCGGCAGTGCTTATGACTGCTTTGTGTTTTTATTTATAAATTTTCTAAAGAAGTCTCGTTAGATTGATTTATCGCCCCGAAACCCCCGGCTATCACCAACGAAACATGGCAACACGAACGCTGTCGTTTTACTTTGATTGTCTGTGCCAGGCTACTACCGCCCCGGTCAAGCCAGACATAGAGCTTCTCGTGGTGACATTAGCGTTACTCTATTACTTATAAATATATAAATAAATATTTATGACATCTAACACACAACGCCATCTAGTCCCAAGCTAAGCAGAGCTTGTACTATGGGTACTAGACAACTGATATGAATTCATATATACTTTTTTTTTGTAAATACATACATATTATACAAAGAAAACACCCAAACTCCGAAAGAAATATTTGCAGATCATACAAACATTTGCTCCGACCCAGATATCGAACCCGAGACCTCAAGCACAGCAGTCGCGTACGCTACCACTACGCCACCGAGTTAGTTTATTCGATAGTTGTCTTAACCTCTTTCTGTTAAAGCCCGCTTCAGTGCGGGCAGGCGCTGGGTAGTCCGGATGTGTTAATAACAGCAGTTCCCGGATCCCTTCCTTCTCAGGCGCAAAGTGGCACACTGTGTGGTTTTAGTCGGTACGTTTGCGATACACCACTTGCCGCAAACCCCGGTAGGGTGACGGCCCGCCGAAGTTACCACAACTAATAAAAAAATAACAGTGATTTAAGCCTTTGACTGCACGGTTGCCCGAGTGGTTTCAGCGGTCGCCATGCGCCAAGTGTCGTGGGTTCAAATCCCACCCGGTACAACAATTGTGTGATCCACGAATTGTTGTTCCGAGTCTGAATTTTCTTTGTGTCCGTTTCATGTATGTTTGTAAAGTCCCCCACGACACAGGACGTTTATTCCTAATGTGGGAGTTGCCTTTAAAAAAAAAACAAAAACAAAAAGCGGTCGCCACGTCACATATGACAACACTTTTTGTCATTGTAAGTTGCACAAATCGTTGTTCTAAGTGTTGGTGTTCTTTGTGTCTAATATATGTATGTTTGTAAAGAGATCCCCGCGATTTCTAATACGGGAGTTGTCAAAAAAAAAGAAAAAAAAAATGGTTTAACATCTACAGGAAATACTAAGATAGATAAAATATATCACACTCGTCTTCTCCTATTTAGTAAACTAGTCAAACTAATTACTAAATAAGAAGTAATAAAGTCCACCGAACATGTTGGCTCCAAAATGTTCACTCAACTTTATTTCCTCAAGCGCCTGTTTTGACATTCAACAAAGGTAACCAATTTTGTAATGTCACTGTACAAATATGTCGCAGAGGTACATGTCGGTTTATTCAACCGAAACGATGAAATTTATTTGACAATAATGCTTGCTGAGAGCTGTGCTGTAGTAGAATATATCTATATTAATACTGATATGATCTTATTACTTGAGTTATGTATACAAAATAAAGCATTCGTTCTATTTTACTCATTTTTTAATTTTAAAATTAAGACCTAAATCCTACTAATGTTATAAACACGAAAGTTTGTAAGTATGGATGGATGAATGTTTGATACTCTTTCACGCAAAAAATACTCAATGGATTTTGATGAAACCTTACAATAACATAGCTTATACATCATAATAACATATAGACTACAATTTATAAAGACATAGCTTCGCCTCCCGGCGTTGCCTGTAGTTATTGTCGTACCGCAGGTAGCACCGCGGAGTTCAGCTTGTATATAATAAAATTGTTATGTAGAGATTGCTCTAGAAATAGGCAAACACACTTCAAATCTTTACCATTTCTTTATTTGTATGTATTACAAATATACATCATCATTAAAATATCCCTGTCCTAGAGCCGTTTCCTTCAATAAAACTAGAGCACTATATTTGTAAACTAAACATTTTTCAAAACTAAACTTCTTAAGTATCTTGTGTACGGTGACAAAGTGAATGTACTATTATTGATAGACTCAAATAAAATAAAGTTTTATTGGAGTAGAAATAAGGTTGAAAATTAAGGGAAACTTACATAGATCGTAACGATAGCCTCGCCGTTATTAGAGTTGCTACGTTGAAATATTATCCCATAAATGTGGTAGATCGATCGATAGATCTAAGTTGAATCTTATGTAAATCTTATTTCTGTATATCTGTTTTGAAAGTAAATTAAAAAGTAACGTGCAGTTAAAATAGGGTTTCAACATAGCTAATCTTCAGTCAATATGACTTCATCACTAGTGACGCAAATTGACACATGGAAATTATATTGAAAATGTCTCATTATTATTATAAATATTACTCGTACCATTTCATTGTACTCTCAGTTAAAATATGGTTTCAACATACTCGTAGGTAATTTTCAGTCAATATGGCTTCATCACTAGTGACGCAAATTGACACATTAAAATTATATTGAAAATGTCTCATTATTATGATAATTAATACCATTTCATTGTGCTCTTTGTTACTTTATTTTTAATGTATATTAGCAGTAAGTAAAATTATCTCCGTCTGTAATAAACAGTAAGTAAATGTATCTCAAAAGTAATGTTTTTAAAAATTTCGATGCACAAAATAAAACAAGATTTAAAAGGTAGTAGAGCCACGCTGACGGTTTAGCACGATCGGGGCGGTACTACCCTAGCACAGAAGATCAACGTAAAATGACAGCATTCGTGCTGTCGTGTTTCGTTAGTCAGTGTGAGACTGGAAGCCCAACTATGCAAAAGCATCATATGGTCGCCATGGTGTGGGTCACCATGCCGCATTTTTGTATTGTCTACTTTCGCAATGAGTGTGGTGACCACTACTCTTGGATTCTGCTTTTGCTTTCCGTCAAGCAGAGTAGAGTCATTTTGGCAGGCTCATGCATAAAAAAAGATATTCAATAAGGCTTTGAAGGTTAAAAAGTAATGTAGGTTGTCATTTAGTTTTAGGTCATATATAAATCATAAATTTATTTTAAAATGTTTTTTTTTATTAGTACAATTGATATCATTTAATATATTATTGTCGTTTAAAAAGTACATTACATACGTTAACAGAAACAGTGAAATCCGTTTGAAATTAGGTTGTTAATTTAACATTACTAATGCACCCATTAGGTACGTAATTATAATAATTACCCTTGCGCGATGATAAAATAAATTAAAAGGAAAATTGTTTTAATGGAATTTTAATTTCTGTCTCTAGCAACATTGAAACTCCACTCGACCACTGACCGCGAGCGCGCAGACGTCGCGCAATCGTGACATTTGATATTAAAAAAATATTTTAAAAGTTTATAGTGAACAGTGAAAAGTTTTAAATTTAGAATTTAAAACTTTTTTTTTAAAGTTTTGAATATAGAATTTTAAGTCAAAATGAGGATTTTATGTGTGATGGTTTTGAGTGTCGTGCTGGCCGTTGGAGCGCAAACCTTGGCCGGTAAGTGAAAGGGTTTTTTTTTAATTTTAAAAACTCGTTTTGGCGGACAGAGTTGTTTTGGCGGTTTATCGCGAAAATTAAGGTTTCAAGATATTATTGTACTCGTATATTATAGTTTTGTCAATATACGAGTTTATTGTTATGTAGTGTTAATATTAAATTAATATAGTTTTGTTTGCGACGCCTTCATTGTTGTACTTTAACATTGGGTAATCCCATTATTAGAGTTCCAAGTTTTTAAGCCTAAAATACTCGTATATGTTTTTCTTTGTTTAAATGTTAGAAGTTGGTTTCTGTTTTTTACCGATTTAAAGAAAATGAGAAGGTTATCAATTCGACTGTTTTTTATATTCGTTACCGTTACTTTCGACTAAGTGAAACGATTTTGATGATTCTTATTTTATTTAAAAGCTGGTGCTTCCCTTGTGGGAAGGGAATAACAATAAAATAATAGGTTATTGATGGAAATTGTTGAAAAATTTATGAAAAAGTCATATCATCGTCGTTCTAGAGTTTGATCTGGTTTGATCCTACCCAGGATAAGAAAGAGTGCGATGAACTCAGGATCATTAACTGACTCGGTGGCGCAGTGGTAGCGTATGCGATTGCTGTGCTTGAGGTCTCGGGTTCCATTTTCAGGTTGGACCTAATGTTTGTATGATCTGCAAATATTTGCATCGAAGTTTCAATGTTTTCTATATAAAATATGTGTGTATTCAAATCAGTTGTCTAGTACCCATAACACAAGCTCTGCTTAGCTTACGACTAAATAGCGTTGTGTGTTAGATGTCCGAAATATTTATTTATTTATCATTCAGTTTAACGAGGGAGAGCCACACTTCGGCATAAATGGGCCGGCTTGACCGGGATGATACCACAGCGACAGAAAACCTTAAAATCCCTTCGGATCTCCAGCTCCTCGGGGACTGAGGGACCAGGTGTATGTGGTGATAATATTAAAAACCATTATGCTCTAAGAAGGACCCGGTACATGTTACTTTAGATCCCTGCCAGGACCGACGCCGCGCTTAATCAGACTCTATCCCGGGGGGAAGCCGGGGATTCCCCCTGCCTATGGGCATAATGTATTATGTAGCTGCCTGATTGTAGTTTTGCGACCAGATAGTGTTAGATGCATTTATAATTGTCAATCTTATTTGGATTCGGTTACTGCTATTATCTAAAGGCAAAAAAGACACAGCTAAAAGTTGTTATGTAAATATGTAACCGTATTAGTACATCGTTTGGTAATAGAAATGCAACACTATGCTAAATAGCTAAAAGGTTACATTTCGATTGATAATGTATGTGACAATTGTGTGACAATTTCGACTGCCTCGGTGGCACAGTGGTAGTGAATGCGACTGCCGTGCTTGAGGTCTCGGGTTCAAATGCTGGGTCGGACCAAATATTTGTGTGATCTACAAATATTTGTTTCGGAGTTTGGATGTTTTCTATGTATAATATGTATACATTTAGAAAAAAAAGTATATATGTATTTATATTAGTTGTCTAGTACCCATAACTCAAGCTCTGCTTAGCTTGGGACTAGATGGCGTTGTGTGTTAGATGTCCGGATTATTATTATTTATTAATTTAGGTGCTTTTCAGGGTTCCGTACCCAAAGGAACGGAACCCTATTCCTAAGACTCCACTGTATGTCCGTCTATTATCAGGTTGTATCTCATGAACCGTGATAGTTAGACAGTTGAAATATTCACAGTTGTTGTATTTCTCTCTGCCTCGGTGGCGTAGTGGTAGCGTATGCGACTGTTAAGCTTGAGGTATCGGGTTCGATTCCCGGGTCGCACTAAATGTTTGTATGATCTGGAAATATTTGTTTCCGAGCTCTACTTAGCTTGGGACTAGATGGCGTTGTGTGTTAGATGTCCGGAATATTTATTTATTTTGTGCCACTTTTACAACAAGTACAAAAAAAAGAATCAAATAAACATCTAAGGGGGCATCCATACAACAAACGTGATTTTTGCTCGCTTTTGCTCGATATTGTTAACAGCAACAGGTAGACGCTTGAAATGTACAGATAATGGTACGGATCCCTTTCTGCTCGAGTCTGAATCACACTTAAACGGGTTTTCTCTTAAAATCCCATAACGTGTACAATTTAAAAAAGACATCAAACTTCAATAGTATTTAAAATACATCTTGAATGCTATTCAAAAATATTTAAAATATGAATTTAGAAAATAATCACGTACAAACTGGCGATAGACGAAGGACGGACGCACTTTATATGTAGGTATCGCTATTGTTAAAGAACATCGGTGTCGTTTAAGGACCCATGTTAAGCAAAACAATGTTAGTTGTTCCCTTAGATGGGTGATCGATTTCGCAGAAGGTCACTCTTAAGGTTAAATGATAAACGCATGGAAGTATTGCGAAAATTCTTATTAATCTGTTCCGACCCATTTTTGTTTATCGCAAAATTTTGATAGAAAAAACTATCGGAATTGATGATTTTAATCTACAAACATACATTGTATCTTTAAAAATTAAATGAGTCACCGAAATATATGTAAGCGTATAACTTCTGATCGACTTCATCAAATTGGATAATTCTCTTTTTTTGTGTTTGTTATTGTCAGGACAAGGTTCATGTGTTTTTACCGTAAGAGATCCGAAGAGGTACCATACTACGGCCGTATTATATATTATTACTTACACACCTTAATACTTCTTTTTGCAAACAAATACATATTACACAAAGAAAACACTTAAATTCCAGTACAAATATTTGCAGATCATACAAACATTTGGTCCAACCCGAGAAGATAAACAGTGGGAGGCATCTTAGTGTACAATTTTCAAGTAAACGTTTCATTTATCCGTTTACAATTTAGCCAGGTAACGTGCATTAGAGAAAGTTAGCTAGGTGCGCACGCGGTGAACGACACACTTAGGAACAAACATGGCGCGTGAGTCACACAGCAATTGTTTTAACATAATAGAGTGGAATTGTGGGGATGCGTCAGTGTAATCAGGTCGATGTTTTGATTATATTATAACTAGTTTCATCAACAGTCTTTATCAGTACACTGCTACATACTAGCTTTGCCTCGCGGCGTTACCAGCGTTTGTTATTGTACCGTAGTTAACACCACGGGGCTCAGATAATATGTATATGATAATTCTTATACTTAAGTACCATTTAAAATCCTTCTGTCATAATTACTTTAACTTCTATAACATTGGAATTTCATACTGTGGGGGAACGATTATCATATCCCTCCAACATAAAGGGAGAATCCTCCGACCAGGCGAGGTGATCATGCCTGGCGGGCCACGACCTACAGTTGATGTTGGGATGTTGTATATATGATAATTGGCGCGAGAACTTCTACTGCGCGATTCAGGATTGGTAGTTTATTAGTGTTGTACGTTGCTGCGTAGTTCAGTGTGTCTGCGGTAGATGGCGCTATATTATGTTGTTTTATGTGGAAAGTCGTCATAACACAAACAATAACTTGCTTTTACGCCAAAAGGGGGTTGATTTCTAAAGATACTCGTACATTATTACATCTCTACACAATCTATAGAGCATACATTTTAAATTTCAAGTCTCATACTTCAAAAACATAAGACTTTCTTATAAACTTCTAAGCCCCCGTTTTACCCCCTTTGGGGTGGTGTTTCGTAAAATCCGCTCTTAGCAAATAAGGAACACCACACTCTACACCATATGAGGAACCTACCTGCTAAATTTTAAGTTTGTAGGTATTACAGTTTCTGAGATATCGTTATTAATCAGTAAAATATTTTTTGGTTAACTCCGGCTAATCTCTGGAACGGCTGAACCGATTTTGATGACACTTTCACTGATAGGTAGCTGATAATATAAGGAGTAACTTAGGTTATTTTTTTTGGACTAGCTTTTTCCTACGGCACGACAATTACCGCGGGGTTCAGCTAGTTGGATTGTAAGAGTGAGGGAGCAGAGGGTGCATCTGTGCGTGCCCGCACACTTGTCTGTGGAATAGTTAGCTTCTTGTTTGCTGGTCTCCAATGCGACTGGCCGCTATGGAGAGAACAGTCACGCTTGTATCTCTCCCTGAAGAATGAGGCTGAGGTGTATTAAAAATACTCATATTTTGCCAACTATTCGCAGCCTCATTTACAAGAAACAATTTTAAAATCCATAACCCGATTAATTAAAAAACTTTTGATAAAATTAAATAGGCTATGTCACTACATTATAACGAATCGAGTAACACCTCATTCATTAAAATCGATTCAGTAGATTGGGGGCTACTGTGATACATACAAATACACATATACCTACTGCCAATGCCATTACCCTTCTTTTGGCTTCTCTGTAATCGGGCAAAAAGATATTTCTCGGTCTCTGAAGACTTTTTATTTGCAGTGAAAGGCAATCTACTTTTTTATCTGTTGAGAGAATCTAAATAAAAAATGCCACAGCGGGACTTTTAGAGGCAAGTAAAACTGTTTATCGAGCAGAAATTCTCAGCTAAAAACTGTAAATACATTGCTGGAAACGGAACTTCTTAGATGGATGAAAATCTTAACGTCACAACGGTTATACTTTCATCCAATAGTTGCAATTGGATGGACGGGACGGGTTTTTCTCCACCAGCGAGGAGGCGACGTTTTGCGTGTGCCGTACGTCGCCTAAATGGAGAGTTTACTTGCCCACGCCAGTGCCTGGATCCCTCCCTTTTCAGACGCAGAGTGGCACACTGTATGGCTTTAATCGGTCCGATTCCGACACACCACCTCGCCATAAACCCCGGTGGAGCGACGGATTTGGGGGTTTCCATAAGTTAAAAAAAAGGATTTTTGGTTCATTGGTTGTTCTATCAAAAATTCTAGTTCACATTTTTGTAAAAATATATCCTTTTACTTAATACATTCTAGAATTAAACTCACTTGTACTTATTTTAATATTTTTCTTAAAATTAATCCTGATCGGTTTCGTCTTAAGAATAATACACATAGAATGTATTTTTTTTCTTTTTTATTGAATAGTGGGCAAACGAGCAGACGTATCACCTGATGGTAAGCGATTACCGCCGCCCATGAACGCGTGCGTTGCCGACCTTTGGGGGATGGTGGGAGGGGTTGGGGTATGGGCCTCCGGTATCCTCACTCACTCGGTGAAACACAGCGCTAACGCTATTTCACACCGGTTTTCTGTGAGGCCGTGGTATCACTCCGGTCGTGCCGACCCATTCATGCCGAAGCATAGCTCTCCCACGGTAATGCGAAGTGTATTTCAACAAGTTCCATCAAGTACCGATAATCGAGAATATAAATTACCTTTAAAAGCAATATATTATTTTTCATTTCATTTGGAGTTTCGTCCGTTTCTTTTTGTAGGATAATATTATATTTGTTTTAAGTACTAATGTTTATCCAAAGCTTTCGTTTATCGTTTATCACGGTAAAGAGTACCCTATATATTTCCTAAAGATTAAAATTATCTTCACATCACATTTCATTGATATTGGTACAACGGCGGCGTGTGAAATTTTTCCCCCGTTTTTTAATCATTCTTCATTGGTGCTCCGTTCCTATTAGTATTAGCGTGATGATATATAGGTTATAGCCTTCCTCGATAAATGGACTATCCAACACTGAAAGAATTTTTCAAATCGAACTAGCGGTTTCTGAGATTAGTTGTAGAGATGCGTTCAAACAAACAAACAAACAAACTCTTCAGCTTTATTATTAGTACAGAAGATATAGATGAGACACACGACCGGGGAGAGATGTGAAGGATTTAAGCTTTTTTGCTAGAATAAGCCAGCTATAGGTAATAGTACAGCAGCGTGGTAATGGCTTAGGAATACATAATGTCAGTTCCCCTATTCATCTTACTGGTGACTGAATGAAGTGAATTATCTTCACATCACACTAGCTGACCCACTCAACCTCGTTTACATGTTCAATTGCCCGTAGCGTGAAAATTTTCCCCCGTTTTTGAAACATTCTTCATTGGTGCTCCGCTCCTATTAGTATTAGCGTGATGATATATAGCCTATAGCCTTCCTCGATAAATGGACTATTTAACACTGAAATAATTTTTCAAATTCAACTAGCGGTTCCTAAGATTAGCGCGTTCAAACAAACAAACAAACTCTTCAGCATTATTATTAGTATAGATTTCATTGATATTAGTACAACGGCGGCGTGAATAGAAGTACAAACAGAGATATTTTCGAATTTATAATATGATAATATTGTGAATGGATTTTGAAACTTTATGCGCTGGTAGTATATTGACTTTTCGTTTTAGGTATTCTATTTCAGTCAACCTTGGGGAGTTGCAAAAATTAAGAAATAATATAACCAAATATATCTGACATCTGACATTTTCTGACATCTAACACACACATGACACAACGCCATCTAGTCCCAAGTTAAGCAGAGCTTGTGTTATGGGTACTAGACAACTGATATAAATACATTTATACTTTTTTTTTGTAAATAAATACATATTATACATAGAAAACACCCAAACTCCGAAACAAATATTTGCAGATTACACAAACATTTGGTCCGACCCAGGATTCGAACCCGAGACCTCAAGCACAGCAGTCGCATTCACTACCACTGCGCCACCGAGGCAGTCATCTGCATTCGACTGTGCCCCTTCTTTATATTCCTTTTCCATACACAGACAGTGAATCAGACCTCAAATCGTATAAAACTTATATGTCAAATGACACGTTGAACGAGTCACCGCTTGAGTCATTTAAAAAAAAAGATCTTTGTGCCTTTAAAAAAAAACTAAGGCGGGAATGCGTCATAAACAGAGCGTCTATTTTTTATAAACTGACCATAAATGTGACAAGGAAACCACAAACCATATTATAATTCCCCTAATAATATTTATATATAGTAATTATAATATATATTGGAGAATGTATTATTGTACAATCGACCTTATTGTACTGTAAGTAAGTATTAAAATAAGAATATGATTGATAGGTTAGTATTGTTTTCAAACTTTATATTTAAATATTATAAATTCGAAAGTATGTGTCAGTTTGTTACGCTACCGCGGCTAAACTGCTGAACCGATTTGGATGAAATTTAAAATGGGGATCCTTTGATTCTTGAAGAAAGGCATAGGGTACTTTTTGTAGCGATAACTAATACACACGCGGGTGGAAACGCGATCAAAAGCTACTGTAGCGAATCGGGTATCATGTCCCACCAACACAAAGGGAGAGCCGCGCTTCGGCATGAATGGGCCGGCTCGACCGGAGTGATACCACGGCCTCACAGAAAACCGGTGTGAAATAGCGCTTGCGCTGTGTTTCACCGAGTGAGTGAGGATACCGGAGGCCCATATCCCAACCCCTCCCTCATTCCCCCTCCCCATCCCCCAAAGGTCGGCAACGCACTTGTGACACCTCTGGTGCTGCGGGTGTCCATGGGCGGCGGTAATTGCTTACCATCAGGTGATACGCCTGCTCGTTTGCCATCTATTACATAAAAAAAAAAAAAAAAAAAGGGTGGATCCTCCGATCAGGCGGGGTGATTATATTTGACGGGCCACTGCCCCAACAGTTGATGTTGTATATATGATAATCGGCGCGAGAACTTCTATTGCGCGATTCAGGATTGGTAGTTACTCCGTGTTGTACGTTGCTACGTAGTTCAGTGTAACTTCGGTAGATGGCTCTGCAGTATGTTATGTTGTATGTGGAGGCCGCCTGAGCTACTATTTAATAAATAGCCCAAATCGCTACCAAATAACGCCGCTTACAAAAACATTTAAAAACTGAACCAAATGTTATCAGTTATCAGAAATGATTATTATTAATAATCATCACCTAATTATTAAGTATTATCATTGATTATCATTTGATAAGAGTCAAATAATCGATGACTACAGTGCATGCCCTAATTTCTAGAATTAAATTCTGTAGCTATCTTTTGTTGCAGAATTTCTTACTTTTTATAATAAAAACAACGCCCGAATTAAGAATTACATTCTGTGTCGCGGGGGACTTTAAAGACACACATGAAACTCTACAACAAAAAACTGTTTGTTACTCTTTCACGGAAATACTACTGAATGGATTTTAATATACCTTTACAATAGCTTATACATCAGAATAACACATAGGCTACAATTTATAAAGATTACTAACTTCGCCTCGCGGTGTTGCCCGCGGTTAAGTCGTACCACGAGTAGCACCGAGGGGTTCAGCTAGTATTAAATAATTTAACTCTGTCTGTTCGTCTGTTGCTTGCATAGCTAAGTACCTGAACCATTTTCAATGATCAGAAATGACTTATTCAATTTGAATGCGGTTATCACTAAGTGAATCAAACCGCAACGGTTTGATTCACTTAACATTTAATGTTTCTTTCAATTCAATCGGCGCTTGCGCTGTGTTTCACCGAGTTAGTGAGGATACCGGAGGCCCATATCCCAACCCCTCCCCCCATTCCCTCTCCCCATCCCCCAAAGGTCGGCAACGCACTTGTGACGCTTTTGGTGTTGCGGGTGTCCATGGGCTGCGGTAATCGCTTACCATCTGGTGATGCGCCTGCTCGCTTGCACCTTACCCAAAAATATTCATTTCAATAAACAAAAAATACTTTGAAGAATCACTGCAATAACGGACCTTAACGCGGGCAGAACCGCAGGCAAAAGCTAGTGCAAACATAAGTTAATTCATTCAAAAACTACCTTATATATTTTAATGACATTTCCTCATTACAATCATTAATGAGTAAGCGTAGTGGTTAGAGTGGTTACCACGTCACTTCCTATTGTGAGTTTGATCCTCACATGGGACAAAACTTTATATGATATACAAATTGTTGTTCTGAATCTGGGTGTTCTTTGTGTCCGTTTCATGTCATTTACCGCAGACACACTGAACTACGCAGCAACGTACAACACGAAGAATCTACCAATCCTGAATCGCGCAGTAGGAGTTCTCGCGCCGATTATCATATGTACAACATCACACCATCAACTGTTCTGTTGGGTAGTGGCCAGCCAGGTACGAACATCTTGCTTGGTCGGAGGATCCTCCCTTTGTGTTGGAGGGCCATGACACTCGTCCCCCCACACATGTATTTTTATTAGGTGCCCCGCGACACAGGATGTATTCCTAGCGTTATTAGCGTTAGCGTTACGTAGGCGTTGTCTTTATGAATTAAAAATATGTAATAAACGCATAATAATTTGTATACACAAGAATTTATGTTTTATTTACTACGAGTTTTTTTTTTTTTTTTATAACTTAATAAAGACAACTCCCACATTAGGAATAAACATCCTGTGTCGTGGGGGACTTTACAAACATATATGAAACGGACACAAAGAACATCCAGACTCGGGACAACAATTCGTGGATCACACAAAGTGTTGTAGGTACCGCGTGGGATTTGAACCCACGACACTTGGCGCAGTAGCGGCATAGCGGCATGGCGACCGCTGACACCACTCGGCCAACCGTGCAGTGCAGTTAATTACTACTTTCGTATAAATCTATTTAGGTCTTTAAGACTACGTCTGGTCTAACCAACTCACAGGTTGCACGTAATATATTATGAAACAGAAAATGAAAGGTAACAAAACAGAATGAAAAGAAAACGAGTTTTAGGAAAATAAATAAAAAAGGAAAATTAGTTTCCTAAACTATTGGTTTGTAAATATTTTACAGAACACTAACCTAAGAGTGATGTCGTGTTTCGTTGGTGAATGTTTGTAAGACCAGAGACTCAATGTCGCAGAAGCATTTCAACAGGCCGCCATTTTCCTTTTTTTTTTAGAATATTTGGCAAACGAGAAAACGTATCGCCTGATGATATAACGCCGCCCATGTACACCCGCAACACCGGGGACGTCACAGGTGCGTTGCCGGCCTTTGGGGGATGGGGAGGGGTTGATATATGGGCCTCCGGTATACTCACCACAAGCACTATTTCACACCGGTCTTCTGTGAGACCGTGATATCATTCCGGTCGAGCCGGCCCATGCATGCCGAAACGTGGCTCTCCCACGATAGAATTGTCTGCATTTGCAACAAGTATGGTGAGGCAGAGTCTACTTATGACTCATATATTTCTTCTTAATTAAAATTATTATGTCTTCGTGTTGTTTTTGAGCCATCGAAAAACAAACAATTAGCAAGAGATATTAAGAGAACCTTAGCACAAATGGGTCAACTAGACTGGAGTGATACGGCTTCTTCTTTCGTTACTTACTTCCCCTCGTCCCCCATCCCTTAAATGGTCATAATGTCCTGTCTCTCAAGGTACATGTTTTATATCGCCGTCTACAATCTTACTCCTATATTAAAAGTTGTTCAAGCCAATATTTTGTTTCCATTCTCTTAAAATTCTCTTTCAAAATATGCTGTTACTTAAAGTTCTAATTCCCCATTCGTGCACGGTTAAATCATCCTATTGTTTCGGGGTCGGTGACATTTTCTGGTCCGCTGCTCTTCAACTGTTTTTTATTCCAAATGCTCACCGACAGAGGTGTCTTTGCATCCATCGTTGTTTTTATCTAATTTAGTTTGAATATGCTGGTTAGCTTTTGGTGTTTTCATTCATTCGTTCATTCATTTGTTGTAGAAATATTTTTTCTGTTTATGTCCACGAGTAGGTGAGCAGAGAGGTTTGAAACAACCACATTTTGATAAATAACCTGATGTTAAAATATATAATAACCTAACACTTTCCTGTCCATATAAATGTGATATATGGCATAATAACTGAGCCCCGCGTGTAACCTGCGGTACGACATCAACCGCTGGCAACACCACGGGGCGAAATTAGTCTAAAAAAGTAGCCTAAGTTACTCCGTATATCATCAGCTACCTATCAGTGACAGTCCCGTCAAAATCGGTTTAGCCGTTCCAGAGTTTAGCCGGAACAACAAGACAGAAAAAAGAATGATTTTATGTAAGTGTTGTATATACTTACATTTGCATTTAGTGAAAACTAATAATAGTCCGGTCAATTTAGACATTCGAAGGTGCATAAAATCCAATACACGGGACTGATGGGGAACTTTTAAATATTATTTTCAGCTTGTTGGGATTTTATATACCATCACTCTCATTTTTTGGTCTAGATTGACCGGACTATAATTTGAAATTACGAACAGACACTTAAAATTTATTTATTTGTATAGATCAATCTAAAAATATTGCTTGTTCAGTCTTACTTACAAACCCGATTCCTCTGTCCTCGTTGCGATTTCACAGTCGTCCTAATATTAACATAGATATATACATTATATGCATATGAGATAGTCATACCTTGAATAAATAAAACAGGATTTAGCATCACTCATCATGAATGCCAATTGTTTCTGCTTCAAATTGTATATAGACAGATACCGTTGCTTATTAAAAATTAAACGGTGTATTGTCAATCTACGTGAATATATTTGTAATTATCTGGAACAGATTAGTAATTATACTCTATGTTGGTTATGGCGGTAAAGAAGCCTATGTCATTCCTCAAGAATCGAAGTATCTCCGTATCAAATTTCATTGAAATCGGTGCAGCAGTTTAGCTATGAAAGTGTTGCATACACATTTTTTCTGTCCGTGGGAGAGCCAGGCTCCGGCATGAATGGGCCGGTTCGACTGAAGTGATACAACTGTCTCACAGAAAACCGGTGTGTAATAGCGCTTGCGCTGTGTTTCACCGAGTGAGTGAGAATACCGGAGGCCCATACCCCAACCCCTATCTCCATCCCCCAAAGGATGGCAACGCACTTGTGACGCCTCTGGTATTGCGGGTGTCCATGGGTGACGGTAATCGCTTACCATTACCTTACTTACATTAAAAAAGAATCATGTGCCAGATGTTTAAATTATTATTTATCAAATAAAACGTTCAATAAATGTATTTTAAATTCACAAAATTATTCGAACACCTGACATTTACCTTTTCGTATCGAAATCGATAAAAATATACTCAAAACCAGTTGTTTTTTTTTTTTTAAATATTATCCTTAACAGTCAGTTCACTTGGTAAAGGTCACATACTTAATATAAAGTTTTGCCTTCAATAATAACAGAGTGCTCAGATGTCGATCAATTTTATTCCTAACTAACTTACTCCCCCGGCGTTACCCGCGGTTGTTGTTGTACCGTGGGTAACACCACGGGGCTCAGCTAATAAATATCATAAACAACCCATAATGTCCCACTGCTGGGGTCGGGTCTCCTATTAGAGGAGGGTTAAGACCATACGTCCACACGCTGCTCAAGTGCGGGTTGGGGACTGGCAAGACAACGTTGTGGCTACGTAATCTTGCCGTTGGATGTTTTTAAGCCGCCCAAAGGCCTCTAACTTAGCTTCACGACTATTATCCTAAAACAACAACCGGTAACATGCCACCAGCGGTCACCCATCAAGGTACTGAACGCTGTCGTTGCTTACTACGAGTATTAGTGATTGTTTCTAATCACCGAGTGCTATGAGCGCCTCGAGCTGGTAAATATATATATATATATATTATGAAAATTTTTATACTTAAATACCATTTTAACCAATAGATACACCAAATATAAATAATAAATAAATAACCAAGACGGAACAAACACAGACAAAAATTGCAAAAAATTGTATTTTGGTATATGTGATGTTCTCGTAGCCGATTTCGGTCACGGCGGCCAGACTCAACGGAGACCAGCCAACTACGCAAGAGATACGAGTATTATAGTGCACAAGTGTCTGTGCAAACACAGATGTACTCTCTCAAACTCAAACTCAAACTCAAATCATTTATTTCCATAGGCCCCAAAAGGCACTTGAACACGTCAAAAATACAAACATAAAAATATAAAACAAAACTCCTAATACTAAATGCACTGAGATGATTTGAATTACCGGAGCTTAGATTGATTTCGATTCAACTCAAAGGTTTAAATTGAAATCAAACCAAGTACCAGCTCCGATGGGTATTGCATTCATGAGAAGAGCTGGTGAGAAACTCATGTGCACCATCTTTTCAAATAATTCATACAAAGCTTGTTTGTTTTTGACAACAGTATTTCTATGTGCAAGTTAAGGCAACCAAAACACAAAGGCTAGAAAGCGGTCTAATAAGATATTAAAGCTAGGAAAATCAATTTTTTGTCTAATAAAATAATAAAAATTAGTCCATAGCATATAAGGTTGCAATCACTTACACATCAAGGAGTAAAAGCAATGTGTGCATACATACTGGTCCCAGAGAAAAAGAAAAAACGTTCAAAATGTAATAAAATAATAAATACAAATTATTTACGCTCCAACAATGTAAACACAGATCGCCTTAACTTAACAAAGTTCAAATGTCAGGTAGGTAGGTAGGTCTCTGTTCCCTTTCTCTCATAATCCGATGGGACCGTTAACCGACACGACCGGGGAGAGTTCAGGCGCAGGACTGACAGTTTTACGTGCTCTCCGAGGCACGGGAGTTCAGACCCCAACTTCCAAACTCCGAGCTGTTATTAAGTATTTCTATAATCAGAAAAACTCAATAACACTTTTGGCACGACCCGGGATTCGACCCCGAGATCTCTTGATTGGCAGTCGCATTGATATATGTACCGTGTATACATACATTTAGTAAAAAGCGGTTATTTTAACATTACAAACAGGCACTCTAATTGTATTTGTTTGTATAGATATAAAAATATATCTATGAACGTGTTTTTGTGGTCAATAAGCAGTTTAGCCGGTTTCGTCAACTCGTCCGTGTCAGATATGGGACATTATTTGACCTTCAGCAGAATAAACTTTAGCTTATTTCCATATATTCACCAACATGTTTCGACTTGAACATGTTATTATCTCGTAAATATCACTCACAAGGGACCAATAAGCTTAGAAGAATACGGAAATATCAACATCACAGTTAAACCCGGTGCGGATCGATTAAAAAAATGTTTTTTTACCGAACGCGACGAAGCTTATGCTACTGAACCAATTTTAAATGATAAAGTAATAATAGATTGATCATAATTGCCCGGGTAACATTAGGCTATATGTATTTTATCAGAAGTTTGTACGTAGTCAGATTATTAATAATAATAAAAATAAACATTTATTGCCTTCCAAATACTTAAAAAAATCCTCCATTTTTTATTGAATTGATCGCCTGACGGTAAGCGATTATCGTCGCCCATGGACATCCGCAACACCAGAGACGCCACAAGTGCGTTACCGACTTACCGACCTTTTAAGAAGGAGTATGCTATTTTCTTGAAAGTTCGAAGGTCGTATTGGTCCGGGAATACCGCAGGCGACAGTTCATTCCACAGTTTTGTTGTACGAGTCAGAAAGTTTCGGGAAAAGCGCACAGTTGTGGACTGCTAACCATCTAGATGATGGGGATGAAACTTCTGTCGCGTAGGACGATGGCGGAAAGAGAAAATTCTTAGCGTACTCATTACAGAAGATTTGTCCTGAATGAGAAAGATATCTACTCATCTTGTGTAGAAATCTAACCCTTATCTAATATAATTATCAAGAAAACCTTCAAACCTTTAAGAAAAGAGTACTCCTTCCTAAATGGCCGGCAACGCACTTGTAACGCCTCTGGTGTTGCGGGTATCCATGGGTGGCGGTAATCGCTTATCATCAGGCGGTGCGTCTGCTCGTTTGCCCCCTATATAATAATAAAAAAAAGAAGATTCTTGGGCTAAGGAGTCAGGGTCACTGTCTATTACATCAAGAATCTAGTCAATATTGATGATAGAATTACGCGATGTCTGATGCACTAAATAATATACTCTTTCATTCTTTTACAGGTCCCAAACATGACAAAAAAGTCGTCTGCTATATAGCATCGTGGGCTGTGTACAGGCCAGACCCTGGTAAATTCAACCTGGAGAACCTGGAGCCGGCGCTCTGCACCCATCTGGTATACTCCTTCGCTGGACTCAATGAAACTACAAACACTATTAAGAGTTTAGGTTTGTATATATTGTGCCTTTATAATTATAGAAATGTTGAAGAAACCCGGAGTTTGGCAGTTGGGGTCTTAATCCCCGTGCCTCGGTGAACACGTAAAGTTATCGGGCCTGCGCCTGATTTCACCCCGCTTATGCTGGATAGCCGCGAAATCGGATTAAGAGAGTGTGAGAACAAAGAATGCACCTGTATAATATCTCGGGCTAATCTCTTACTGACTCTTACTATACTATACTATATTTACAAAAAAAAAGTATATATGTATTTATATCAGTTGTCTAGTACCCATAACACAAGATCTGCTTAGCTTGGGACTAGATGGCGTTGTGTGTAAGATGTCCGAAATATTTGTAAAAAAAAAATCTCTGTTGAGACTGGCTGCTGTGGCCGTAATCGGTGTACACATTATCGCTTTATATGGCTCAGTTTCTCCGCAAATAAAAAGTTAATAGATACTAAGATAAAAGTCGAATGGTTCCAGCATAATGGAAAGACCATGCTTCTGTACATAAGGTCACACTCAACCGAAGTGATGTTATGTTCTTCCAAGTAATTGTTTAGATTTTTTTTCAGCTTTTCGCCAAGTGTGTGAAGTTTCTAGTACAACGCCTTTCTCCTTACCCATAGGGGAATAAGGTCTCTTGAGTTGCAGGTGTTGGTCGGACGAATTATTGCTATAATTGTAATAATACAAAGAAAATAGTCTGTTAAAAGTAGCTTCGTTGGTTTCGTAGCCACGTCACAGAGATCAAGTCATATTTTAAGAACTGTAGCAACAGTTGAATATTCCGCAATTCTTCTTTTAAATAGATAATCATGCCAACTTCAAAATGTCATTAAAGTTTTATTACCATGCGATAATTTGAAGTAAGCTAAAATTGTCTTCCAAAATTTATTTATAACAAAATTATTTCTTTTATTTTTTATGTTTTGATTTGTTACATGTATAAATTAGTAATTATATCTACTCGCAGACGTTGACCACAGGCAAACATCAATAAAATGTATAATTTATTACTACGGAAAATAGTTAAAAAAATATATTAATCTCTAGTTTTTTAAACTTCTGAGAGTGAATAGGACGGAAATCCTTATCGTATCCGTTTTAAATAACAGTTTTAATCATTGTAATTATAGGTTTAAAAAGTTAACTGCTTATCTACATATACTTAAATATAATAATGGTTTACTGTAGCTCTTTACGCGTATAACAAAAAGATTCTAAGAAAAGGTTTTAACAAAAAGGTGACACACACAACACGATAAAACATTTTCGGAATTTTTTATATTTGTAAAGAACATCTAGACTCAGAACAACAATTTGTGGATCACTCAAAGTATTGTCCCATGTAGGATTTAAACTACACTTGGCGAAGTAGAAAGCAGCCTGGCGACTGCTTAAGCCACTAGGCTATACGTGCAGTCGCGAGGTTTCCCATAAAATTTATGTCATTTTCAAAATCAAAAGTTATTTATTTAAATTAAGCCGTGCGCCATCACTTTTGTTATTGTTAAAATAAAATCAGTCTCCCATAAATGCCCAATCCGTAACCACTTCCTAGTGTTTTAGATGGCAAGTAAAACTTCTTTCTATTTAAAGTTATTTAGTTAGCAAATACACTTTGTTAATTTCTACTATATAATTAAGACACTACGTGACATTTATGAACGTTAAATTGAAGCTACAGTTAAAAATCATAGATCGACACAAACAGACGCCACTGGTACTGGATTGTCAAGGTAAATTAAGTGAAAACACCAGATCTACTGCCCGCTTGTGCCGATCTAGTCCAGATCTCCAGTTTACAAAGTTCGTGCCTTATGAATTTAATATTGACAAAGAAACTCATGGCCACTCTTTTTAAAAAACCAGTTAGTATTATATAAATAAATACAGGCCCATATACCCCAAGTAATAAGCAGAGGCATTTAAATACTCCCGTTTTGTCAAATACAATTTAGCTCCATATACGCAATGTACTATCGACAAACTTGAATCATGACCCACTTTGCGGTCAAATCGTTTGAAACCGTCAAAACAACAAAGATTTTTCTCCTTTACAGTGCATGCTGCACTTGGAACGTTTTAAATATTAAGCAATATAAATCAATAATGGTTGGAGGTATATGTAATTTTTACCTTTATCATGACACTAGTAAATAATACATTAGATAAAACAGTAATAATCATATTTTAAATCCATGCTCTTTGGATGTATTTAAAACTCAGAACAAATTATTTTTTAACAAAGCTGGATGTTGCTACAGATATTTCTCTGTGTAATTTTATGGCAGATAACATGGTCGTTACCATCAAAATGCATATATACACGATTGTCAACCTAATTGTATTTGAAAGTTTGTAAGAAAGTAAGTTTATGGTGGGTCATGATTCAAAATGTTGATAGTGCAATCTTATTTCCATCAAATACGTTGACAGTTAATTGAGGAAAATTTAGAGTACCTACACTAAAAGAGAAATTTAGAAAAGAAGAGAAATCTGTATAATGACTAGTAAGTCGACATTTGAATATTCAGTCTTATCACCCGGGAGCGGTAACGGCCTTTCGTCCTATACCTAAGTTCAGTTAATAAATAAACAGTTTTAGGATGTTTCTGTTTCAGTAATACTTGCTGAATATTATTATCCATTTTATCGACTTAAAATAAAAAAATAAGAACATTTAAAAAAATAACTATCCCGACTATGTTTTTTTTTAAATACTTATTTGTTATACAAAAGTGTAAAGTTTCTTTTTAACCGCGTGCTCAATTCTGAAGACCGAGCAAGCGAAGGTTTCTAAAATTGAAAAATTCCAAATTCAATAATTAGAACCTTGAGCGTTAGCGAGGGAATCAAAAGAGCGCGAGATAAAACATCTTTGCACTCTAGTGCAACACGTAACTTTTCATCCCACCTCAGCGAGGAAATGACTAAATGCAAAAAAACATTTACAATTACAATATACTTTCATTACAGTTACCTTAACATTTAATAGTTACTAAATTATGATAGGTAAGTATTACGGTATAATATTTAAGTTATTTATAATACTTAGGTTAATTATTTATCTAAATAATCTAGTTTTTTTTTGGTTTTGTTTTATTATATAGGGGGCAAACGAGCGTTATATAATAATAAACGCATAAAAAGAAAATAACGCGTAATTAGTAATTCAAAACATTATTAAACTTATTTACTTTCACCTCCCTGGTGCCGAATTTACCAAACAACCATTAATAATTTGTTAAAAACTCAGACTCAGACCTTCTTGGTGTACTTTTTTAAATGTTTTACCCGCGCCATTTTCCTTTCACGTCATATTGTTAAAACCTTCGGTTAAAAACAAGAAACTTGAAAACAAGTGAAAATCCTAAAATAACTTTAAATTTTTCTTTATTAAATAATTATACTATCGGCGATGTTCCCGGACCAATACGACCTTCAAACCTTCAAGAAAAGAGCGTACTCCTTCCTAAAAGGCTGGCAACGCACCTGTGACGCCCTCGGTGTTGCGGGTGCCCATGGCGGTTGTAATCGGATACCGTCAGGCGATACGTCCCTCTCGTGGTTCTTCTCGTAGACCCCCTAGTTTCTCGGGGTAACCTTCCAGGCTTAAAGCCTGTCTAAGGAAAGTTCAACGCCACTTGCAACTATAGGTGGGTCACAGACGTGAGCCCAATGGGCCTGTTAGTAGTCCAGGAGTGTTGGTTCGGTGGGATGGGCGTAGCTAACGGGGTCGCGATACGTCTGCTCGTTTGCTATTTACTCCATAAAAAACACTAGTATAGACTAGTTTTGTTAGAATTAAGTGAATCATTCGCGTGAATAGTTTATTAGCATTATTTTAATTGGTGGTTAAACTACTTTCGAATGTTGTAATGCAAGTTTTGCGGTTGCATGGCCATTAATCAGACCTGATAATGGTCGAGGATGAATCATAGCTCATAATGTAACTAAATTGTCTAATTCTTTAAAATTAAAGACAGGCTTTTAACAGTTATATGCGTTGATAATTTGTTCTCACGTTATAATAACAGTTCATATAATGACTTCTTGTCTAGCGGTTTGTGATACTGGGTCATTTAGAGGTTCAAGACACATCTGAGGCAATTTTATTTTAATGGTAGACCTGCCTAGCTAAATTGCAAATGTTTCGTCGATTAATATCAAGAACTCATAATGTCCCACTGCTGGGCTCGGGTCTCTCTCAGTTGAGGGTTAAGGCCATACGTCCCCACGCTGGTCAAGTACGGGCTGGGGACTGGCAAGACAACGTTGTGGCTACGTAATCTTTGCCGTTGGATGTTTTTATGCCGCCCAAAGGCCTCCAACTAAGCTTAACGACTGATATCCTATGATATCAACCGGGACCGACTGCTTAACGTGACCTCTGAATCAAAGAGACGCCCATGGTCACATGCCAGCAGTTATAATCAATATACACTTGAAATTACAATAATTAAAAAAAATTCGTCGATTCCCTTGCTACTATTATTAACACCTCTATTTTCACATATTAAGACTCACGTTTTGATTTGACCTCAAAACTGAGTTAACAGACATCATCTCCAGACATTTTTTTATAGAATAGAGGGCAAACGAGCAGATATATCGCCTGATGATAAGTGATTACAGCCGCCCATGAACAAACATGAAAAGTATCGAAAGAGATCCATAACATCAGTTTTCAGTGGTGTACCATTGGCTCATGTGTATCTAAAGATTTTTACCCACCACGCATCTTTAAAAGTCGTCTTCACTTGTAGATAAGTTGAGTACCCACATAAATTGATTTTATTATATTAGTATCAAAATGATAATGTTTGACGGGAGGCCAATGATCCAGAAGCACCTGAAGAGGCCGGTACAGTGTGAGTCGCCATACTGCCTTGTTGCATTGTCTGCATTCACAATAATTATAGTGACCACTCTTCCTCGAGCTTTCCATCAGATAGAGTTGGCAGGTTTATAAAAATGGAGGATGTCCATCAATAAGGTGCACAGATTTATTAAAATCCTATCAAGATCTAACTAGATATTATTAATTTACAGATCCATGGCAAGACCTGGAAACTGACTACGGCAAAGCGGGATACAAGCGGTTGGTAGCCCTTAAAAATAAGTACCCTCACTTAAAGGTCACCTTGGCCATCGGAGGGTGGAATGAAGGGTCTCCTAAATACTCCAATATGGCGTCCAAAGCGGAAAGCAGAGCTGCCTTTATTAGAAGCGTCTTGTTGATGTTAAAGTAAGTTTTCTTTTAAGACTGATTTTAAAATACTAGCTGACCCACGCAACCTCGTTTGCGTCTTCTATTGCCCGTAGCGTGAAAATGTTTCCCCGTTTTTGAAACATTCTTTATTAGTGCTCCGCTCCTATTAGTATTAGCGTGATGATGTATAGCCTATAGCCTTCCTCGATAAAGTGACTATCCTACACTGAAAGAATTTTTCAAATCGAACTAGCGTTTCCTGAGATTAGCGCGTTCAAACAAACAAACTCTTCAGCTTTATAATATTAGTATATATTAGTAGATATCACATATTATACGTTCACTCACACTTATGCCACATCAAAAATGCAGACTAGACATATGTTTAATGCAGTAATGAGACTAAGGCCCGTATTATAGAAGGCGTCTCAGTCGTGAATCGAGTTTTAAAACTAGATTCAAGAAGAGATTGTATTATAGAACGTCTTTTGAGTCAAGATTCACTGATCTTTGATCAAGTGAGTAAAGATCAATGCTTAGCTTATTTTAAAACGACGCTTATGTCAAAATCGTCTCTCAAGAAGAGATTTTGACAGCTGTGATCTCCGTTCAACTGAGACAAGCTCAATCTAGTCTCAAGTGGTAATTTCTAATGACTTTTCTGAATAATAACGAAATATTTATTTCACCATACTTTATTTACGAAAGAATTGCTTATTATACACATTTCAATACACTTTAATTAACACTAATTGATATTCAATTCACTTAAAATACACATTCAACTAGGTATTTATTTCAAGTAATATCCTTCAAGCAATAGTAAATAACCTTTTGGTTTCTGACAAAAATATTACAATAATTTTAAAATAAAAACAAAAACAGTTTGATAATTCGACATTGACAAGTATTGAAAACAATTTGAACGTTCCGTTATAGGTAGTATCTAGTCATTTTTATTTTAATATTTAAAGTATTTAATTTAGGGTAAACTGCTTCTTATTATTATATTTAAATTGATACACTATCCAATAGTGTATTATATATAAACTAATAACCAATAATATATATAAATTATATTTTTTAGATATGATGCGTTTAATATAATTAGCTGCGTAACACGGAACAATAATTTCGACAATGCAGAAACGTAACTGAGAACAGACTTGTGAGTTGAGATTAGATATTGAAACTAGTTTCAACTGAGTAGAACTCAAAACGCCTTCTATAATAAGAGCGACGCTTGAGATTCGATCATAACTTGATACTCGATTCAGCTGATCGGAGATCAAACGATAGTTGAGACGCCTTCTATAATACGGGCCTAAGATGTGAATCCTGTGATTGAAGATGCCATAATTATTATGATTTTGTTTTTGATGAAGACTTGCTTTAAAAATGAATTTAAGGAAACAATGACTGTCGACCGGTGTTAAGTTATTCATCTGCTTCTTTTTGGCGAATGAACGTGGTTACCAGAGCCTCAAACCCATATTTCAATAATCCTGGGAAAGGAGGTCAAAAAGGAAGGTGTCTTTAGGTAGTCGCAATCACTCTCGCTATTTACTTGCCCTTTTTTGCGGAAATGCCCTCGGATACCACCAACTGGTGGTTATGTCGGAATCTAACCGACTAAAAACCGCACACCGTCTCGGATACTAGAAGCCGGGGAACCAGATGCGCCCTTGGAACGAAATCCCTGGAACCCCGAATACCTCGGGCCACCCACTGTTGCCCCCTCTTGTGTATGAACCCTAACATTCCTAGTTTCCAATTAAAAAAGGCCGCCACCCATCAACAACGTGTAAAAGTTCACTGTCTACACTAAGTGGACACGGGTGAGCTAGTATGTATTATACGTATATATTTAATTAATCTTTATTTTCACAGTAACTATAAATTCGATGGCCTAGACTTGGATTGGGAGTACCCAACTAAGAGAGATGGAAAACCAGAAGATAGAGACAATTTCGTCCAACTTGTGAAGGTAAATCAGCATAGTATTTCCATTGAGTTATAAATTACTAGCTATTGCCCGCGGCTCCGCCTGCATTTATGTCGGTTGTCGCGGTTAAAAGTAGCCATTTCCTACCGCAAAAATAGAAAGTATCTCCATGCCAAATTACTTTAATGTATAAATAGGAATTCCTTTCCCAATAGTAAGAACTTCAGTAATTTCTATATACTCCGATGAAATTCAGATTTAATTTTCATTACTCAAAAACCACATTTAAGGACTAAGTACCGATTCAATCACGTTTATAAATAAATTAAATATAAAACACAAAATAATTTTGAATAAAACTACAGTAATACTATTTTTCCAGGAACTCTCCGAAGCTTTCGAACCCCACGGCTACATTCTGACCGCAGCTCTCGGCGCTGGCAAGGAAACTATGGACTCAGCTTACGACCTCAGCAAACTGAGCAGATACCTGGACCTCTTACATATTATGTGTTATGATTACCATGGAACCTGGGACAGAGCTGTTGGTGCCAATGCACCACTAAAGGGTACCAGTGAAGATGATTTTCTGAGTGTTGTAAGTATGATTTCTTTTCACTTATTTCATAAATACAGAGTATACAGATTGATGTTATTCAGTCCGTCAATGTATGCACTAATTTGCACTGATTGCCATTTGAGTTCGTCAATGGATGCACTCATGTTCGACAGATGTCATTTTTGGTGGCCGGGTGACATTTTGAACTTGTCAATATATGCACTCAAGACTCAAGTTCGCCTGGTGTCATTTTAGTCCGACAATGTATGCATCACATTAGCCGCGTGATATTTTAGTCTGTCAATGTGTGCACTCTTGTTGGCCGGATGACATTTTAGTCCGTCATTATGTGCATTCGTGTTTGTCATATGACATTTTAGTCTGACAATGAAAACTGTTTGGTTTTCTTATAAAGTATTTGTCCTCGATTTAAATTACATTCGGATTCGAAATAAAAGGTAGTTTATTTATAGCAGGTCAATGTCACTACTGTTAATTTTTTGTTCTCTACGGTACGCGGTAAGCGTTATCAGAAAGTGTGTAATGCGAATATAATATTTGACTACCTTTGTGGTGTGCGGCAAATATTTGTATGATCTACAAATATTTGTCTACATCTACATTGATACAATTTATTTTTGTTTGCAAACTTCTGAAAGCGACATAGTACACCGGCATAATACACCTTCCGTCTGTTTGTGTATATACTATATAATATATATATATATATATATATATATATATATATAGTACTAGCTGCCCACGCAACCTCGTATGCGTCTTCTATTGCCCGTAGCGTGAAAATTTTCCCCCGTTTTTCAAACATTCTTCATTGGTGCTCTGCTCCTATTGGTCTTAGCGTGCTGATATATAGCCTATATAATCCTTGATAAATAGGTTATCTAACACTGAATCAAATTTTTAAATCGGATCAGTAATTCATGAGATTAGCGGATTCAAGCAAACGAACTTTTCACAACTTTAAAATCTGTTAATTATACACATAATCGCAAATAAGAAATCTAAAATTATCTTTTCAGCAATACACAGTGGACTACATGTTGTCCCATGGCGTTTCCCCCTACAAAATTGTTCTGGGTCTACCCATGTACGGCCGGACATTCATATTGACGGACCCTGACACCTCAGTAGTGAAGTTCGGAACAACACCAGCTAAGGAAGCTGGGTTTAAAGGACCTTATACTGGCGAGGCTGGATTTATGGGGTACAACGAGGTAAGGCATGGGATAAGGAGTAATATTTTTTAATATATAAATGAAACCTATCGCAAAATCGACATGTATTAAAATTTGAATAAGCGCCATCTAATGTAAGGCAGCATAATTACATATAAACTTTTGATCCTGCATCACGCAATAATAGGTTCGCATCGTTTGTTTGTTTGGAACATAAGACTACTATTTGGAATGGCGTCAATTATAATTGAAAGAAATAATGTAGGTATACAAATAAATCAAATTTCAGTGTTTCATTAATTGTACATAGAAGTATTTACGGTGGAAGTAGTTACATCTCAAAATGATCTTTTTAATTTTTGTTGTTCTATTTCCGCCGGTTAATCTCTGGAACGACTTGACTGATTTTGAAGAGACTTTTACTGTCAGAAAGCTGATATTATAAGGAGTAACTTAAGCTAATTTATAATAAAAAAATAGGGTTGTGAGAAAACAAAATTGAAACTCTTGAACTAGTAAACAATATCCGATTCAAAAGCAATTAAATATTACGAAAAGTTTTTGATATTCTTTTTACATCTGTTTTATAAATCTCCCAAATTACTTGATAGATATATGTTTAATCTAACTGCATACTTATCAATTGTCATAATAGTTAAAGTACCTAATCCCCTTGAGTGCTGTTTTTACAATTATTGAATATTTGTTTCCAGATTTGCGCAGAATCGAACAACAAGTCTTCTCCATGGGTCTACCATTGGGATGAACAGTCCGCCACTCCGTATCTTCGCGATGGAGAGAGAGTCATCGTGTATGACAACGGCAGATCCATAGCTGTTAAAGTCAAGTAAGTATTTTTTCAAAGCTCTATGTTTGTTACGTATTCATAAAATTACAACATTCAAAAACTATTGTTGTTGTTTTGTGTTTGTGTCCTTTGCCTATTTCATAAAATAGTACTAATATTATAAACGCGAAAGTTTGTGAGTGTGTATGTTATGTTTGTTGCTCTTTCACGCAAAAACTACAGAATGGATTTTGATGAAACTTTACAATAATATAGCTTATACATCAGAATAATACATAGGCTACAATTTATAAAGATATAGTTTCACCTCGTGGCGTAGCTCGCGATTATTGTCGTACCGCGGGGTTCAGCTAGTATGTTTGTAAAGTGTATAGCTACACATTAGTGTTCTTAATGCAGGAATTGTCTTTTAAAAAAAGAAGAACCCAGCCTTTAGGATTACCAATCAGGACTGCTAACCACGCTAACACTAATCAGAACAGGCGTGTTCACAGTGCTGTAGAATATAAAAACAATATCCAACTTTTTAAGTTACTGTCTTCTTAAAATCTCATATTATTTCATAGAATGGCGATGGAGAAAGGACTTGGAGGTTTGATGGTGTGGAGTATAGACACTGATGACTTCAAGGGCAACTGCAATGAAACTGACGCGTACATCGACTTCGTCGAGAGATATCAGAAGATAGCCGACGATCCCCTGCTGAAGAAAGCTCAAAAAAACCTGAATTTACTTGACGGTGAGTCCCATTTTAGTGTCCCTGTGTGAATACGGGGTTTCACTACCTCCATTCATGTGTGTCGTAAGAGCCAACTAAGCCAGCAAACTCTGCAGAACTCTTTGTGTCAGGGAAAAGGACGGTTAGCTATATAAAATCAATATATTTGGAATCTTTAGAAATTAAATATTGTTCCTTATATAGTTATTTTTGTTTTTTTTGTGGAATATGGAAAGAATTGCGTTTCCGGTCTTTGGGGGATTGGGTAACTCACTCACTCGGTGAAACACAGCGCAGGCGCTGTTTCACATCGGTTTTCAAAATGAATTTAAACCGACACATACAACTTTTAAATATCGCCATCCAATATCAGGTCAAAGCTTTTGATGCGTAAATACTTTAAATAGGTGAAGTGCAGCATTTGAGGCTGGGTTTCCTAGAATGTTGATAAACATACAGTCGACTCTCGTTAATTCAAACCTGCGATAATTCGAACCTCTCTATAATTCAAAGTTATCACGAGTTCCCTACAAAATCTCTTTATATTTCGAACTAAATCAATACATTTTTATACACTTGGTAATTCGAACGAAAAAATCATTGCTATATAACAAAACGACGCGTTAATTCGAACTCATAGGCGTCTAACACTCGACAATTCAAAGTTGCAGAGAGAAAGAGGCGGAAAGATTGTAAGTTTAAACTTGTATCAACGTACACGAGCCTTTGTTTTTGTTATGATTAGTTTGACCATAACAGAGTTCTTTCGAAAGATTAATTAATTCACATTATAAATACATATGTATGTACACGAATGTACCTCTAAACTTTTGACATTGTTATAGCATAGCAGTTAAAAAATAATAATTGATCAACACTTAATAATTCGAAGTTTTATTTATTTTCTCTCACAAATTTCGAACCATTTGATATTTCAAACACTTGATAATTCGTAATATTTTAAGAGTCCTTCTAGTTTCGAATTAACGAGAGTCGACTGTACCAATATCGGATCTATTTAAATTGTATCTACGTACCAACGCCTCCCTCTGTGTTCGATACTTGACACACTCCGTCAGCAAGTGTTGGGATATTACATAGGATAAGGTACGATGGGACTAAGTTTTTTCCCATGTAATAAAAGTCTCTAATTTAATAAAGATGTAAAAAAAACTCTTAAATTTCTCATACAGGTGAACCAATTTATATGGTTTATCTGGCATGGTATGGCTATTCTTATTTGGAAATAAATCCGGATTCCACTGCTAATTTGTATTCTTTTGGTTTCAGTCAACCACGCTTCATTAAAAGGACCTTCATACGTATTGAAAGACGACAGATTACACCTTAGACTGCCAGAACCGAAGTACTCCAACTACGCTCTCATGCAGACCATCAACGACGCCATCTCACTCTCATTAGAAGAGAAGAAAATAGAAGATGAAATGGCCAAGTTAGCGAGGGCGAATGAGATCGATACCGGTAAACCTAACAAAGGCAATGACGGGTCCAGTTTGAGAATGAGTGTATTGTATGTTTTTGTGTGTGTTTGTTCGTTGTTTAAGATTTATTATTAGTTTTTTTGTGATATTGTATTACTATTTTATATTTAATATAATGTTAGGCAACTATTCGTGTCAAATTGATATTTTTGTATGAAATTTTTAGAGAGTTTATACTCATTTGGAAGAAAACCATTTTTTTAACCTTATACAGGGTTAGTGAAAAGTACTTGGATCAACTATTTCTATAGTAAATATAAATTTATCATATATTTTATATATAACATTTATCTTCTTCATAAACGCACTTCTGACGCCTCTGGCGTTGCATCCATGGGCGGTGGTAATCGCTTACCATCAGCGATACGTCTGCTCGTTTGCCACTACTCAATAAAAGAAGCAGCTTCCCCAACCCCTCCCCCCATTCCCTCTCCTTATCCCCCAAAGGTAGGCAACGCACTTGTGACTCTTTTGGTGTTGCGAGTGTCCATGGGCGGCGGTAATCGCTTACCATCAGGTGATGAGTCTGCTCGTTTGCTCATTATTCAATAAAAAAAAAACACCGCCCCGCCGAAACCCCGGTGGGGTGACAGCCCGTGGGGGTTTCCACACGAAAAAAAAGGGTTTGTTTCAAGATTTCCTTCTCCTAGCAGTTATATTGTCCTGCGTAATTTGTTCCCTTCGTCTTCTATTACAACACCCTTGGGATAAATAAGTGTGGTGACACTCCGCATTCTTAATCCGTCACCGGATCTATCGACGGAACGGACGGAAATTTGTCACAGGAAGTTGAATAGCAACCCGACAGCTAGAGTTGGCTGTCGGGTTGTAGATGAGATGTTAAATGTTACCTTGCATATATCTATATTAATATTACAAAGCTGAAGAGTTTGTTAGTTTGTTTGAACGCGCTAATCTCAGGAACCGCTGGTCCGATTTGAAAAATTCTTTCAGTATTGGATAGTCCATTTGTCGAGGAAGACTATAGGGTATATATCATCACGCTAAGACCAATAGGAGCGGAGCCTCAAGAGCCTCAATGGAGAATGTTTATAAAACGAGGGAAAATTAGTGACTATTGTGAAGCTTTTTTAATTATTTTATATGCTTTTTTAGACTTCTAATCATTTTCAATGATTGTGTTTCAATATATTTTCACTTCCTTTTAATTCGACATGTAAGAATATGTTAGTATGAGGATTTCTAAAACTAAGCAACAACTAGGTTTTTAAGATATAATATGTACTTCTATGTTTATTAGAAAAAAACTTTCGCACAACAGAGATATACAACCAATTTTAGAAATACAGAGTGTCAGCAGCGCTCCTTAGATTTTTTTTATAATTTATTCAAACAATGTAAGGTACACACTTTATCAAATACAAGATGTCACATAAACCCATTCGAGTTTTTCCGTGCATCAGTGTCATTGCCAAAGCATAATTAGATCTGCTTACAATTGCTAATTTTATGCATATTTATGCTTTTAAAATGAACCAATATTCTCAAATACTTCAACATATTGTAATTGGTAAACCAAAATATTTGTATGATCTGCAAATATTTGTTTCGAAAACAAGAATATATGTATTTATATCAGTTGTCTAGTACCCATAACACAAGCTCTGCTTAGTTTGGGACTAGATGGCGTTGTGAGTTAGATGCCTGGAATATTTATTTATTTAAATGCCCGATTGTCGAATTCTACTTTCTGCTTACCATCAATAAAGGACTTATTAATCCACTGCTGTGCAAAGATCTCTCTTATTAATAAAAAAATAATATTTTGTTATGTTTTTGATGTTTCTACAATAAAATAAAGTGCATTCGTTCTACTGTCAGTTAAACTAACAAAGTATATAATACCAATATAATGTAGTGCAGCTTTTTATACCCGTATTGACATAATTTTGTAACAAAAATTTATTGAGGTATAAATAATTGAGGTATTACGAATTTTGTTAATTGCATACAACTATATTTATTTTAATCGAAGTATATGTATGTCAAATATAACATACTTTATAGGTATCGCCTCTTCAAAACACAGGTAATACCTAATTTGTTTGTTGTTTGGCATCGACCGCCAATTTATGAAGTATTTTATACAAATCTATGCCTCGTTAGGTCCAACTTAAGTGATCTCTACATTGTCTATGATTGACAAAAATCTCCATACTTGAAAAGTACTTAATTAAAGACTGCTCTTGTCTTTGCTCTTTTAACTATCAATACCAAATTGAAATGTCACAAATGACAATTACATCAATAAATCGAATACGTCACACATCTTGTTTACTTACATGTCACAGAGTATGAAATGGATGTCTATAGTCCTTAGAATATAGTTTGATCTCTGTGTCAAATGACACTAGTGTCCTTTTTGAATTAACGAGGTACTGAATTTTATAATGTATTAGCTGACTCACGCAACCTCGTTTACGTGTCCTATTGCCCGTAGCGTAAATATTCCCCCGTTTTTGAAACATCCTTCACTGAAGTTCCTCTCGAAAAACATTCAACATTATTCAGATTTTAAACTTTCCCTGGACTACGACAAATATTTTAAAACCAAAATCAGCTAAATCGGCCAAGCCGTTCTCGATTTTTAGCGAGACTAACGAACAGTTATTCTTTTTATAAATATAAATTGCCAGAGGCGTCTCTATGCCGTGAAACGCCCGTGTGCAGTATCATTTTTAGCGCCTTTTTATAAGTGCGCAGATTTAAAAAAATTAAGTAACGCATCTTGTCGTGGTAACAGTAGGCTATATTATATTTTCCCTAAAACAAACCCTTGCGAAGCCGTGACGGGTTGCTAGTTCATGACAAAACTGGCAAGTAAAGAATGAATCATCGATTTCATAGACATCTGCCACAGAGATCAAGCTATGTGTTAAGGACTGTAGTAATCTTCGCTCCATGAAATATGTAATAATGAATAATGTGATAAAAACTATGTATGTTCTTTAAATATATATAAATAAATTAAGTTTCGTTTCTTTTTAATTAATCATGACATTTTTATGGTAGTTTGTTAATACTCGATTTTATACAATTTTGTAGTTTGTTTTATAAATATTATATTTTGTAAAAATATCTTTCACTTTTTATTTAACTCCTTTGAATTGATACAGAAGTATCATTCTTGTAGTGCTACTCCTTAGCCGTTCTCCCCTTTTACTCTATCCGCTACCCATTTTTTCTTTAAAATATAGAGCTTTCGAAACCAACTCTACTCTGCCTGATGGAAAGCATTTTTTTATGGAATAGGGGGGCAAACGAGCATACGTATCGCCTGATGGTAAGCGATTACCACCGCCCATGGACTCCCGCAACACCAGAGCGGCGAAACACAGCGTAAGCGCTATTTCACAATGATTTTCTGTGAGGCCGTGGTATCACTCCGATCGAGCCGGCCTGTTGGGACTGGCAAGACAACGTTGTAGCTACATATCTTGCCGTTGGATGTTTTTAAGCCGCCCAAAGGCCTCGAACGGCTTTACGACTGTTATCCTATGATAACAACCGGCACCAACTGCTTAACATGACCTCCGAATCACGGAGACGCTCATCATCACTGTACCACCACTGGTCACGCATCCAGGTACTGACCGCGCTGTCGTTGCTTACCCTCAGTGATTGTTTCTAATCACCGAGTGCAACTGGGCTATGAGCGCCTCGCTCTCTCCCTGATCTATTTTATTTATCACCTGATGGAAAGCACTAGCAGAATCCAAGAGTGGTGGTCACCGTCCTCGATGCAAACAAAGACAGTGCAGCATGGTGACCAGCACTATGGCGGCCTAGTGAGATGCTTTTTCACGCCCATTTTAAAGGATACGGGATCACAATGGAACGGAAATACGGTCTCTTTCTACAATTGCTCTGTTCTCTTGTATTATTGACTAATGTCTTGACCAAACGACTTGGAATTGAGATAATGTCATTTATTTTTTAGTTTTCTATAATCGTTTACGTCTGTAGAATATCATCTTGGGTAGGGACGCTGGTCTCAAAGGCAGCGTTGCGGGGAGCGGCAGTGAACCTACATTGACGCATGTTCCGCTTTCGCTAATATCGAGACCGCGTAATAAAACGGTGGTATAAATTGGCTGGCTGGTAGAGATTGCCTCGGGATTTTTTTTTGACATCTAACACACAGCGTCTTCTAGTCCCAAGCTAAGCAGAGCTTGTGTTATGGGTACTAGACAACTGATATAAATACATACATACTATTTTTTTTGTAAATACATACATATTATACATAGAAAACACCCAAACTCCGAAACAAATATTTGTAAATCACACAAACATTTGGTCCGACCCAGGATTTGAACCCGAGACCTCTAGCGCAGCATTCGCATTCACTACTACTGAGACACCGAGGCAACGAGTGTATTGCGTAAACATGCATCTTTACATTTTGTAAAACCAAGGCTAAAACGAAGAAACTATAGAGTTTGCCCTATCTTGAAATTTAATACAGCTCTCGCTGGGCGTCATTATCAAGTGATTGGTGGCCACCTATATAACCTAATAAACAGTAAGTGTGTTATTTATTCTCTGCCCAAAAATCAATGCAAGGAGAGAGTTTGTAATTGGTTGAAATCCTTAAATTATGATGCTACAGAAGAACTTCTTAGAGTCTCCATTCTGTAACAAGTGCCATATCATATGTACACGCACACTATTATACATACACGCACATACTAACACATAAATACACATACACTCACACATACACTCTCACATACTTTCACATATATTGCTTAGCTATAACTAACAATTTAATAGTTTTTGAGTTGTATTTTTTCTTCCTATTTGGCGATCCACTCTGTGCAAATGTAAGAGATGTATAATCTGAGAGAGCACTGGTACCCGTAACACAAGTTAGATCTTATCATGGGTACCAGAGTTCTACTGCCATTAACACTGCCATTGTTTTTTCTATATCTACATTTTTATGTCCGCATAAAATAGTGTTATGTCATCTTTGAGTGAAATAAATTATTATTATTATATTATTATTATATAATTAAGTCCGCCGATATACACAAGTGCATAAAGTTGTAAAATAAATAAATAAATCCAGTCGACCCGGCCCTGTAGGCTGAAGTATATTTCGATTTCAAAGGTATCAATAATATCAATATTAATAAGTTATACATTATTAGGAGAAAATTAAAGAAAGAAATGAAACTAAAAACATAAATATGTTTATTTACAAATCTTCGTATGGAGAACCGCATCTGACGTTGTAGAAATGATCACAGACCTGGGAATGTAGAACAATTAAATTATAATTCTGGCCAGTATCACCAGTTCCTGATAAAGTGTCAGATAGTTATCTGACATATAGGACTATTATACAAATAGAAGTTGCTAATATTTAAGTGTGTAATCTGACATTAATCTCTATTTAAGCCCCGGTTACAGATAACTTTCGAATAGGTTACCTGACAGATAAATTTGCCGTATATTGTTATTGTTATCTTGTATACCTACAAATTGTATCAAAGCATCTGTCAGATATACTGTCAGGAACTTATCTAGAACCGGTGAAAGAGGATCTAAGACTCATGAAACCTAAATCGGTATTTATTTGTAGGTATACGCATGGGCGTACCCAGGGTAGGGCAGGGGAGGGCAGCTGCCCCCCCCTAGATGTTGACGGTCCTACTATCTTATTCTCTCGATTATATATAAAGCACACTCAGACGCGTAAAAACGTGACTAAAATCGACTATGGACAAAAACAGATTTATTTTTTGTCTTGTTGTAAGATCGGCAATCGTCATCAGTCCTAGGGCTATGCGATTAGACTACGGGCCCGTGTCGAAAATTGATGGGTCATGTGAACCACCAGGAGACTTTTTTAGAAAGATACAGGGGCATAAAACAATAACATTTAGCACTATGCTGTCACTTGGAAGCTGTCCAACTGAGTATAGGTAAAGGGGAGGGAGTAGGAACCGTCGATTTTTCTCCTTTGTCACATAATTTTTGTACGGCGTTGCGAGATAATGGCTTAGAAGAGATATTGAAATTGAATGGGACCGATGCCGTCTAAAATGAAATGACTAAATTGAGCGAGACAATCGCCTGGATATCAAAAAGAAATCCAACTTTGTGGCTCACTATTTTTGTACGGCATCGATCCCATTCAATTACAATATCTCTTCTAATCCATTATCTCGCAACGCCGTACAAAAATTATGTGACAAGGGAGAAAAATCGACGGTTCCTACTCCCTCCCCTTTACCTATACTCAGTTGGACAGCTTCCAAGTGACAGCATAGTGCAGAATGTTATTTTTTTATGCCCCTGTATCTTTCTAAAAAAGTCTCCTGGTGGTTCACATGACCCATCAATTTTCGATACGGGCCCGTAGTCTAGATGTTCGAGCGCAGTGACGATCAGAGCGTGCTCTCTAGCGAGGAGAACTACTCATCATAGTCCTAAGATAGTAAATCTTCTGAGTCGTTTTATGTAGTTTTTTATGGGCAGCTGACATGCCCATTCATTTGGAATGTATTTAGTCACAACAAATAATTCTCGGAGGCATGTCGTACTTTCTGACTCACTTTTTTCACTGAGAGCTGTTGCTGCAGTTCCGCATTGGTAACAAATCACGATACATTTACTATCGACCTTAGGATATTGTTCTGAGCTCTCTGTCTGACGTTTATTTTGGAGTCTTTTGCGGAGTCCCACAAGTGTATGCCGTACATCCAGGTTTAATTATCGTCTGATATATCAGAAGTTTGTTGTCCAGTAATAATTTGTAGTTTCGTCCTAGTATCCAGTACAGGTCTTTGTGCCGCATAGATATATCATCTCATTTGGCTTTGCTATGGTTTTTCCACCGGTCTATATGTAAGCCCACATTGGGCTCGCACCCGAAGGCCGATGGGACACCATTTCCGAAGTCAGATTCCCAAGCTGGCGCAGCGCATGCTTGGCTCGGTTACTGCCAAATATGAGGGGCTCCGATGACTCCTGCAGGAGACTATACGCGGGAGTTGTGCGGTCCCCAGTATGGGCGGAGGTCCTGAAGGCCAGCAATATCGGGCTATTGCGACGTCCTCAACAAGTGTTGACCTTCAGGTAGGAGTCCTAAGACTCGAGAAATCGAAGACCAGAAATTTCAATTCCACCAGGTCCTTGTGGAGGATTGGAAGGAACGAATTGGACAACCGAGTGCTGGGGACGCCGTTATTGCGGCGGTAAGACCCGTTATGGAGGATTGGCTCGAGAGGCATCACGGGACACTCTCATACCGGCTGACACAGGTGATCACTGGGAAAGGATGCTTCGAAGAGCACCTGTGTCTGATCCGCAAGGAGCCAACGCCTGAGTGCCACCACTGCGATGACCAGACCGTAGACACGGCATTCCACACGCTGGCAGAATGTCCGGAGTAGGGCGAGTCGAGGCGACCATCGGAGTGGAGGGTTCTCTCGCTTGGTAACATTATTGCAGCCATGTTGCGTAGCGAGAGCGCGTAGAACTCTGCCGTTTTTTTCTGCGAGCCAGTTATGCTTGCGAAGGAGATGGCGGAGCGGGACCGTACGAGGTTTAGAACACTTCCTGGCCACTAGGCCCGGGATCGGGCCAGGTACCGCAGACGACTCGGGCGCCGGAGATCGCCAAACGATACGATAACGATAGACCTGTCACCCGACAGGTGAGGATCTCCCTAGCAGAAGCAAGCCGGGGTAGCTTGGGTGGCGCGACCTCCACAAAGTGCTCGCGCCCCTTTTTAAAATAGAAAAGAAGCAACAGGATTCCTACACAGGAGGAGGCCATCTACAAACCATAGGTGGCCCGAGGTACGTCGGGGTTCCAGGGATTTCCTTCCGAGGGTGCACCTGATTCTCCGGCTTCTAATATCCAAAACGGTGTGCGGTTTACAGTCGGTTCGAGTCCGACATAATCACCAGAAGGTGATATTCGAGGGAATTTCCGCACAAAAAAAAACAAAAAGGTTCACACACTCAACCGTTGCGGTAAGATATTTTCTCCGACTTTTACTTGCGAATTACCCTTTTTTCTGTACGGAAATCCCCCCGGATACCACTGACTGGTCCTGGACCGCGCGCCGTCTCGGTTACTAGAAGTGGGAGAACCAGATGCACCCTAAAAAGGAAAACCCTCCAACTTACGGTTTGTAGATGGCTCCCTCCTGTGCAGAAATCCCGGTGTTCCTTTTCTGCCCAAAAATAAGCGCTTATGCTGCCACCTCGGCCTGATTGCGGACAGTTACCCTGACGAAGAGTGAATGTTATTTGGGCTGATTTAGCGGCACTTGCTTTTAGCCTCCAGTCCTGTAGGCAATTGTGGACTTCAAGAAGCAAGTCTGAGACTCGCTTTGGATTTTTGTAGCTTACAAGTACCGTTGTGAATGTTGCTATACTGACACCAGACCAGACAAATATAGAATAAATTGACTTTTTTGCTCAGTGTACATAGAACAATTTGTTAACGATAACGTTTATGTTTCATCTCAAACTGTTTTACCGAAGACTTTTGAAAATTTATTTTAAAATGTGATCGAAACAAGTGCCGTGCAATTAATTGGAGAAGCCTATGTCTAGTAGTGGACTGCGAAAGGGTTTTTAAAATAGCTATTCTATAATAAAATAATTTATTTAAAAAAATGCCTTTTTCAAATCCATTTATTTGACGAGGTGCTTTTAAAAAATCCCGTTTGCCCCCCCCTTGCCCAGAACCTGGGTACGCCCATGGGTATACGGTATACGGTTATAAAAATAACTGGATCATAATATTTGACGGCTAATAGTCTGTCAAGAACTTTATCAGTAGGTGGTAAAACAGATATTGAATCTTGTAATAACTGGTAACTCTAACCTCATAATTGATTCGAACAATAAAAAAGTAGAAATACAAAAGTTTGGTTACAAAATTGAAAAAATAATTAAAACACAGGTTGCAGCGGCACCTACTATAACAATAAATATTCCGGACATCTAACACAACGCCATCTAGTCCCAAGCTAAGCAGAACTTGTGTTATGGGTATTAGATAAATGATATAAATACATATATACTGTTTTTTTTTTGTAAATACATACATAGTATGCATAGAAAACACCCAAACTCCGAAACAAATATTTGTAGATCACACAAACATTTGGTCAGACCCAGGATTTGAACCCGCGACCTTTATACCTTTAGACATTAATAAATATTATTATAACGCTGATTTTCACCAACACATGTGATGTTGAATGTATTTGCTTTTTATTTCTTTTATTTCGTTGCAATCTGTACAAAGTTTATATACGAGAACCTAACTCTGCTCATAAAACTATGAAATTTGTATCTTAAAAGATAAATCTTAAATTTAAATAATAATTTATGTTTGAAATTAATATTAAGTATTGAACTACACGAAACGTTTAACGTTAAGTGGAACTCATCGACGTACATTTATTTTAAGAAGGTATTTTTTTTTTAAATCTAGGAAATGAACATTTTGATCAGTGCATGTACAAATTGAAAAGAAAATACACATTTACTCTGCCTCGATGATTTAAAAAATTAGAAAGCACAAACAACTTACTTGAAATTGTTCATTGAAGAGTGTTCCGTTAGCACACAAGTCGGTGCTGATGAGGTGATGTCGCCAGCAGAAATGGAACACCTGGAAGTGAATAATATTGTATTAACTTATATTAAAGAAAGCTTACTAATTTAAAAAGAAATCTATAGATAACAATATTTACATACCAGCGTCAGAAAACTCCTCCACATATTCGCCTACTCATAGCGTTCCTAAAAGACTGGCAGCATTGCCACGTTGAATGGCAATGCTGATTCTCTGTGCTAGATAAAAGCCTGCCTTGTGGTCGCGAGAAGGGTCAGATAATAATAATAATAAATATTTCCGACATCTAACACATAACGCCATCTAGTCCCAAGCTGAGAAGAGCTTGTGTTATGGGTACTAGACAACTGATAAATATATATATCTTAATATATATAAATCTCGTGTCACAATGTTTGTCATCAATGGACTCCTAAACCACTTAACCGATTATAATAAAATTCGCACACCATGTGCAGTTCGATCCAACTTGAGAGATAGGATAGTTTAAATCTCAAATTATAGTCGCAATTTTAATTTATTGCTAATTATTTGTCTGTTATTATTTAACAGTCACAATTATCTGTTAACTCCAAATGATTCTAACAGATGTCGATACCTTTCGACTGGGTTGCGCTGCTATGGTAAATCTACGAACGTGTCATATAAGCTACATTTTAACAGCACAATTACCAACTACTGGACCGATTTTAAAAATTCCTTTACCATTCGAAGGCTACATTATCCACGAGTAACATAGGCTATATTTTATTTTTGAAAAAAATAGGATTCCGTAAGATATTGGGGTTTTTCGGACACAAGGTGTAAAAAATCAACCCAATACGGGGGAAAATTTTTCGCTACGGGCAATAAAAGACGCAAACGAGGTTGCGTCGGTCAGCTAGTATATATATATTGTAAATATATACATATTGTACATAGAAAACTCCCAAACTCCGAAACAAATATTTGCAGATCAAAAAAACATTTGGCACGATCCGGGAATCGAACCGGAGACCTCAAGCACAGCAGTCGCATACGCTACCACTGCGCCACGGAGGCAGATGCTTAGCTAGTTGCTTAAACATAGCGCGAAAACTAAAATTTTGTGTTTATTATATTCTAGTTGTCTTATGTAGTTAAAATACCTGACATCCAGTCTGCACATCAGCATAGTACCCTCTGGGTTTTTCTGCACAAGAGAACTGAGTCCTTGGAGCCACGGCCAGGACTGGATGTAGTGGGGGTGAATGAGGCAGATGTAAATCATGGTAATAGTCGTATAGATGCTGACTGAGCACTGTTGTGATAGCTGAAACAAATATAACAGTCTAAAATAACTTTCCAGGTATATAAACGATTTATATCTCATACTAGCGACCCGCCCCGGCTTCGCACGAGTGCAATGCTGATACTAAATTAAATACACTACAGAAAAACTATGAACGTTGTATATAAAAACATAGCGGCCCGCTCCGACTTTGCACGGGCATAAAATAGAAACCTCTAAAATTAGCAATGTTGCCTTAGTATATGATGCATGTATTATACATAACCCTTCCTCTTGAATCACTCTATCTATTGGAAAAAACCGCATCAAAATCCGTTGCGTAGTTTTAAAGATTTAAGCGCACATAGGGATATAGGGACAGAAAAGGCGACTTTGTTTTATACTATGTAGTGATTTATATATATTGTATTGGCCTATTCTGCCGCATCTTCCCCTCTTAAAAAGCATGAGTAGAAGATGAAAGTAGTGCTCACCACACTCATTACGAGTGACGACAATGCAACAATGCTTAATTTATTGAGAACAAGCATGTGATTGAGTGAGGATTCCGGAGCCCGTCAACGCACTTGTGACGTTTCTGGTGTTGGGTGTCCATGGGCGGCGGTAATCGCTTACCATCAGGCTATACGTCTGCACGTTTGCCCCTATTCTATAGTAAAAAAAGGATTTGTAAAAATTGTACAAATTTATTTAGAGAACATATTAATATCACTTTCCAAGCACATAAAATGTAAACAAAGCACACCCAGACACGTAAACTCAATTTTTGGAGCACACAAAATCTTGTCCCATGTAGGGATCGAAGTCATAACATTCAACGTAGTAAAAAACGGCGAGGTAACCGCTCATCCACTACACCATTCGTGCAGTCAAAATTATAGTGCAGTTATATATCTATATGTTTTATAAGTACTTGAATAACCAAACCTTGATCGATATTTATCAATATTGCAAATTATCTTAAAATTAATCCTAGCTTTATTGATTTATCGTCCCCGAAACCCCCTGCAAACTAAATTTCATGAAAATCGATAGAGCCGTTTCCGAGATTCAGATTATAAATATACGAGAATTGCTCTTTTAAAGGTATTAGGTATATTTTGCGGTTAATGAGTAATGTACATACATACCTACATATATTCTTTACTTATTATTATTTATAACTTAAAGGCTATATTAGTTCAATCCCAAACTACCCTTTAAACTGATAGTGAAAAATTGAAATTCCAAAAACCTTTTCAACCAAAAATATTTAACAAACACATACCCAACAAAATAACGGCCAAAATCTTCAACATCTTACTGTATTTCAAATAAATAAATTATCACTAAAATAAATAAATAATGAATGAAATGCGCGCGCGCAGGTCGATGGCCGGCCAGTGGCGCGCGGATCGCTCTACTAAATCAATCGCTGTAATCCGATTTGAATTTAGTAGGTTATAGTAACTGATCCTTGGATGGTGTTATGCAAAATGCTATATCCAAAAATTACGCACAATTAAAAAGACATGTCTTTACGGGGTTCATTTCAGTGTCATACAGAGGCGTGACTAGCCCGTGTGCAACCATTCCTCTAGCGCTCTTTAGTAAGCGTAGCGCTCTTTAGAAAGGGCGCAACTTCATTAAAAATATCGCGGCCGGCGCTTCTAACATTGCTGCGCCCGTGCGCAACGCACACCCTACACAGACTGCAACATAGGTATAGACGCCCCAGGATCTCGAAGCTCACGATCGTTTTAAATTTGAGGATGCTTTATCCGATTTAAATATATTTATTATCTATACTAATCTATGCTAATAATAAAGCTGAAGAGTTTGTTTGTTTGTTTGAACGCGCTAATCTCAGGAAGCTCCAATCCAACACTGAAACTATTTTTCAAATCGGACCAGCGGGGTCCGATTTGAAAAATACTTTCAGTGTTGGATAGTCCATTTATCGAGGAAGGCTATAGGCTATATATCATCACACTACTACTAATAGGAGCGGAGCACCAATGAAGAATGTTTCAAAGACGGGGGAAAATTTTCACGCTACGGGCACTATAAGACGCAAACGAGGTTGCGTGGGTTAGCTAGTAATAAATATTACCATCCTCATTTATTTTCCGTCAAGTTTAACCATCATTTTAGTTGTTGTGGTACTTATCGTGTTCTAAACTAATGAATTAAGTGGAGAAACTTATTTTTCCTATTCCTATATAATATTGCCGTCAATATTATTATCTAGTGATTATATTAACAAAAAAAACTCACTAAAATAAAAAAAAACCATAACCTACAGCTTTAAGAAGCCGTTGTAAAGTAGGTAAGGTTACCGGAGACAAAACCTTTCCATCTCTTCATTCTGGGGGGAAATATTCAAAGAAAAAAATCCTTTTAGGACCAACTGTCGATAATTTTAAGTACTAAAACATTTCAATCAGATTGCTCCATCTCACGCGACACCATCCACCGCTGACAAGACATAAGTATATCACATTTCGCGCACGCGCCTAAGGTCGAGCTCTTGTGCGCTATGACCATAATATTCATTGAACCTGTTAATGTACTTACCAACAAAGACTTTGAGAAAAAAACATGACATAAGTTTTGTCCTGTACTGGATCTGCACTTCGATTAAAAAGTTTTATTTATAAATATCTATACTAATATTATAAAGCTGAAGAGTTTGTTTGTTTGTTTGAACGCGCTTACCAAAGGAACCGCTGAACCGATTTGAAAAATTATTTCAATGTTGGATAGTCCATTTATCGAGGAAGGCTATAGCTATATATATCGTCACGCTAAGACCAATAGGAGCGGAGCACCAATGAAGAATGTTTCAAAAACGGGGGAAAATTTTCACGCTACGGTCAATGGAAGACGCAAACGTGGTTGCGTGGGTCAGCTAGTATATATATACACTCTTTTGCAAAAAAAAACGGGCACTTAAGCAAATAACTATTTTATAGTTACTATTAGTTTGTTTGACAATTTTAGGTATTGTTATCCTCAGAATTTCATAAATTAATTAGGAAGGAATAGGTATCATCAGTTTTATCATAACATTTTGATTAAATTATTGAGAAATAATGTTTAAGCTCAAAACACTATTATTGTACCTGCTCGCTAAATAAAAATGAAACGCGTTAATTTCTTTGTTTTTCTGGAATACGTTAAAAGCAGATAAAAGTTTAGTATTGAGTGTGACCCCCTATTGCTGAAATCACGGCTTGCATTCATCTGGGCATGCTAGCGAGTATGTCTGTTATGGTTTCTTGGGGAATACGTTCCCACTCCGCGGTAATCACATTCTTTAGCTCTCTGATGGTCTGCGGAGCCGGCTGCACTGATCTCACTCGTCGCTTCAGAATGTCCCAGACATGCTCTATGGGATTGAGGTCCGGACTTCTAGCTGGCCAGTCCAAACGACGAATTCCGACTTCTAGCATATACGCTTCCACATCGCCAGACCGGTGGGCGCGAGCGTTGTCGTCCATAAAAAATGAGTTTTCGCCAAGAGCGGTTAAAGCGGGTTGTGCATAAGAAATTAGAACTTCCGTTATGTATTGGTGTCCAGTCAGTGTACCGTTTTCGATGACGACTAACTCCGTACGATCCATGGAATTTATTCCTGCCCAAAACAAAACAGAGCCCCCTCCATAAGGTGTGATTTCTTCAAAACAAGCCTCTGCAAAGCGTTCTCCTCGTCTACGTAGTACTCGCCGACGTCGGTCTTCACCATGCAGAGATATCCTGGCTTAATCGGAGAACAATATCCTATCCAAGTCTTCATGAGTCCATGACACACAATTTCGAGCGAAGTTAAGCCTGGCAACTCGATCTCCACGGAGTAATTTAGGGCCGCGTGCCGGACGATGACTGTGTATATTAGCAGCGAGAAGCCTCCTCCTGACCGTCCATACACTAATTTGCACATTTCTTACTTCTTCGAGGCTGTTCTTGAGGTCCATATAAGAAGATTTGCGATTTCTCAACGCTTGACTAACTAGAAAACGATCATCCCGTGGTTCGGTACATGTCTTTCTGCCAGAACCAGGCCTTCTCTTGACGGAACCGGTCTCTTGATAGCGCTGCCAGATCCTTTGAACTGTCGACCGACTCACATTTAGCCTCTGAGCCACGAAGCATTGGCTGCAACCTTCTTCAAGCAGCGCAATAATTTTGCTCGCTTTTATCACTTTATCTACCATTTTCGAGATTGCTAAACAGCAATAACAATACTTTTAAATGTCAAGGACATCAGATAATTTAATAAAAATTGACAAAAAGTTAATTAGAGTCGATATTAACTATAGGGAATTCGCGCCAAAAAATGTAGTTAAAAGTTGTTTTCTTTGAAAACCAGGCTTAGTCAAAAATTTGAATTTGGAATGTACTCTTATAAACATTATGGCACTTTTATAACTGGCCAGTAACATGTTCAAATGATTAAAACCTTTTTGGTATTTTATTTTTTTCAGCCAGGAAGAAAATCGAAACCGCCCGTTTTTATTGCAAATGAGTGTATATATAAAAGAATACCTATTTCCATTGGTCACGGCATCATGAACGACTGCCAATTCTTTAAATATTAGATATATATGATGATAGGCTATTAAACATTACGATTAGACGAACAGTAATCCAGCTTCAATTGCATTTATTACCTGACATTTGAATTTTGTTAAGTTAAGGCGATCTGTGTTTACATTGTTGGAGCGTAAATAATTAGTATTAATTATTTTATTACATTTTGAACTTTTTTTTTTTTCTGGGACCAGTATGTATGCACACATTGCTTTTACTCCTTGATGTGTAAGTGATTGCAACCTTATATGCTATGGACTAATTTTTATTATTTTATTAGACAAAAAATTGATTTCCCTAACTTTAATATTTCTTTAGACCGCTTTCTAGCCTTTGGGTTTTGGTTGCCTTAACTTGCACATATAAGTATTGTTGTCAAAAACAAACAAACTTTGTATGAATTATTCGAAAAGATGGTGCACATGAGTTTCTCACCAGCTCTTCTCATGAATGCAATACCCATCGGAGCTGGTACTTGGATTGATTTCAATTTAAACCTTTGAGTTGAATCGAAATCAATCTAAGCTCCGGTAATTCAAATCATTGATTACTTGAGTTACATCCTTTTATCACTGATCAATTCAGTACTTGAGTTTTATTTTATAGAGACAAACTTCTTAGCACTCCATGGATTTACCGTGCGGGTGCCGGGTCCATCGTGTGGCAGAGGGAGAAACTCAAAGCAGTTCCCAGGACTTACGACCTAGGTGTAGGTTTAAGGAGGCCCCCTTTAAGATGCGCATCAACGCTCACCTTCACTGCTCGCGTTTCCCGCCTTACCTAGCCAAATTTGGTAGGAACCTGTTAGTGCAGCCTTGGATACTCGTTCTAAAATAGAAATTACTGCAGATCTCGACAGGCCAAGGTCTTTCAAAAGGTTATAGAGAGATTTAGCTGGTATACCTCTCGCTCCTACTTCTACCGCGTATAAATTAACCACATAGCCATTTTTGTTTAGTTCGGTTGTTAGATCGTAATATTTTTTTAATTTTATTCTATGGTCTTTAGGAATATTAGTTTCCCACGGAACAGTTAGCTCTACTAATGTTATGTGTTTAATTTGTCTAGAGAAGAGGAATATGTCCGGTCTGGATGACGAAACACCAACATCCTCTGGGATTTTATAGTGCTTATCATACGTATCCATCAAAATAGTCCAGTCAGGTGCAGTACCTAGGATTGAGAAAGGCTTGCTTTTAGATTTGGTATTTGAGCCATCCTTTATAAAGTTAATTTGTCGTTTATTTGTAGTCAATCCTTTTTGGGCTCTAGCTACTGAATCATGTCGGCGTGAGTAATAGCCCCTATCAAGCAGCACCCTGCAACCTACCAGTAAGTGCCTAGCAGTACCTACTGCCTCACCACACGTATAGCAAGATTTTTCAGATGCTTTTCCCCATCTCACTAGGTTACTTTGGTCTGGGAGGGTCATTTGTATTAGATAATAATGTTTGATGTTTGTATTTTGACGTGTTCAAGTGCCTTTTGGGGCCTATGGAAATAAATGATTTGACTTTGACTTTGAATGAAAAATGTTGCAAAAACCGGGAAAACTTTTGAAAGGCGTTAACAAAGGTGCAAGACGAATTACATAGTACATAGTGTGTTCTAAAAAAATATTCCTACAAGTAGTATCCCAACTTACATTTATTTCGTAAATTTTAAGTCGAAATTAGTGTTCCTGATTCTTTATTCAGGAAAACTAGTTCATTTTAACTTATGTCTATTTTTTCATCCAAAGGTTACTAGTGAGAGGGTGCTTTTAGTAATAAGGCCGATCATTGTGCATATCATTGACTGCCTCGCGTGGTGTGTTCGATTCCCGGGTCGAACCAAATGTTTGTATGATCTGCAAATATTTGCTTCGGAGTTTGGGTGTTTTCCTATGTATAATATGTAGGTTTTGATTACGAGTTGTAGTCGATTTGCAGCATAAACGGTTTATTGTGTGATGTACCTAAAAATTTATGATTTTTGCAATGTTTCCTTTATATGTGCTATAAAAGGACGTTTCGTACCAAATTTAAAGATTCTGAGTTCACGGGAAGTACTCTGTAGGTTTTAATTTACTTATAAGAGTCGAAAATTTGCAACATAAACGGCTGCATTTTTTGGTTGTGTTGGTTTAGGAGTTTGATATCTTCACAGCTCTTAGGGACAGTAGACCTGAGTATTGGATATGAATTTCAACTTGATACCTCCACTCTTTCCTCAGAAAAAGGGTCTTGAGAGACAGACAGACGAACAACAAAGGGATTCTATTATGGTTCCGTATTTTTCTTTTGAGGAACCACAGAAAACCGGGGTGAAATAGCGCTTGCGCTGCGTATCACCGAGTGAGTGAGGATACCGGAGGCCCATACTTCAAGCCCTCCCCCCATTCCCTCTCCCCATCCCGCAACGGTCGGCAACGCACTTGTGACGCTCGTTTGCCCATTATTCAATAAAAAAGAACTCCAAATTTAGAATATTTTTTAAAGTCTACACACGCAAGAAATTTGAGTATGCAGACATGGGCAAAAGCTGTTAAAATAATATAAATCATAAGCAATAAGCAATAAATATCGTAAGATCGTGCACCATTTAGTTAAATTTCAAACAGCAATTGCTTCAAGTCAAGGTTCAGGAAGTTATGGCAATAATGTCAAGGGGACGATCACTTCACTATCGACTCCTGGACCGTGTGAACATAATCTATATTGTATGCCAATATAGACTGCCTCGGTGGCGTAGTGGTAAGCGTTTGCGACTGCTAAGCTTGAGGTCTCGGGTTCGATTCCCGGGTCGGACCAAATGCTTGTACGATCTGCAAATATTTGTTTCGGAGTTTGGGTGTTTTCTATGTATAATATGTATGTATTTACAAAAAAAAAAGTATATAAGTATTTATATCAGTTGTCTAGTACCCATAACACAAGCTCTGCTTAGCTTGGGACTAGATGGCGTTGTGTGTTAGATGTCCGAAATATTTATTTATTTATTTATTATTTATATTAAAGTGTTAATACTCAGCTAACAGTACGGTGATATAAAAAAAGTTCCGTGAATCGTATTTATTCATAATAATGTTCTCCTAGCCGATTACGGCCACGGCGGCCAGTCTCAACGGAGACCAGCCAACTACGCAGGAGATATTATAGTGTGTGCGCAAACACAGGCGCACTCTCTGTTCCCTCTCTCTTACAATCCGATGGGACGGTTAACCGACACGACCGGGGAGAGATCAGGCGCAGGATCGACAGCTTTACGTGCTCTCTGAAGCACGGGAGTTCAGACCCTAACTGCCTAACTCCGAGCTGTTATTAAGTATTTCTATAATTAAAAAAACTCAATAACACTTTTGACCCGACCCAGGGTTCGAACCCGAGACCTCTTGATTGGTAGTCGCATACTTGAACCGCTAGACCAATGAGGCAGTCGAGATTTATTCATAAAATATTATAGAAAGTTACTCTGCCTATCTGTTCCGTTTTCACAGCTTAATCGCTGCACCAATTTAATAATAATAATAATAATAATAATAAATCTCTTTATTTTACACCAGCCTATATAATTATTTAGTAAACTTCAAACTATTATGAAGTATGTACAAGTGGCGGCCTTATCGCTCCATGGCAATTTCTTACAGGCAACCATGGGATGGAAAGTAGAGTAGGGATGAAAAAATATGGTTGGTGGAAAGTGTGGCGACTTCCATATGCAGTGCAACAGCGACACACTACAGCGCCATCTACCGAAGATACTACGAAGTAACGCACTACACGGAGTAACTACAAATCCCGAATCGCGCAATAAATAGTTCTCGCGCCGATTAGCATGTATGCAACATCCCAACATCAACTGTTGGGCAGTAGCCCGCCAGGCATGATCACCTCGCCTTTTCGGAGGATCCTCCCTTTGTGTCGGAGGGACGTTGTCACTCGTTCCCCCACAAAAGGAAATTAAGATAGTGTTTTTTTTTTACATAACATAAAATAAAAGCAACACGTAGTGTGGAAGGATTATACATACAAACATAATACATGCAAATATAATACATAAAATTAGGATGAAGTTAAGTGAAATTAAGTGAAATTTAGCATGATGAAACTTAGATTCTTGGAGGAATGATAATTAACGTACGCGGGCGGAGATGTAGGTAGTATCTAATATATATCTGCGGCACATGAATTGAGGAACAAAACCAACCTTAAAATCTAATTATAATATAGTGCATACAATATTTCATGTAGGTAGTTGAGGTATGTGCAATGGACTCTCTCAGTATTTTGTTAACAGTCGCGATAGGCTGACTATAATGACGCTTAGATTTAACAGTGACTACCTGTGACGTCACCGGTTATATTTTCAAGTTACAACAGAATCAACTTCTCAGAAATAAATCTACAGAACCACCTGTTTTAATTATAATCTCAAAAAGTCTCGAGGGCCATGTTTCGACACAAATCGGTTGCATCGGATGACACTTATGTGGCTCTTCTTCTTCTTCTTCTTTTGATGAAATGGCAATCAGCCGGATCACTCGGATCAGCTATTTCTGCCAATGTCAAGTATTTATCGTCTTCAAATATCAAGTCGTCGTCGTGATGAAATTAATGATAAAATATATAAAATGTGGATGACCTGAAATGGGGACCGTCTTTCGAAAAAAACAAAAAACGATCTCCCTATGTGACTCTTGTTGCAGATAAAAATAGTGTTATATTAAAAGTATATTCAAAGGACGAAAGTAAAGAGACAGTTCTAATTTTAAAATAAAAAAAACCAACTTAGATCTATGGAATTCGGCCTCGGTGACGCAAACACGGCGGTCAAAATGTGGAGGTGCATGGCGCCACTCACTAACTACAAGGGCTGTCTACATATTTATGATAACTCAATTTATATTTTACTAGCTGACCCACGCAACCTCGTTTACGTCTTATATTGCCCGAAGCGTGAAATTTTTTCCCCATTTTTGAAACATTCTTCATTGGTGCTCCGCTCCTATTAGTAGTAGCGTGATGATATATAGCCTATAGCTTTTCTCGATAAATGGACTATCCAACACTGAAATAATTTTTCAAATCGGACCAGCGGTTTCTGAGATAAGCGCGTTCAAACAAACAATCAATCAAAGAAACAAACAAAATCTTCAGCTTTATTATTAGTATAGATTATTTTTAAAATAAGTTTTGTTTCATGTATCCTTTGTCTGTGAGCCCAATCTGAGACTTTTATTCCCCGCACAGATGTACGAATTATGTTAAGGAAATTAACTTTGTGCCGCGCACAATAAAACTGTGGAATGAGCTGTCGCCTGCGGTGTTCCCGGACCAATACGACCTTCAAACCTTCAAGAAATGAGCATACTCCTTCCTAAAAGCGGGTGTCCATGGGCAGCGGTAATCGTTTACTATCAGGCGATACGTCTGCTCGTTTGTCCCTTATTCCATAAATAAATTAAAAAGGCCATTAATATTCCATGCTATTCTGATCGATGTTACCCTTACATCATTTAAAACAGTATAAAGCTTAACTCCTTTTTAAAAGAAACGTCTGTGTGTCAACCCTATTTCAAATACCTAATCCAATAACAAAACAAACTATTCAAATTAACATTTGAATGGACCAGATCTCCTGTAATTATTCAGTGTCGATTTACTGTTACATACTTAAAACATAACTGGTCTGTTCAAACTATTAGTCGTCGTTATTTAATGATAACGAGCACATGGATTAATGATTAATGATATTCGTATTGATAGCCCTGGAAGTAGGGTCGTGACTTTGTGATTTTGAAACGGATATGTCTGTTTGTAAGGCTGCATTTTTTGACCAATACGACATTCAAACCTTCAAGAAAAGAGCGTACTCCTTCCTAAAAGGCCGGCACTTGTGACGCCTCTGGTGTTGTGGGTGTCCATGGGCGGCGGTAATCGCTTACCATCGGGCGATACGTCTGCTCGTTTGCAAGCTATATAATAAAATAAAATAAAACAGATTTCTGAAAAGGAGCAGGTTCTAAATTCGACTGTATTTTCTTACGTTTGTTAGGTACCTCAGAACTTTCGAAAGCTGGTGCTTCCCGTGTGGTCCTATACAATAGCATCTGTTCACAAAGAGACACAGACATCCATGCCTCTTTTAATAAATTTAGACGCTCTACAGCTGATAATACTAACATAACTAACCAAATTTTATACCTTATCCTATCTTACTATTGTTTTTTTTTTAAATATTAAATTAAATATTCCGGACATCTAACACACAACGCCATCTAGTCCCAAGCTAAGCAGAGCTTATGTTATGGGTACTAGACAACTGATATAAATACATATATACTTTTTTTTTGTAAACACATACATATTATACATAGAAAACACCCAAACTCCGAAACAAATATTTGCAGATTGTACAAACATTTGAACCCGAGCCCTCAAGCTTAGCAGTCGCATACGCTACCACTAGACCACCGAGGCAGTCATATATAGGCGGCAAATGAGCAGACGTATCGCCTGATGGTAAGCGATTACCGCCACCCATGGACACTGTAACACCAGAGGCGTTACAACTGCGTTGCCGGCCTTTCAGGAAGGAGTACCTACGCTCTTTTGTGTTATTTTAAATTTTTCATCTTTTATTTCTTTTATTACATTATATTAATAAGAGTATCGTAATTGTAATATGTGCTGTAGGTATACCTAAATAAATAAATACCAATTTGGTACAGTTTTTGAAATCGATTTTTTTTGATAAATTTTTGAGATATTTACTGCCTCGGTGGCACAGTGGTATTGAGTGCGACTGCTGTGCTTGGAGTCTCAGGTTCGAAACCTGGGTCGGACCAAATGTTTGTGTGATCTCTCAAATATTTGTTTCGGAATTTGGATGTTTTCTATAAATATTATAATATGTATGTAATTACAAAAAAAAACAGTATATATGTATTTATATCAGTTGTCTAGTACCCATAACACAAACTCTGCTTAGCTTGGGACTAGATGGCGTTGTAAAAAAAAATATATTAAAATTTAAGTAGCGTGGGTCACATACTAGTCATTACTATAATTAAACAACTTCTCAAGACTATTATTTCATCAACACAACCTTGTACATTTCCTCTCAAACTTTTACATGCTTATTTAATTTAAAATACGTGTTCAAATTGCTCAAGTTAATATATAAGTAAATAATAAACTGTAATGCAGGCATGTGGAGCTAATATATGGCGACATTGGAGTGTCATTTGGAGGTCAAATGTCTACGTATTCGTTGCTGATGGATTAGACAACTGCTCTGAATAGTTCACGGGACTTAGGGGTCAGTGGTATTGAGATAAAACCTTTTTTTTTGAGCGTGCCAAAATGACTTAACCTTGCTTTATAGAAAACATGTACTATATTCAACACACATATACCATCAGCTAGATTTAATTGAAATAAAAAATAAAAATATCATTGGAAATTGTATAAACAGGTTACAGGAAATAAAGGCTATTTTTATTTATTTTATTTATTACTATATTCAATAGTAATGGTCACTTAGTCACCATACTCATTACGAATGCAGCATGGTGACCCACCTATGGCGGCCTAGTGATGATTCTGCATGATTGGGTCTGGCATTCACCAACGAAACAGACAGCACGAATGATGTTATTTTAGGTTGCTCTTCTGAGAGAGGGAAGTACAACTCCGGTCGAGCCAACCCGTTCGTGCTAAAATCAGCGTAGCTTTATTACCTTCAGAATACGGTTTTTTTTTATTGAATAGTTGGCAAACGAGCAGACGTATCACCTGATGGTAAGCGATTACCGCCGCCCATGGACACTCGCAACACCAAAGGCGTCACAAGTGCGTTGCCGACCTTTGGGGGATGGGAAAGGGGATGGGGGGAGGGGTTGGGGTATGGGCCTCCGGTATCCTCACTCACTCGGTAAAACACAGCGCAAACGCTATTTCACACCGGTTTTCTGTGAGGCCGTGGTATCACTCCGGTCGAGCCGACCCATTCATGCCGAAGCATAGCTCTCCCACGGTGCACCTAAATGTAATGTAATTACTGCAAGGCTTGATCTTTTTATTGTTATGTGTTAAAAAGTTCAAATAATTTTAATAGTTTAAAACACAGTAACTTTTTAAAGAAGATAAACTTTTTAAAACGTCTTTTTTATAAAACCCTATACAATAGGTTTACTTAGCACACACAAAGCTTCAAGTCAGCACGGTTAAGTTATTTTGTTATCATTACCAAACTAATACTCGTTAGTACCTATGGTATATTTGGAGCGAATTAAAAGAAAACTTTCCTTTAATCATAGATAAAATAACTGACTGACTGTTAACTGCCTCTGTGGCGCAGTGGTAGCGTATGCTACTGCTGTGTTTGAAGTCTCGGGTTTGATTCCCAGGTCGGACCAAGTGTTTGTATGATCTCTAAATATTTGTTTCGGAGTTTTGATGATTTCTTTATAATATATATATATATATATATGTATTTACAAAAAAAGTATATATGAATCTACATTAGTTGTCTAGTACCCATAACACATTCTCTGCTTAGCTTGGGGCTAGACGGCGTTGTGTGTAAGATGTTCGAAATAAAAATATTAAAAAAAAAAACTGCGGAACTCTTTACTGATAAAAGCAAATTAAAACGGACATGACAGCTTTTTAAATCATAGATAAGAAGGTAATTGATTAACGCAATGATTTTGGTAAGACAGGCTGGTTAGCCAACGGCTAGGCCATGTGGAGTAATAGGTTAGAATAAAAAAAAACGATGTTGGACCATTTTGAAGTAGACAGCAAAATGGGGTCACCTAAGAGGGAGCCATTTTTTAATTAGTTAAAAGGTAACAGTGGTTTACTCGGTTGCCACACCGCTTCGTACTGCGCCAAGTGTTGTGGGTTCAAATCCTGTATGGGACAACAATTTGTGTGATTCGCAAATTGTTATTCTGAGTCTGGGTGTTCTTTGTGTCCGTTTTGTGTAATGTTTGTAAAGTCCCCTGCAAACCAGGATGTATATTCTTATTGCGAGAGTTGTATTATAAAAAAATAAAACAGGGTAAACCCTCTACGAGTATGTCTTTTATAGGATAACTACAAAGGGCGATAACCCACTTATGACGTCGTGAATCGTAAGTGATCGTAGGACACGGTAGCCACCTGCCATCGATGAAAACAAACGTATGACTGTATCACGTTGAAAGTGGAACAACGTGGTGGTATTGTTGTCCTTTATTAAACTAGATGGCGTTGTACCACTTTTCTGAATCGCGATATAGTTACGTTACCGGGCTCAGTGTAAAAAACCCGAATGTATGTATACAAGAAGACCGAATAAATAGCATATCAGCTCAGCAGATCAGTTCACGGTAGATTTATTATACAGTAGCTGTTGCCCACGGCTCCGCCCGCGTTTATGTTGGTTTTTTCGCTGTCGCGGATATGTGACTGATGCAAAAATTAGATAAAAACAATCCTTGATGCGGATTATATATCATTCTAAAATTTCAGGTCGATCGGTGCAGAACTTTTTGAGTTTTTGAAGCGTACACAAACCAACATAACATTTTTTTAGATATATGTATATATATATATATATATATATATATATATATATATATATATATATATATATATATATATATATATATATAGTAATCCCCTAGTGTTCACAACACGTTGAGTGCTATTACGGCGCTTAACAACTAGCCTAGTTAGCTTGGTTATGCTTCACTAGAGTTTATTTACCTGGTCGAAAATCAGTCAGTCAACTCAACTTTCGTAGGGCTTTCTTTGCGGGCATTTGGTAATGAACCTAATTATGCAGAAGCATCTCGATAGCCCGGGTTATCATGCTGCACTGTTGTGTTGTCTGCATTCACAATGAGGATAGTGACCACTTCTATTGGATTCTACTCATCTTATTGATCAAGCAGAGTAGAGTCATTTACACTACCGTAGTTTGCCAGATTCATAAATAAAAAAATGAATACGATAAGATGCGCGTTGGAGAAACATACTTTAGTACAAATAGATCAGAACACATCACCAATCCACTACACAGAACCTTTCACTGTTCCAAAGGTAATTGAGCCACGCTGATTTCAGCATAAATGGCCGGCCCCTTTGTACTGAAACCAGATTAACTCGGTTACTCCAATAACACGAAAGATATATTTTTTGGGCTACCTCCCTTACACGTAAATTGGGATAGCTTTGTAGAAAATGCATAAATTTAAAAACACTGTACTACATTAATTTGGCTTATTTATTTTACAAATATATTGAACATAAAAAACAGATTTATTAATATCTAATTAAAGTCTTCGCTAAGAAAAAGTAATGTTTTAATCATAGTGACGGCCTTGTTGACTTTTCGTCAAGACGTCCAGCGGGGGCACCGGGCAGGCTTAGATTTTATCATGGTTAGTTTATCATAAGGAAAAAATGGAAGACTTAGAGTTATAATCCCGCATAGGACAAAACTTGTGTGTGATTAACAAATTGTTGTTATGAGTCTGTTCTTTGTGTCCGTTTCATGTTACCTATTTGTTTAAAAAATTTAGCCAGTGGTCAAACTCTTTGCATAGCCGTTATGGATTAAAGGGGTCAACTAATTCAATACTACTAATATTTACTACCATCAAACAGGAGTTATTACTTAATGTATTTATTATAATAGGTATATCTTTAAATATTCTAAGTAAATTACTACATGATTTTTTTTGATGATGAATGGCAACTAGCCGGATCACTCGGATCAGCTATTTCTGCCAATGACAAGTATTTATAGTCTTCAATTATCAAGTCTTCAAGTCGTCGTCGTGATGAAATGAATGATAAAAAATATATAAAATGTGGATGACATGAAATGGGGACCGTCTTCCGAAAAAACAAAAAACGATCCTCTTGAAATTTGGTTATCAGTGTGAGCCGTGTGAGGTGTCAGTGCTCTGCCAAAAAAAAGTACCTGTTTGTGTTCTGTGGTTCGAAGTGTCAGTGACTAATGTCAAGTGTCAACGGCCAACGCTGAAGTTATTTGTTATCATCGCTACTTGATAGAATTGTTGGTTCTTTTAATTAATAAATAAATGAAATAAGTTAACGAGTGAAGTGCAATTTATAAGCTGTGCGTGTGTTAAGCGCTGAGAGAAGATGAGTAACATTTACATACAGGAACCGCCGGCATTAGGAAAGGTAGTGCTTTAACATAATTTTACTGTAGTTATACCATTCATTTTATGTATGATGTATGTTTTTACAATTTAAAAAATAAATATATAATTTGGGCAACAAATTAAGACCATCTCTCGCTCTCTACCAGTAAACTAAGACCATAAATAAATACTATTCTCTACAGAAAATGTTAAGAAATTCTTATATGATTTTTGTCATTCTAGGTTTTATTAAAAACCACGGCTGGTGAAATAGACATAGAACTATGGACGAAAGAGGCTCCAAAGGCGTGTCGAAACTTCATACAACTATGTATGGAAGGATATTACAATGGTAAGTATTTAAAATGACTGAAATACAACAAATAGAAAATGTGCAGTGAAGTGAAATTTAAGTCTCTTTAGTAAAGTGAAATCATAGTAGCATAGCGCTTAAAACCTACTTTCAAAGTCATGTTGTGTTACTTAGACTTGCTGGGTTCAAAAATAGAAATATTCTTCAAGAAAAACTATTTTTGATAGTACAAAAATGACACAAATTAGCAGATTGGTACCTGAAGGTATGTGATCAATCCACCCATGGTTACCTGAAGGTCAAGAGTAATGTGTTGCTGACTTTAAAGTCTTCATAATTTGAGTTTAATCAATATTTAATGAGTGCGTCCTACCCGTAATGACATACGGAGCCGAAACGTGGACACTTACGGTACGGCTGGTCCACAAGTTCAAAGTTGCTCAACGTGCTATGGAAAGGGCTATGCTCGGCGTTTCTCTAAGGGACCGTATTAGAAACGAGGTGATCCGACAGAGAACCAAGGTCATCGACATAGCCCACAGGATTAGCAAGCTGAAGTGGCAGTGGGCTGGTCACATTTATTTGGCCGCAGAACCAATAACCGTTGGGGTAAACGGGTTCTTGAGTGGAGACCGCGGCTCGGCAAACGTAGTGTAGGACGTCCACAGGCCAGGTGGAGTGATGATTTGCGCAAGACGGCTGCGGATGCGAGAAGCCGAGGATCGAACTAAGTGGCGTGCTATTGGAGAGGCCTATGTCCAGCAGTGGACTGCGATAGGCTGATGACAATATTTTGGTGATGATAAAACGCAGGTCATTGGTATGTTTAACCCAGTAAAAGAAAATTGGTGTATGATAATAATAATAATGATTTTGAAGAAAGTAGTAGTAGAAATATAAACAGAAACATTCTTTGTTATTACTAACTTGCAATCTGGCCGGGGGCGCAGACCAACTCGAAGGTTAGGGGGGCCTAAAGACCTGGCCCCCCGAGGCGGGCCTGCAAGGGCGCTCCTGGCCGAGTCGCGGTGAACACTCGTGTACCCCGCGGCTCGGCAATAGGCGGTGAGGAACACGTGGGGTTTAGTGGGTAGTCTGGCCCCCTGTCCGGGGGCCAGGAGTCCCACACGAAGCGGACCCATCGTCCCCGCGGTGGGCGAGCGAAGTGCGTAAATGCAGTCCCCACGTTAAAAAAAAAAAAAAAAAAAAAACTTGCAATCTGGAGCAGCTTTACAAGGAAGTCTGTGAAATTCTTGGATTTCGTTTACTACAATATGCATCTATTGCACATATAAAGCATCCTCTGTAATCACTCTATCTACTGCTGCTGAAAACCCATGCAGCAGTTTAAACAGACAGTGGAAGCAACTGTATTTGATATTAACTGACCACAGACTATGTGGATCAAAGTTCCTGCTGTTGGGGCCTGGTGACCAGTAATACAGGTTGTGCTCTAGCATATACCTACTACAGGCACCAGTTTCTCACAATGCTAGCTTGATCTCCACCATTTTGTTGAATTATGTTATGTTACCATTGTGAAGGAAGAAATAAAGTATATTATTATTATTATGTTATGTAAGGATCCATAACCCAATAGTTTTTCGTGATTAATATAAAGAAAATAAATAATAATAATAAATATTTTCAGACATTTAAGACACAACGCCATCTAGTTACAAACTAAGCAGAGCTTGTACTCTGGGTACTAGACAAATGATATTAATACATATATACTTTTATTTTTGTAAATACATACATATTACACATAGGAAACACCCAAACTCCGAAACAAATATTTGGAGATCATACAAACATTTGGTCCAACCTTGGAATCAAATGTGAGACTCAAACACAGCAGTCGCATACACTACCAATGCGCCACAGAGGCAGTTAAAAAGAATAACAGAAAAGAAGCTTATATCTCACTTTTCACAATAAAAGTCAAAGAGATTTTTTTTTTTTTATTGAATAGTGGGCAAACGAGCAGACGTATCACCTGATGGTAAGCGATTACCGCCGCCCATGGACACCCGCAACACCAAAGGCATCACAAGTGCGTTGCCGACCTTTGGGGGATGGGAAAGGGGATGGGGGAGGGGTTGGGGTATGGGCCTCCGGTATCCTCACTCACTCGGTGAAATACAGCGCAAACGCTATTTCACACCGGTTTTCTGTGAGGCCTTGGTATCACTCCGGTCGAGCCGACCCATTGTGAAGGAAGAAATAAAGTATATTATTATTATTATATTATGTAAGGATCCCTAACCCAATAGATTTTCGTGATTAATATATCTATTTATGTAAAAATTTTCAGACATTTAAGACACAACGCCATCTAGTTACAAACTAAGCAGAGCTTGTACTCTGGGTACTAGACAAATGATATTAATACGTATATACTTTTATTTTTGTAAATACATACATATTACACATAGCAAACACCCAAACTCCGAAACAAATATTTGCAGATCATACAAACATTTGGTCCAACCTTGGAATCAAATGTGAGACTCAAACACAGCAGTCGCATACACTACCAAAGCGCTACCGAGGCAGTTAAAAAGAATAACAGAAAAGAAGCTTATATCTCACTTTTCACAATAAAAGTCAAAGAGATACTTTCGTAATCCACAAGAACAATATTATCACTGGGATGGGATTGTTTTGGGATGTACTGGGATTATCCTGTATTTTACTTGTTTTAGGTACAATATTTCACCGAGTAATACCAGAGTTTATAGTGCAAGGAGGAGATCCAAACGGTGATGGCACAGGAGGGGAAAGTATATATGGCGCTCCATTCAAGGTAATTTTTATGTTAGTATTTGTAAGATAGAAGTATAATTCAGTCTAAATTATAATCATCAAAGTAGTGTAGGACGCTCTGCGGCACTATGGACCACTACCTTGAAAAAAAATTTTTTTTATTTTTTTTTTTAAAAGACCTTCCCCATGAACAATATACATCCTGTGTCGCAGGGGACTTTACAAACATACAACTACAACGGACAAATACAACGGACACAAAGAACACCCAGATTCAGGACATCATTTTGTGGATCACACAAAGTGATATCCCACATGGGATTTGAACCCACGGCACTTGGCGCAGTAGCAAGCGACGTAGTGACCGCTTATACCATTAGGCCAACCATGCAGCCAATTGCTGGCACTATATGGATGCGGGTTGCCTAAGACCAGGATAGTTAGGAAGGAAGGCCTCCCCCAAAGAGTGCCTTCGTTCAGCTATGGACGATAGTAGGACGAAGTTGATGAGATGGTAACACTTCGTATTCTTAATCTGTCAACACAAGGACCGGTCATACAACAGCCTGCTATACAGGCAGTGTAATCATAGAAAACACCCAAACATTGAAACAAATATTTGTAGATCATACAAATACTTGGTTCGACTCAGGATTTGAACCCGAGACCTCAAGCACAGCAGTCGCATTCACTACCACTGCGCCATCGAGGCAGTATGTAAAAAAAAAACTTATAATAGTATTAAAGTGCTGAATATCATGATCAATCATTTAAGCGGGCGTAAAATAGCATTTCACTGGACCACCAAATAGTAAGAGAGCTGGTATCAATTTTTGGGTAGGTATTTGAGGCAAGCTGAAAACTTGTCAGATACCTCTCCTATTATATCCCAACTCGGGATTGCAGACCTGGCTGGTGAGTAGCGGGGCTAAATCAACCACTACATTTTTAAAAAAACTTTTCCCCAAAAATATATTTGAGGCACTACGCCAGAGCCAATAGTAACGCGGCAAGCAAGAACGAAGACAGCTGTCGTTATGCGCTCTCTCTAACACTACTGCTTGTCTATAGCACTACAGGCTCGTACCAATTCATTATTTGTTTGATCACCTGGCAGGTAGAAAGCCCCACCGAAATGATCTGTCTTTTTGGGAATCTTATTTTTTAGTTATAAATAACACTCCATTAAAATTTCAAGCTGCCTCAATAACATTTTTTATAATTTTTTGCAAAATATTTTTGCACGCGTCTAGCAATGTTAAAACCACGATTAAATTATCTGGCTTATTTTTTTTCGTATTCATTAAGTATTACACTGCAACTTATATAAATTGCGTAGTGCCTCAAATATATTTTTGGGAAAGAAAAAAAAAAATTAAAATGTAGGGGTTGATTTAGCCCCGCTACTCACCAGGCAGGTCTGCAATCCCGAGTTGGGATATAATAGGAGAGGTATCTGACAAGTTTTCAGCTTGCCTCAAATACCTACCCATAAATTGGTGCCAGCTCTCGGACCAAAAGTATGGATCAACATGCTGCATTGCCCATATTCATAATGAGAATGGTGCCCACAACTCTTGGATTCTGCTCATGCTCAGGCAGAGTAGAGACATTTTGGCAGCTCTTACATATATGAAAAACATCAATATTGTTCCACCAGGATGAATTCCACTCCCGTCTACGCTTCAATCGTCGCGGGCTTGTCGGCTCAGCAAACGCAGGCAAAGACGACAATGGCTCACAATTCTTCTTCACATTAGCTGCAACCCCAGAACTACAGAACAAACATACTATATTTGGGAAAGTCACAGGTTAGACATATTTATTACTAAAGTTTCTCCAAGCTCTTCATCATCATCATCTAGCCAAAAGACGTTCACTGCTGTATATAGGCCTCCAACTCCATAACGTCTCCATAACAACCCGGTTCTGTGTATCCCGGATGAAACATATAAGGTACTTGTGTGATAATAACAGGTAAACTAAATCATCCCTCTAAGCCGGTATAGAAATGTTTCTCGTCGATTCCCTTTTACACACAGTTTAATTCATACAGTTTCACTTAATTAAACATATAATTTGAAAATAAGAAATGAGAGACAAAAATTAAGATTTATTATTTTTATTAATAATTGTTGAAAGCTATTGATGCAATGATGATGTGGTATTCACGACACAGGGTTTTAATGTATCACACTATATTGTATACTAGCTGATCCACGCAACCTCGTTTGCGTCTTATATAGCCCGTAGCATGAAAATTTTCGCAAAATAAGTAACTTTTCTGGTTGATTTTTACACCTTGTGTCCGAAAAACCCTAATATCTTATGGAACCCTATTTTTTTCCAAAATAAAATATAGCCTATGTTACTCGTGGATAATGTAGCTTTCGAATGGTGAAAGAATTTTTAAAATCGGTCCAGTAGTTTTTGAGCCTATTCATTACAAACAAACATACAAATAAAGATTTCCTCTTTATAATATTAGTGTAGATTATAATAACACAATTATACAAGGTGTCTCAAAAGAAATTTCATATTTAGTGGATTGATTAAAAAAAAAGGAAGCGGTATATAGAAAAAATGTTTATTTATTGTTAAAATACACTTTTTGGGAATTCATTTCTTAAAAATAATATCGTCTAAATGTAAACCCTCACGTTGTTGGCACTCATTTAATCGAACAGTAAAATTACTTACGACTGCTCGACAGGTGGAGTGAGGGATGGCTGCCATTTCGTGACGGATATTTTCTTTCAAATGCGCCAGTGAAGTTGGTTTATTGGCGTAAACTTTAGATTTAAGATAACCCCATAGGAAAAAGTCCATAGGGGTTAAATCTGGGCTACGTGGAGGCCAATTTATGTCACCTCTCCGGGAGATCAATTTTCCTGAGAAAATTTCACGAACACGTGGCAGAGATATATTGGACGTGTGTGAAGTTGCTCCGTCCTGTTGAAACCATGTTCTTTGGTTATAGCCAGGAAAGTTTTGCAGTTCAGGTACCAAGAAGTTGTCTAACATCTCCACATAACGCTCTGAATTCACTGTAACTGTACGCCCCATTTCGTCTTCAAAAAAGTAAGGACCGATAATTCCTCGCGCCGACATGGCAGCCCATACGGTCACTTTAGGCGAGTGTAGGGGTTTCTGATGTTTGCGTTTCGGATTGGCTGAACTCCAGTAGCGGCAGTTTTGCTTATTTACGTGGCCATTAAGATGAAAATGAGCTTCATCCGAAAACAAAATGTTGGTAAACGTTGAAAATCGCTCAATCATCTGATTTACGAAATTAAGCCTCTGACCGGCATCTTGGGGCTTTAATTCTTGCACCAATTGAATTTTGTAGGGGTGCAGCTTTAGATCTTTGTGCATAATGCGATGTAATGATGATCTATGCACATTTAAAGCACTCGCGCGCTTCCGAATTGAAAGGCTCGGGTCGTCACGTACAGATTGATTAACACTCTCCACGTTTTCTACCGTTCTTGATGACCTAGGTCGCCCGGATTTTTATTTATCCAGCGTTGATCCAGTCTCTTCAAACTTTTTAACCCAATGTCGAATGAGAGGAAGGCTTGGCGCATCATTTAAGTGGCGAAAACCTCGAATACTGCAGAATTTTCTACACGCGACAGTTGTCGAATCACCGTTCTTGTAAAACTCTCGCACGCACAACGCGCGGTCTGCTCCCGAGAAACGCTCCATAGCGACTGAATCCCCAAGAGCCAAGCTACCAATTGACATAACCCCCGCACCCCTCAAGTACGCAGCGTTCACGCAGTAAGCTAAACAAATATAAAATTTCTTTTGAGACACCCTGTAGAACCAATACATGTGCCTTGAACGCATTAACAAAAAAAATGTTTAAAATAAATTTTTGATCTATTTAAGCCACCATGTGAACCAAACGATATCGCGATTCAGAATTTGTGAAATACGCCATCTATCGATCGATCGACAAACTAAATGAATGTTGCTTCCAATCACTAACACTGCGGCACCGAGGCAGTCAAATAATAATATTCCTTATTGGCATGACTTTAAAACTTTTCTGTGGCCAATACATGATTTGTGTATTTATCAAGTGACTAGATACCATTTTCTTAATAAGTTCGAAATTTCTTTGTACAGGTGAAACAATCTACAATGTCCTGAAGCTATCTGAAGGTCTCATCGGTCCGGATGACCGTCCAGAACACCCCCATAAAATCACCAGTACCACTGTGATTATCAACCCTTTCACTGATATTGTGCCGAGGGTTGTAGAAGAGATCAGAGAAGAGGAACCCAAGAAAAAGAAGAAAGAACGGCAGGGTGTCAAGTTTGTATATTTTATTTTTTATTACAACAGTAGGGTAGATGACTATGATAATGCTAAACATGGCGGAAAACATATAATATAAACATATCATATATTTCCCGTGGGAGAGCCAGGCTTTGGCATGAATGGGCCAGCTCGACCGGAGTGATACCACGGCCTCACAGACAACCGGTGTGAAATAGCGCTTGCGCTGTGTTCCACCGAGTGAGTAAGGATACCGGAGGCCCATACCCCAACGCCTCCCCCCTTTCCCTCTCCCCATTTCCCAAAGGTCGGCAACGCACTTGTGACGCTTATGGTGTTGCGGGTGTCCATGGGTGGCGGTAATCGCTTACCATCAGGTGATGCGTCATCAAATCATTGCTTTACTTATTGATATTATTTTCTTACAGAAATTTCGGACTCTTGTCCTTTGGTGAGGAGGCAGAAGAAGACGAGGATGAAGCACAAGAGTATCGGGGGAAGCCAAAGTCGACTCACGATCTTCTAGAAGATCCTAAATTAAGCAAGAAAACTGCTGCCGGTATAAAATTATGTATTATGAGCTGATAAATACATAAACAGATTATGTATTTATCAGCTTTTGCCCGTGGCTCCGTTCGCATATACTTGTAACAGAGGTTTACTCCTAGCACGAGTGAGGCCTTGCCGTGCCATGGTGGTGACCGCAGTCCCCCAGTTTACACCACTGATAAATGTATTGTTGCACTATTCATGTCTATACGGTGGAACGGGTGTAATGTTCCTCCGACACAAAGGGAGGATCCTCCGACCAGGCTAGGTGATCATGCCTGGCGGGACACTACCCAACAGTTATTGTTAGGATGTTGTATATATGATAATCGGCGCGAGAACTTCTATTACGCGATTCAGGATTGGTAGTTACTCCGTGTAGTGCGTTACTTCGTAGTTCAGTGTAACTTCGGTAGATGGCGCTGTAGTAGGTTACTGTTGTGTTGTGTGTGGAAGTCGCCACATAACTAACTTTTCTCCGCGGCTCCATCCGCGTATATGTTGTTTATCGCGATAGAAAGTAGCCTATGTTCTTCCTCTAAATTCAAAATATTCCCATGTTAAATTTCATTGAAATCGGTGCAGCGGTTTAGCCGTGAAAACGTGACACACGTACAATGTTGCTTTCGAATTTAAATACAATAATAAATTAAACTAAATTTAACATCTTTTTCTAGAACTAGAAGAAGAAGAACAACAGCAGAAGTCAGTATTATCAACAAAAGAAGATGAGCAAAAAATCAAAGAGACTGCAGCTACAGTTAGCAATATAAGAGATAAACTTAGTTCTAAACGCGCTAAGAGTCCAGATGGCGACAGTAAAAGAATGAAGCAGAATGATAAAGAAGAAAGTTCAGAGGAAGAAGAGTATTATATTGGAAAGGATAGAGATGACGCGAGAAGAAAAGAGAAGTAAGTTTTTATTATATATGTGCCTATCACAGTGACTACTCTACCTGATGGAAAGCATAAGTAGAATCCAAGAGTGGTGGTCACCATACTCATTGCGAATGCAGACAATACAACAATGCAGCATGGTGACCCACACTATGGTGGCCTAGTGATGCTTCTCCATCATTGGGCCTCCGGTCTCGCCCTCACCAACGTAACACGACAGCACGAATGCTGTCACTTTAGGTTGGTCTTTTGTGAGAGGGTGTACCGCCCCGGTCCAGCCCAACCGTGCTGCTTTTTAGCATCTTATATATAAAATTCTCGTGTCACAATGTTAGTTACCATACTCCTCCAAAACGGCTGGACCGATTTTCATGAAATTTTGTGAGCATTTTAGGTAGGTCTGAGAATCCCTAAATGTTAAGGGTAGTCCACTCCTGAATATTTTTTTTAAATTTTAGATTTTTTTTTATTTTTTTGTGATACAGAATTAGAAAATACATACAACCCTGAATTTTCAACCCTCTACGATCAACCCGTATTTGTCCATCGTGATTTTTATTGACCCACCCCTAAAATATATATTTCTTTTTATGGCAAAGCAACGTTTGTCGGGTCAGCTAGAGTACTATATACAATATAACGATATAAAAATATAATGAAATGTAAACACTACCATTTTGATTGCCTCGCGATAGCGAAGTGGTGGCGTATGCGACTCTTGTGCAGAGGTCTCGGATTTGAGTCCCGGTTGGAACCAAATGTTTGTACGGTCTGCAAATATTGTTTTCGGAGTATATATATAAAATGTAAAGAACAAGTAAGCTTTCATAGTACAAGTTTTGCTTAGTTTGAGACTAGATGGCGTTTGTCAGGTGTCTGAAATATTTATTTAAATACGTTTTTAGAAGGGACAGAGCTATGCTTTGGCACATATGAGCAGGCTCTAGTGCAGTTATACCGCGTTACAGTGCTTAAAATATAGCTTGATCTCTGAGATTTGATTTTTTTTTTTTATTGAATAGTAAGCAAACGAGCAGACGTATCACCTGATGGTAAGCGATTACCGCCGCCCATGGACACCCGCAACACCAAAGGCGTCACAAGTGCGTTGCCGACCTTTGGAAAATGGGAAAGGGGATGCGGGAGGGGTTGGGGTATGGGCCTCCGGTATCCTCACTCACTCGGTGAAACACAGCGCAAACGCTATTTCACACCGGTTTTCTGTGAGGCCGTGGTATCACTCCGGTCGAGCCGACCCATTCATGCCGAAGCATAGCATGGTTTTTTATCGCCTTTATTTTCATTCATAATGCGCAAATTTTACCATAAACGAAGTGCAACACAGTATAAAATTAGTGTGATGTTAACATAATCAATTTCATTTCAGAGAAAGAATCCAGAAGGAAATAAAAGAACTTAAAAAAGAAATGAAGGGCACCAAAGAAGATAAAACTACAGAAGTTGTTGAACAGAAAGATGCAGAAGATAACAAGAAGATAGAAGAAGACAATGAGATGTACAACAAATATATCGAGGAACAAAAGAAATATCAGAAGATAAAGGAGAAAATACCAAAGAAGGGAGCTGCAAGGTATTATTCTTTATATTAATATCTAAACTTCTTAGGACAAAAGCTTCTCCTAGAAAAGAAATATTGGTTTACTGTACCACGCTGGCCAGACGTGTTACTAGTTTGTTTCAAATCTTCCTTCTCTTTTTTATGGGATTGGGAGCAAACGAGCACACGTATCACCTGATGGTAAGCGATTACCGCCGCCCATGGACACCCGCAACACCAGAGGCGCCACAAGTGCGTTACCGACCGACACAGCGCGAGCACTATATCACACCGGTTTTATGTGAGGCCCTGGTATCACTCGCGTCGAGCCGGCCCATAGTTTGCTCCCTTAGTCGTCTCCTACGACACCCATGCGGTGAACAGGGATGGTGATACTCTGTATTCTTAAACTGTCACCACACGGATAATTTTCTTTTACGAGTATATTATTATCATCAGACTAGCTGACCCACGCAACCTCGTTTGCATCTTCTATTGCCCGTAGCGTGAAAATTTTCCCGTTTTTGAAACATTCTTCATTGGTGCTCCGCTCCTATTGGTTTTAGCGTGATGATATATAGCCTACAGCCTTCCTCGATAAATGGACTATCCAATACTGAAATATTTTTTCAAATCTGACCAGCGGTTCCTGAGATTAGCGCGTTCAAAAAAACAAACAAACTCGTCTGCCTTATTATATTAGTATAGATTACTACGGTATGGTTTAGTAACATAAATTAGTGTTACTATTCGCGTCTATTTTTTCTTGATCCTCGGTTCTATCGTCTACTTTTATATCCATTAGAAAGTATTCACATTATTTACGTGCCAGTTTTATCACAAACTAGCCGGGTAACACCGCGGGGCAAAGCTAGAAACAACTCAGAAACCTTCGTGAGTTCATGCAGAACACTTTGTTGAAGATGAACCCATGATCAAAGGCATAGTTTACGATTTTATAGACATACAGACAAACATTCATTTTTATATATACACTAGCTGACCCACGCAACCTCGTTTGCGTCACCTATTGCCGTGAAATTTCCCTCGTTTTTGAAACGTTCCTCATTGGTGCTCCGCTTCTATTAGTGTTAGCGTGATAATATATAGCCTATAGCCTTCCTCGATAAATGGACTATCCAACACAAGGAATTTTTCAAATCGGACCAGCGGTTCCTGAGATTAGCGCGTTCTAACGAACAAACCATCAGCTTTATAATATTTGTATAGATAGATAATCGCAATACATTGTAAATAAATAAATTGCACCTAAAATATATCTCATAAGTTCTAAAATGACACTAATGACAACAGAGATCAATCTATATTTGAAAGGACTATAGTTATGATGACAGTTCAATAATATGCAAGTACAAGATGGCGGCCACCACAAAATGGCGGCTTACTTTTTTTTTTGTTCAAGTATAATCTTACTCGTACTGAGATTTCATGAATAACAAAATTTAGCTCTCTGTTTCTTTATTGTCACCTTGTTATTTCGATATTTTTTTATTTAAACGGATCAGCAGTGAAGTGTTATTATTTCATCATTGTTTCACCAAATACAAGAACCCCTTAACGTGTGGAAACTGATGTATCTGGCGATTTGTCGAAATCGAACTGACTAAAGCATTATCCCTGAGGACCACTGAGTCGACTCCCTATTTGGATGGTCAGGGCCCAGTATATTGCATTGACCGGTCAATTCTCATGAACAGCGGTCTAGCGACGATGCTGTATCGACCCACCGACCGATTAGCTTTGATTGACCACAATGGTCTGAAGGCTTGAACATCGACGTTGCCCATGAAATAAAAAGACAATTCAAGCCAAAATCATCACAGAGCCTGCAATGGTGGGTCTGCACCACCTCTTGTAAGTTTGCTTACGGGTCAGCATAACAGATTACTGCTAGCCCTACCTAGTCGTAGACCATATCCCATAGAAATGGCCCAAGTACAGATCCCTGCGTTACACCGCATGACATGGATCTACGACTAAAATCTAAGACAAGAAATCTAACCCAAGATCATCGGCTTTCAGAAGCAGTCGTCCAAAACATCGAAAGCCTCCCCGACGCAAGCCTTGGGTGAAGAACCTTTACGAGAACCGTGACTATCCAGATAACTACACCGATAGACATTTCTTAAGAGAACTCAAAAAAAACTTGCACGTTGAAAAAGTTACCTTACCTGAAGCGGTACAAGGTTCATTTAGGGTTGTGCTGCGGATATGTATATGTGTGCTGTACGCGTTAATATTTGTGTATATGTATAACGATTGGGTGCACACATACACAGTTATATATGTGTCAATTATGGCTAGTTTGATTGGTTACACTTTGTATATATGTTTTGAGGGTAGTGCGATATTAAGTCATTTTAAAACTGTTTTAGTGTACGTAACTATAGGCTACTTGTTGTCGCCTATTTTACACACTTTAACGGACACAGTGAGTACTGATACTATATACGCATGGGCTGTTATAATGTTGTCTGTTCATTTAATATTTTTTGATTATAATGTACCAGCCGCAATTGTTTCTAAGTCTTTGTCAATCAACGCGGCCATTTTTGCTTCAGTTTGTTTAGTCTCAAGACTTTCAACGCCATTTGACGCGTTTATTTTATTAACTATATCTGTATTACTATTTGTTCTAAGCCCTCAGCTTTTCAAAGCGTGTTTGCATACAAAATTGTTCAATATATTATATTTTGTGACTCTACTTTTTACTATTTTCGGGTTATACACTGTTTCTAATACGCTGTTGATTTCGTTTATGTTGGTAGTATTGATTTTTAATTTGTATTGTCCTTATTTGTTTGTAAGTTGGCAGAAATATAAAGATAATAAATATGGGCCGTGGGACGAAGCTATAATTAATGATTCTGATGATTTAGATGAGGCTTTGTATGATGTTAGATGATTTAAACACTGTATCATTACCTTGATGGGTAAACATAATAAGTTAGCCCCCTAGCAAAGTTGGATTCTAGGAACAAAAACGTTAATCAACAAACGTATGGGAATAACATCTCTCAACGCTAAGTCATGTGATCAAAACAAAATATTAGCCAATAACACTAGAGAATAGAAGCGTTAGCGATTGTAGAAAGAGAATTGAGTCAAACAATTGCAAGTTGACTAAGGGGTCAAGTATTAATCTTATATATAAAATTCTCGTGTCACAATGTTAGTTACCATACTCCTCCGAAACGGCTGGACTGATTTTTACGAAATTTTGTGTGTATATCGGGTAGGTCTGAGAATCGGCCAACGTATATTTTGCATACCTCTAAATGATAAGGGTGACCCACCCCTAAATATTTATTTTTTTATTTTTATGGCAAATCAACGTTTGTAACTTATATATTTAAGTTCAGAATAAGTTTAATTGCAGATATCTTAACCCAACCTGAAAGTTAGTTTCTGGTTGACCGAGCGTCACTCGGTATTTTTTGTTTGTAAACTTTTTAGTAAAGAATCTAGCTAGATGAATTTATCGCCCTCAAAACCCCCTGCATACTAAATTTCATGAATATATTTTATTGTCGATCACTCAGATTCCGAAATGCCTAAAAACTGACTTACAATGTTTTCCCATTTAGGTATTGCAATACTTTTTAATATTTTTTAAGCAGTATTGTTACCGTAGTACGGGCTCTGTATAACTTAGAATCAGACATCCATATGTTAAATTATTATTATTATTTATATTAAGTTTGTAAGGTCCAGTTTCACCAGGTCATGATTAAGTTTCTGATAGTTAATTGCCATACATCACAGAAAACCGGTGTGAAACAGCGCTTACGCTGTGTTTCACCGAGTGAGTGAGGATACCCTATCCCCCAAAGGCCGGCAACGCACTTGTGACGCCTCTTGATACGTCCGCTCGTATGCCACAAATTCCACTAAAAAAAATACCAGCTAATGTCGGCGGCTAAATATGCCAATTGCCTAATGGTTGTTTCTTATGTACACCCATGTGTGCAGCCGACATTGGATCGGTTAACAGAAAAAATATATATGTAAATCTGACATGCAAGACCTAAATTAATATTTATTTGACCGATACCATTGCCGATTATCATATATACAACATCCCAACATCAACTGTTGGGCAGTGGCCCGCCAGGCATGATCACCTCGCCTGGTCGGAGGGCCCTCCCTTTTTTGTGGAGGGACATGGGACTCGTCCACCCACAGTGGTGACCCCGACGTGATTGGAAGCAGATCAGCGCCACAACATTAATCAGAGACTTGATCGCTAAATGGTGAAACTGGAACTAAAAATATAAATACAGGTTGTGCAAAACACTTGATGTTTTATTTTTAACCACTTCAAAAAGATGTCTTAAGTTCTGAGGTACAGTATTGAGACTGTTATAGATGATAACCCTTTCGGTATTACAGAACAGTTACAAGAGCTATGAATGGTTTATCCTCGATCACCACTAATGATATTGTACTTAATAGACAAACATTTTAACAAAAAACGGCTGCTATAACTGGACCACACGGGAAGCGCCGGCTTTTAAATAAAAAAACAAAATAAATAATAGTATAATGAATGGAATGCGCTCCCTCTCGGGATCAGGATGGCTAAAACTCGTCAAACCTTTAAACACATGTTGCGGAAACATTTCACAAAAATATTAACACCACAATCCTAGTTTTATCCTCTCCACAACAAAATATATAATGTTTAGTGTATGTATGTATGTATGTATATGTATGTATGTATACGTGTATGTGTGTGTATGTAAATACTTAATTATTGTGTGTACTAATATCCTTATGAAACATTTTTTGTATCCTTACGAAATTATTATGTAATTTAAAATACATTTTTGATCATTTGTACCTCTTAGCTTTAGTTACCTTTGTTAATTATCTGGTGTACAATAAAGCGATTATTATTATTATTATTATTATCATTGTGCATCTACCATTCTTAGCTCTGCATCACCCTAAGGTCGACTGGTAGAAAACGCCTACGGCATTAAGTCCGCCTATGCATGAAGACTTAAATAAATAAATAAAATATATGGAGGAGTATCAGTAAATTCCATTTCTCTAAGTAACGATATAGTGAGTTGTCGGGCAAGGAGAATGATAGTAATGGTTTTCCTCACAATCGCTTTGTTATAATCACTTTATGATAATACATAGTGAAATACAGTCACGATAATCAATAATGATATACAGTTAATGATTTAGGTAAGACACTCCACCGAACATGTGATGCTAATGCGAGATGCTAAACGATAATGCTTGCCCTCCGGCTACGTTATATTTTATCAACTACCCACCGTACAACTTAAGGATGGTATCAAAGTCACTGTCGCCTACGATTCTTGTCTATGGCTTATCACATAAAAAAATCGACTACCATCAATGATTTTAACGTGTGATTATTATTTTAAAGTGGCAGTGATTTCCATCCCTATTGTCATCGGTCGCGCGCTCTAATGCTCGGTGTTGCCTCAGTGTCTAACTTCCGACACTTAAGTGTTGCCAAGTAAAATAATTAATGCGCCGTCAAATAAAAAAAAACACTCTTTTATAAATAAACCTAAGCATGGGGCGACATAATTGAAATATTTTCGGAAAACACCTTAGGAAACATAATTAAAATTATTTTCGGTTTCGTTTTTTTTTCAAAATATCCAAAGAAATCGGACAAACAAACATACAGGTGAAGATAACGTAAAGCGTGTTAAAAGAAAAAAAATACGAAAATTATGAAGTAACAAACGTAAAAAAAATACAGTCGAATTAATAACCTCCACCTTTTTTGAAGTTGGTTAAAATTATTAAAAGCATAACTGTAATACAATATTTTAAGCCTCAGAAGCTAATCAATCAGGATGCTTTCGTACGTAACGATAATTTCTAGAACCCTGGTTGGTAAAGCTGCTTCATAAATGTATCACTTTTTTCACTATACAAAGAAATAAAATTTAAGTGTCTATTTGTAACTTTCAATTTTAAGCGTCAATTTTTGAAAAAAAGGTCTGTTCCGGCTAACCTCTGAAAGGGCTAAGATAATTTTGACGGGACTTCCACTGGCAGACAGCTGATTGATATAAGGAGTAACTTAGGCGACATTTTTAGACTTGTTTCACCTCTCAGTGTTACCCGCCGTTATTATTGTACCGCGGGTAACACTGTGGGACTCAAAACTCAAAAATTACACTATAAAACGAAACATCACCCCCCAATTCATCTCATGGGCGTGGTAACAGTTGAATTAGGGCGTAAACTATTAACACACCGCACACAGTAGATACAACATCACTGCAAATAGAAGAAAAACTTTCTATGGTGAGGCCATAGGTCCAGTAACAGACTATTAATAGCTATTAAGATAATCCATTAATTTGTTATAATCACAGGGAGACCTTCACGCTGGAACTGCTAGCTAAGTTCAAGAACAAACTCCACGCAATCAAAGAGAAGACACATACAGAAGTGGAGCCCGACAAAATGGAAGCTGATGACGAAAATTTAAATTCCGATGATTGGTACGTTATTCATTTTGTATCAGGATTTTAAACTACTTGTTCAGATATCAGAAGGCCTCCGGTATTCTCACTCAGTCGGTGAAACACAGCGCAAGCGTTATTTCACACCGGTTTTCTGTAAGGCCGTGGTATCACTCCGGTCGATCTGGCCCATTCATGCCGAAGCGTGGCTCTCCCATGAGGCAGAGTAATCATATCGGCAGACTCATATATATATATATATAAAAGAATACACACATCATAGCAAACTGACACTTATGTTCAAAGAAGTTTGTGCTAAAACTGAATTTCTTTGTTTCTTAAATGATTTTTTAATGATTTTTTTTATAAAACAGGTTGGGTCACACTCTCCGTTTCGAAAATAAAGGTGCAGTACTCGCTAAGGACGCCAGTAGTAAAGGCGATGACTGGTTCGACATATACGATCCTAGGAATCCAATTAACAAGAGAAAGAGGGAGAATTCGGATAAGAAGCAGAAAAAATAATAAATAAAAGATATTATTAAATGTTTTTTTATTAATTGAAATCGTTTGATATTTTTTTTATCGATTAGGTGGCAAACGAGCAGACGTATCGCGTGATGGTAACGATTACTGCCGTCCATGGACATCCGCAAAACCGGGGCGTCACAGGTGCGTTGTGTTGTTAGTTTAGTTCCTTTTTACCTATGAACAAGTGTGTATTTCTGATCAACTTTTAGTTGGGAGTGAACTAAATATAACGGAAGCTGAGATATACAAAAATAAACTGTAAGCAGATGACAATAAGTACATAACCCAACAAAATAAGTAGTGGATTTCAGTTTAGTGATGACAATAACAGAATTACGATCTTGTATCCATGGATGTACCTAGGTTCTGGTCCAAGGAAGGGCAAAACAGGTTTTTTAAAAGCAGTTACATAAATGATCATCAAAAAGGTATTTTTTATAAGTTATTTATTTATAGAACAGCTATTTAAAAGTAACTTTCGAGGGCCTTCAGCAAAATGGTTCATGTGTTTTATTGAAAGAATCATGCTTAACGTAAACAAATTTTCTATGTACACTGAGTACAAAAGTCTATTTATTCTATCTTTGTCCATAGTCGATGTTAGCCACAGTTTTACTCGTCTGAGTGTGCTGAATGAACTTTTGTGGCAGTGGAATAAGAAATTGCCAGTAAGAGTACTTTTTCTTAACTTTAATCGACAAAAGAAGATATTAGGAACGTAAACGTTTTGACTGCCTCGGTGGCGTTGTGGTAGCGTATGCGACTGCTAAGCATGAGGTCTCGGGTTCGATTCCCGGGTCTGACCATCTTACACACAACGCCATCTAGTCCCAAGCTAACCAGAGCTTGTGTTATGAGTACTAGACAACTGATATAAATACATATGTAGGGACTCGTTCCCCGTTTAAGAGTGTCGGTAGATTCCATATTTTTTTAAAAGAGGGTAGACGTGAGTTGTCGGGCGAGGAGAATGATAGTAATGGTTTTCCTCACAATCGCTTTGTTATAATAATTTTATGATAATACGAGTACATAGTGAAATACAGTCACGATAATCAATAATGGTATACAGGTTACGATTTAGGTACGACACTCCACCGAACATATTGTGATGCTACTGCGAGATGCTAAACGATAATGCTTTCACTCCGGCTGCGTTCCATTTTATAGCTACCCACAGTTCTTTAGGGATGGGATCAAAGTCACTGTTACCTGTAACTAATCACATAAAATAATCGACTACCATCAATTATTCTAACGCGTGATTATTATTTTAAAGTGGCAATGATTTCCATCCCTATTGTCATCGGTCGCATGCTTCAATGCTCGGTGTTGCGTCAGTGTCTAACTACCGACACTTATGTTCCAAATAAAATAAGTGATGCGCCGTCACATATATACTTTTTTTTTGTAAATACACACATAACAAACATAGAAAACACATCCAAATCAGATAGCGCAGTCATTTTGGCAGTTAAAACATTTAAAAAAAGCCCGAAGGTAGTTGGAGAAATTAACTTCCATATCCATTCAAAACATACAAGATTTACAACAAAAAAAACAGCGCCCGTTGTTTTTCGCCTCGTTAACTTTTATCGCCTTGTTACAAGCACGAGATGTAGTATACCTACCATTAGCGTATTATCGGGTGTGCCAATCTCATGGTAGTTCATTACACCCACCTTAAGATTCCAACCGGTCATACTACCAGTCGGGGTGGGGGTCATTGATTCGGGCATTTCTTTTTTAAATGAGCATTACCTTATTGACTGCCTCTGTAGCGCAGTGGTAGCGCATGCGCCTGCTGTGCTTGAGGTCTCGGGTTCTGCGAATATTTGTTTCGGAGTTTAGGTGTTTTCTATGTATAATATGTATGTATTTACAAAAAAAACGTATATATGTATTCATATCACAAGCTCTGGTTAGCTTGGGACCAGACGGTGTTGTATGTAAGTTGTCCGAAAAAAAAACGAAATACAATAAAGTGTCTCATATTACTCTGAAAATTAGGAGGCATTGCCAACCCTCTTGTAGTAAATTCTTAATTAGCTTGTAGTAAATTTCTAGATCTGTTCTGATATATAACTTAAGTTTTACCTAAATTCGTTTAGTAGTTTAAGTGTGAAAGAGTAGGTACCAAACGTTCAGCATTTTTAATATTACTGACTGAGAATGCCGTTATTCTGTGGCATTAAGTCCGTCAATGCACCAAAAGTACATTATATTTAATACATATAAATAAATATTAATAGAAAGTAGGATAGACAGAAGGGAGCCATCCGTAGGTGGCCCGAGGTACGTCGGGGTTCTAGGGTTCCTCAGCTTCTAGTACCCGAGACGGCGTGCGTATTTGGTCGGTCCGAGTCCGACATGCCACTTTGTATCCTATAGTATTTGGGGGATTTTCGCACAGTAAAAAAGGCAGTAGGAACTTTGAAAATGAGGTACTCCCAGAATCTCTTTCATTCGCTTAGGGATGAAATTTCTCACAGACAAAGTCACAACTGTCAAAATTGTAGTTTGTTAGATACAAACTGAAATTTCAGCAGTTTAGACTCTCCCTTGATGAATCAGAGCAAGTAATTTATTATGTATAGCTACTAATTCGGACTGCCTCGGTGGCGCAGTGGTAGCGTGTGCGACTTCGGTGATCAAGATCTCGTTCGTTCGTTCGATTTCTGGGTCGGACCAAGTGTTTGTATAATCTGCAAATATTTTTTTCGGCGTTTGAGAGTTTTCTATATATGTATTTACAAAAAAAGATGTACAAGCTCTGCTTAGTTTGGAACTATTTATTATATTATATTATTTGGCGTTGTGTGTCAGATGTCCGAGAATATCATTATTATTAATTTATGAAAATGCGCTTGTACGCATGAAAGTCAGTAATATTGTTTTGAAAGTTATTTCTAATTTGTTTTACCGACTCCTACACTTTTATTAACCAACATTGTACATCCACAGAGATCTCATGTCTAGCCTTTGTTTATTGTTCTCCGATCTCTAGCCGAATATTTCGGCAATTAGAAAGTATATCCCTACTTATACTATCTAAATCATGATCTAGCCACTTCTCACGCACAAAAAATATACTTCATCTATCAGTACAGCACAAAGGACCATAAAACATCTCGACCATTGACTCCTAACATGACTTTTCCATATAATTATATATTTTATTACAAACATTGTAAATTTATTATCTGTGCAATCTATGAATAGACAATTTAGGAATTTGCATCTTTATGATATGTATAAGAAGCTTTGTTTATTCTGTATGATTATATTTAAGTATAAATTAATCTTTATTTTCTGATGAGCATTTTTTAAATTGACAAATTTATTTGTCTTAGACACCATCGTCACTGTATTGCTCCATGGCCAGAGCTTATTCTTTTACGAGAGCTCCCCGCGTGAGGAGTATTCATGTGTTTGGGACTTCAAAAACATACCGGAAACGGACACAAAGAACACTCGACATCACAGTGTTGTCCCTTGTAAGACTTCAACCCATAACACTCGACACAGTAGAAAGCTACGAGGTGAGGCTATCGATACGAGGACTGATAAATCTTTAAAAAAAACATTTTTACCCCTAATGACGTACTGAGCCGAGACTTGGACACTCACCATTGCACCGCTCCGCAAAAGTGGCTCAGCGTGTGATGGAGCGTAAGATGCTGGGTATTTAGTAATTGGGAGACTTTTTTTTACGTGAAGAAACCCCCTTCGGGCCGCCACCCCACCGGGGTTTGCGGCGGGGTGGTGTGTCGGAATCGAACCGACTAAAATCACACGGTGTGCCCTGCGCCTGAGAAGGGAGGAGGCCGGGAACTGCTGATATTAACACGACCGGACCCGAGAGTAGTAGTAGTAATTGGGAGACCTAGAGTGACCAACTCCGCACGGAGAATCAGTCAGCTGAAATGGAAATGGGCCGTTCATGTCTCCAGGCGAACCGATGGTCGGTGGAACCGAAATGTGTTTCAGTGGAGATCACGAACAGGCAAACGTAGTGTAGGGTGCCCCCAGGGTACGACGGACTGATGATTTGAAGAAAGTGACTGGCAGCAGATAGATGCGGACTGCTCAAGACCGAGATAAATAACAGTAGACGGCGATTCATCGATATAAACTTAAATTGAGAATTTATCACATAAATATTTGTAAAGTACACAAAAGAAATGCATCAATTTATTTGTTTGAAATGTCCAGTAAACAAAATTACCTATTAATATCAACGCAAGCAAGATCTCGTGTGAACCCTTCACATTCTACGTGTCAGCTCATCCAAGATTAATTATTATTTATTATAACATCACCTTCGCTAACATTACACTGCCTCGGTGGCGCGAGTGGTAGCGTAAGCGACTGCTGTGCTTGTGGTTTCGGGTTCGATTCCCGGGTCGGACCAAATGTTTGTATGATCTGCAAATATTTGTTTCGAAGTTTGGGTGTTTTCTATGTATAATATGTATGTATTTACAAAAAAAAGTATCTATGTATTTATATCAGTTGTCTAGTATCCACAAGCTCTGCTTAGCTTGGGACTAGACGGCGTTGTGTGTTAAATTGTCCGAAATATTTTAAAAATATTTATTACAGGTTGCCCTAATGCAAGATGTAACATCTAAGATACAAGATGCAAGTGCTTCGCGTCATTTCTTTTTCTACAATCGCTAACGCCTGTATTCTCTTGTACTATTGGCAATTTTTTTTTCGTGATTTAGCGTTGAGGTGACGTCATTGATCGACGAAATTTAGTTGTTTTCTAATAACGTATACGGTAGTATGAATTTGAATGTCAACTTGGCTAGGAGACCAGGCGTGTGATGTGACATTAATATGCAAATAGCGATAATGGGAGTAGTCTTTCTCCCTCTTTCTTCTGTCCAAATGCGGAAGATATCCATCTTCAACCGCGTGGCCAAATCCTACAAATATTATAAACGCGAAAGTTTGTAAGTATGGATGGATGGATGTTTGTTACACTTTTACGCAAAAACTACTGAATGGATTTTAATAAAACTTTATAATAATATCGCTTATTCATCAGAATAACACATAGGCTACAATTTATAAGGATACTAGTTTCGCCTCGCGGCGTTACCCACGGTTATTGTCGTACCGCGGGTAGCACCGCGGGGTTCAGCTAGTGAATTATATAATTGATACTAATGACCACGGGCGTAGCCAGGTTTTAGTTTCGGGGGGTTTCAAGATAATATTATAACTATATCCCTTTAACCGTAATATTATTATGAAAAAATTAGAGGTGTAAGAAATATCAATAGTGTAGAAACGTTTCCGGGGGTTTGAACCCCGAAAACCATCCCTAGCTACATTCATGCTCACGAGTGTCTGCTTGACTGCTCCATGAATTAAATAAGCATGTTTTCACAAAAGCCTTTCCGCCGGTCGTTGACTCTAACATCATAACACTTATAATTAAAGTGTAAGAAGCGTTAGTGTTGGATTATCAGACAATCACACAACGGTCAAAGTTTACGGGTCACTGTAGTCTGTTGAGGGATGTACTAATGTCGATAAAATGTATAAATGTTATGCAGATATTTTATCGTCATTGTAGTTCAGTATATAGGTTATTATTTGGTATCTTTATGACCTAGTTAAATAAAATATAGTGTTTTGTGCTTATCGTGAGTTTCTTAAACAGAAAACCATTTTAACTCAACTCAAATCTAGGGAGGCGTCAATGCCAGGATTTTTTATCTATCTTTTTATTTATATACATTATAGTTTCTTGTAATAATAATAATAAACTTTATTTCTCTCACAAGGAAGGTACAATTTAGCTACAGGTAATCTAATTAAAATTAAAAAGATTCTAAAATTTCCTTGGTGAGAGCTGGCGTCCGTACTAAGCTCAAGGCCTGTGTCACAGATTATTATTTAGTATTTACTATTTTACTTTGAACGACTCTAGAACGAATATTTCTAGATAATGGTTTACTAATTTATATTGACTTCAAAATGTCTGTTTACAGCTGATTAGATGTTTGCTGGAATTTAGATATAGCGTCTTTTATTTTTATTGTTATAATTTTCGTCTTATATTTGAACTAGAAAAGACTGAAACCAAATTAATCTTATAAAGAACTAGCGACCCGCCCCTGCTTCGCACGGGTGCAATGCTGATACTAAATTAAATACACTACAGAAAAACTATGAACGTTGTATATAAAAACATAGCAGCCCGCTCCGACTTTGCACGGGCATAAAATAGAAGCCTCTAAAATTAGCAATGTTGCCTTAGTATATGATGCATGTATTATACATATAAACCTTTCTCTTGAATCACTCTTTCTATTGGAAAAAACCGCATCAAAATCCGTTGCGTAGTTTTAAAGATTTAAGCGCACATAGGGATATAGGGACAGAAAAGGCGACTTTGTTTTATACTATGTAGTGATTTGTATACAATCACAGTCGAAGTAGCAAAACGATTTCATTAATTAGATTTAATTTTCTTAGCGTACTTTATGAATGTTTATGAATGAAATTATTAGAATTCATACTTACTTATCCAACTAACTGTATAATAAAAAAAATATCGATATTTGAAGGTCCCATCACTATGCTGAAGTATATTATTAATTTAATAATTTTGCCAGTGCCTCGGTCCGCAGATGTAGCGATAAGCACACCGCTAATTATCTCATTCATTGTTTCTTTGTGGGGATGAGTCATGGTGGTAACAGACGTACATACATAAAGGGTATATTAAGTTAAAACCGGTACTTTGCTAATTTTATAGGGCCGTTTTCAATAAACTGCTATCAAACACCTAAACGAGCAATTTTATATATAAGTATATGTAATTTGAATCTCGGAAACGGCTACAACGATTTTCATGAAATTTAGTAGGTGTGCAGGGGCATACCTTTCTACTCTCAAGTTAAATCTGAAGATATTCCATATATATTTTTATACTGGCTGAACCCCGCGGTGCTACCCGTGGTACGATGATAACTGCGGGCAACGCCGCGAGGCGAAGCTATATCTTTATAAATAGTAGCCTATGTGTTATTCTGATGTATAAGCTATATTGTGGTAAAGTTTCATTCAAATCCATTCAGTAGTTTTTACGTGAAAGAGTAACAAACATCCATACATACATACATCCATACTTACAAACTTTCGCCTTTATAATAGTAGTAGGATGTTTGATTCAATACTTTCATTGGTATGTAGTCCCGATACTTTTACCATTTTTTGTTATTATTATTTTTAAAAGATCAAATACTCTTTTTAACATACTTCGAAAAAGGAGGAGGTTCTCAATCAGTCTGTATTTTTTTTATATTTGTTACCTCATAACTTTCGACTGGGTGAACCGATTTTGATGATTCTTTTGATTTATTAAAGTAAATTTTAAACTTTTTCAAAAATCTAACTTTATTAGTCCATAGTAAACTTAAACTATCATAAGACCTGCATCCTCGTCTACCACCCTTAGTTAGAGATAGATGGCACAGGAGTAACATCATCAATGTGGCCATCTTCCATCCATCCATTTTTTTATTGTATAGGGGGCAACCGAGCAGACGTATCGCCTGATGGCCAGAGGCGTTACAAGTGCGTTGCCGGCCTTTTAAAAAAAAGTACGCCCTTTTCTTGAAGGTTTGAAGGTCGTATTAGTCCAGAAACACCGCAGGCGACAGCTCATTCCACAGTTCATGCTGAAACGAGCACGGAGAGCAGATTAAGCACCGGGTCTTGCAAGTCTCCGTCTGTTTCCGCCAGTAGAACGGAGTTTGATTTGCCGAGCAGTAATGCCAAGTGTCTTGTACTTTTCAGCTACATCTTAAGCAGCCATTATATCAGGATTAGGCGAAGTATAATTATGGTCAGCCTGTAGTCTTCACCTTTAGGTTAGTTTAAACGACTAATAGAGGGCTAGGACTTTCCAGTAACAACCAATGCACATTATAGTTTATTTATTTATTTATTTAAGCTACCTGCAATTTAATTGCGTAAGGCGGACTTAATGCCATAGGCATTATCTTCCAATCAGCCTTTAGGTGGTGCAGAGCTGTGTGTAGCAGGTGTATTATTGAAGCAAGTGACAATTATACATAAAGGTACTATTACGCAACATAAACATCATAAATGCAATAATCAGTGATATATATATACACACACTTACATGAACATACACATATATACACACACACATAATATATACATTCAAGATATATGGATAATAATACATACACACATATTTACATATGCCTATATAAACATTGTAAATAGATAGGTGATTATTCCGATGACTCCGTCAACAAGTCTCCGTAGTGCTTGCGTACTCTAATCCTGAAGGTTAACCGGCTGGTATACGACCTGATATCTAAGGGGAGGGCGTTCCAGAGATTTACAGCTTGGACGATGAAGGAAGAGTGAATAACGCGGGAACAATGTGAAGGACAAAGAAGGAGGAGATTATCGGAGGAACGAAGATACGTACGCGACTGTGATCTGATACAGCTACTTTCACTTCTCAATAATGTATGACATCACATATGTTTAAGCAACATACCTTTAGTTATTTACCTTCACTTTTTATGTAACTTTCCTTTAACTACATAACAAATTTTTGTAACTTTGATTTTCAAAGCTTTTACCCATTCCAAAAACTGCACGGATAGTGGTTTAAGCAGTCGCCACGCCGTTTTCTACTTCACTGAGTGTTGTGGGTTCAAAACCCACATTGGACAACGCTTTGCGTGATCAACAAATTACTGTTCTAAGTCTTGGTGTTCTTTGTGTTCTTTGCATGTATGTTCCCCGTGGCAGTTTTCTTCTTCTTCAGTTCATTAAGTTATCTTTTTAAAAAGCGAAATTAAAATAAAATAGTATCCCAGAAACCTTATGACCAGTTATCGAATCAATCACACATTTTTTATCGGGTAAATCGTTAATACTACTCTACCGTTTAGAGAATCTAAATCGTTTGGAACATACCTAAGTATTAAATTTTACAATATTTAGAATTTCATATTCAATTGAAGTCAAGCAAAGACTTTAGAGTACGTAATATCTTTTGAAATTAAATAACTATAGGTACAACCTTTGGGGTTAGGTGACAGATTAAGAATACAATTTCACTGCCCCTATTCATGTCATGGGTGCCGTAAGAGCCGACTAAGGAAGCAAATTACGCAAGACAATATTTATTTTATTTATTTATACAAACTTCCTGCCAACATATTGCACAAGGCGGACTTAATGCCACAGGCATTTTCTTCCAGTCAAAATGGTAGTAATGGAGTGGTTGTAAATATGTTGATAATTTTTTTTTTTTTTTTAAAGTTGTGCACTTATGTGTTAAAGTTTTCAACATCTACCCGAAAATATCATTGTGAAGAAAAGAAAAATAAATCCTATACAGTGGAATGATAGTAGTGGACTGTTATACTTATTTTTATCACAGTTACTTCACAGAAAACCGGTGTAAAACAGCGCCCGCGCTGTGTTTCACCGATTAAGTGAGGATACCGGAGGCACATACCCCAACCCCTTACCACATCCCCTTCCTTATCCCCCAAAACCGGAAAAGCACCTGTAAACTGGTTGCGTTCTTTCCAGAAAAAAAAATCAGACCAGTAGTTCCTGAGATTGGTATGTTAAACTAAACAAACACACAAACTCTTCAGTTTTAAAATATTAGTACTGACATGTTCATTTTAACTCAATGACAGTGAGTGCAGTGAGTTTATTTCATCAACATTTTGTTTTACATTTATTTCTATTCAAATTATCGTGGGATATTCTAGATTGCCTGCAACACTTAATTACTTATTCTTGTTAACCTGGCGCTATTACAGTTTTGACTAACTGTATTCAAATGCTGAATAAGTGTATTATATATGTATGTTCTACTGGTAAACAGCGAGAGAATAACTATTAAAAAATTTAATAAACACAAATATTAACAACAAAAAAACCAACTACAAGAACTGGACCAAATTGAAATAGGACCACACGGGAAGCACCAGCTTTGAAATAAAAAATAAGAATCGTGAAAATCGGTTCATTCAGTTGAAAGCTGGAGCTTGGAGGTAACAAACATAAAAAATAAAATAAAAATACAGACGAATTGAGAACCTGCTCCTGTTTTGAAGTCAATTAAAAATTGGAGGATTGCGATCAAAACACTGTAATACATTGAATATTTCTTTCTCCCGCTTTAGGAATATAGATCCTGTGTCGCGGGGGACTTTACAGATATACATGAAACAGACACAAAGTACACCCAGACTTTGAACAATAGTTTGTGATGTGGATATGTTGTCCCTTGTGGGATTTGAACCTACAAAACCCAACACACTAGGCCACCCATGCAATAAAATTTATTTATTTTGTGGAGGAACGATTGTAATGTCCCTCCGAGACACAATTGGAGGATCCTCCGACCAGGCTAGGTGATCATGCCTGGCGGGCCACTGCCCAACAGTTGATGTTGGGATGTTGTGTATATGATAATCGGCGCGAAAACTTCTACTGCGCGATTCAGGATTGGTAGTTTATTCGGGTTGTAAGTTGCTGCGTAGTTCAGTGTATCTGCGGTAGAGGTCGCTATAGTATGTCGCTGTTGCGCTGTATGTGGATGTCGTCACAATTTCATTACTATTTTACTGCTTGAGGCGTCGTTCAAATTAAAATTATAAAATAATAACTTGCAATTGGCGACAGCGCCAATTTTTTTTTTTTTATTGTGCGAAAATCCCTTCGGATACCCCCTGGTGGCGTGTGGGACTCGAACCGACTAAAACCGCACGCCATCTCAGGTACTAAATGCCGGGGAACCAGGTGCACCCTAGAAAGGAAAACCGTGGAACCCCGACGTGCGACAGCGCCACCTACCGCTAAAAGCTCGATTTACGATCGCGCAATGAACAAAACAATATAATATATAATGTTGCATTCGCTTCGCAATGAATATTACCATATTACCATACCATCACTCTTATATTTGCGTAAGCTTTCCATTAGCCCGAGTTGAATCCCTTCGGCAAGTTCATGTATTAAAACTGTTGATAGTGTTTTTTTTAATATACGAGTATATTAATCGCATAAGCGGTGTCTCATAAGAGTTTAAAAAAGTTCAATAAACGGTATGTTAAAAGTCTCCACGAACGGGATTCCAATTAAATTCATTTCACATTTTTACTAGACAAAAAATAGACTAGTTTTTTACGTTACAAACTGTTTATAAAATACTGTTAGCTGAATTAATTTGCCTTACCAAACAAAGGCGTATAATTCCTTACATTCTCACCGAAATTCGCGAAATAACGCTCCTTAGAATATAATTCAGAGCAGCTTGTAATTATTATGATACCAATCTTAGATAGATGTACTGACTATAAAATATTTAATGTGGATACAAATGGTTCCATTGAAGAATTTTTATTTTCTATTTCTTCCTCTTCCTAGCCTTATGCCAAGATTATTAGGGGTCGGCTACTAATTCCACCTGTTTTACCTGAATATCAGTTTTTCCACGAAGCGACCGGCATCGGACCTCCGCAACCCTGAGGGTGAACTGAATTCGAAGGTTGAAACTAGCGTCAGTATTTTTGAGGGCGCTGACTCGATCACCAAAGTTTCATGGCAATCTTTTCTAATTTCTCTTGATCGTGATCATGAAAAAATTCTAATACTAATAGAATAGATTTATTGCTTCTCAAATATTTATCTTTCAGTGGGCTTCTTGTAAATTCCGCCTGAATAGAGTCTAGTTAGCAATACCAAAGGACGACCCTAACGCCCATTGATCAATATTCAACCATAATTCATTTAATTTTTATTGGTTGTCTCGGTGGCGCAGTGGTAGCGTATGTAGCTGATGTGCTTGAAGTCTCCTTTTCAGTCCTGGGTGGGACCAAATGTTTGTATAACCTGCAAATATTTATTCTAAGCCTTCCTTTCCTTTCCCTTCCTTAAAAAGAGGCCAATGTTATGTATTGTATACATGTACGTAAATATATAAATGTGACTGTGCATACTGCATTGGACTGTACATACGCATCTATCTAATGCATGTGTGTGATGTGTGCAGTGTTGTGTACAAGCATATTGCATTTAGAGGCTCAACAGACGCCACAGACAAATTGTTTCAAATAGTTTTGTGGGCCATGTTTAAGAATAAGATTTAATTGTTGTGAATAATAAATTTTTAATTTTTAATTAAAATTACGGACATCTAACACAACGCCATCTAGTCCCAAGCTAAGCCGAGCTTGTGTTAAGGGTACTAGACAACTGATATAAATACTTATATACTTTTTTTTTTTAATACATACATATTATACATAGAAAACACCCAAACTCCGAAACAAATATTTGCAAATCATACAAACATTTGGTCCGACCCGGGAATCGAACCCGAGACCTCAAGCTTAGCAGTCGCATACGCTACCACTACGCCACCGAGGCAGTCAAATAAGACTGTTGGTGATCGATGAAATTCCCCTCCCCCATTCCCTTTTCCCATCCCCCAAAGGTCGGCAACGCACTTGTGACGCTTTCGGTGTTGCGGGTGTCTATAGGCGGCGGTAATCGCTTACGCGATACGTCTGCTCGTTTGCCCACTATTCAATAAAAAAAAAGCTGATAGCTGACGATGTAAGCAGTAACTTGAGTTACTTTTTTTAGACTACTATCGCCCAACGGTGTAGTAAAAACATAATAGGAATTGTAATTGTACCAACTGGGAGTATAACGAATGAGTGAGTGTTTGCAGGATTTTGACTGTCTGGGATTAGAATAGTACTTTAAGTAACCCTAAAAATAATTAATATCTCTTCTGTACATAACACGCATACAACTGGTGTATATTTTTTTGTACAAATTAACAATTACATTCTCATAAATAATTATTGTTTGAGATTGTTATCCAATACGTTTATATGGCAGAAACACAAATTTAATTTCATGGGACTTAAAGTAGAAATGAATCAGTTGAAAGTATTAAGCGCAATCAGTATAGTTACTAGCATTTTATGAACCTGGTCCTAGGTTCTGGAATTATTGGGGTACACATCACATCATCAACGGGGTTTTCTTATGTATGTGCCTGCCAAATGACTTTACACTGCCTAATGGAAAGCATAAAAAGATTCCAAGAGTGGTGGTCACCATACTCCTAGCAAATGCAGACAATGCAACAATGCAGCATGGTGACACACACCATGGCTTCCTTGTGATGCTTCTGCATCGTTTTTCCTCCGGTCTTGCACTGACCAACGAAACAAAACAGCACGAACGCTGCCATTTTACGTTGACCTTCTGTGCGAGGGTAGTACCGCCCCGGTCGAGCCGGCCCACTCATTCTGAAATCAGTTCTAACTCTACCACCTTGAGACTGTTATAGTCCACTGACGGACAAATGGCGATTTTTACATATAGCGCAACAAGAAAAACACACTACAACGCCATCTACCGAAGATACGTCGAACTACGGAGTAACGCACATGACGAAGTAACTACCAATCCTAAATCGCGCAATAGAAGTTCTCGCGCTGATTATTATATATATAACAACTGTTGGGCAGTGGCCCGCCAGGCATGATCAACTCGCCCGGTCGGATAGTCCTCCCTTTGTGTTGGATGGACATGAGGCCCCGTCCCCCCAGACATATACCTCTCTTTAGAAAGGGTGTTTTGGCTTACTATACAACGCTGACCAGTCAGTACCAACCCAACAAAGTTTTCCTTCACTTTGCGGTGATGTGGTCCTGCATCATTTCTTATGACACCCATGGAATTAATAGGGATGACCGTATTTGTTCTTAATACTTTTTTTATGTTGACGAGGTGAAAAATCCCTTCGGATCTTCAGTTCCTCGGGGACTGAGGAGCCAGGTATGTGGTGAGTTCACTAAAAACCACGTTTTTTAAACATTCTTCATTGGGGATCCGCTCTTATTGGTCTGAGCGTGTTGATATATACCTTATAGCCTTCCTCGATAAATGGACTATCCAATAGTGAAATAATTTTTCAAATCAGACCAGCGGTTCCCGAGATTAGCGAGTTCAAACAAACATTCAAACAAATATTTTAACTTTATAATATTAGTATAGATATCAACATATAAATATTAAAATACAAAGAACCATCAAAATATGCAACTCAATATATATCTGATTCATCATTTTCTATGCAAAAGGCGCCGCAAAGAATTTTTCACACAATTGCTTATTCCTTTGTTTTGTATTTAAATTTAATTTAAAAGTTTAAACATTTACATTGACATAATGTCTAAACCGTTATAAATATTAGCATAAACTAAGATAAAAATTATTTATGTTCAAAGGCAATAAATTTTTTAAGTGCTTTTCTGTTATTAAATGAGTTAGGTATCTTATGAATAGTTCTTCTTAGATGTCTTAAGTTTATTAACCCGTTGTAGAAGTGTTATTTTAATTGCATGGTGACCCGGTTTTAGGGGTCGCCACGCTGCTTTCTACTGCGCCATGTGTTGTGGATACAAATACTACATGGAAAAAAACGATTTTGAATCATCAAAATCGGTTCACCCAGTCGTAAGTTCTGAGGTAACAATAATAATAAAAAAAATGACAGATTGAAAACCTCCTTTTTTGAAGTCAGTCAAAAATGAGCCACACTAGTGTTACCAGACACCTAGTAATAAATAAATAATAAACATTTCGGACATCTAACACACAACGCCATCTAGCAACTGTGGAATGAGCTGCCGCCTGTGGTGTTCCCGGACCAATACGACCTTCAAACCTTCAAGAAAAGAGCGTACTCCTTCCTAAAAGGCAGGCAACGCACTTGTAACGCCTCCGGTGTTGCGGGTGTCCATGGGCGCCGGTAATCGCTTACCACCAGGCGATACGTCTGCTCGTTTGCCCCCTATATAATAATAAAATAAAAAAGCTTAAAATTTAACAGAGTTTGTAGATTGATAGAATACCTAAATACTCTTTTTTTAAATCATACGAGTAAATACAGGTACATACAAAACCCTCAACTCCGAAACAAATCTTTGTAAATCATACAAACATTTGGTCCGACTCAGACTTAGAACCCGAGACCTCAAGCACAGCAGTCAAAGTCTTATCTTTTATGTCCCCCAAGACAGCCCCTTTATTCTGTGAGGATACGAAGAAAAACTGCACGCGTTGTCTAGTACTAGAAGCCAGGTGCAGCCTCGAATGGAAATCCCTGGAACCCCAAACCAGACACCTTCTAGAAACTGTACTTCTAATGAGATTATTGACAGCCTCTGTGGCGCAGTAGTAGCGTATGCGACTGCTGTTCTTGATGTCTCGGGTTCGATTTCCGGGTCGGACCAAATGTTTGTATGATCTACAAATATTTATTTCGGAGTTTGGGAGTTTCCTATGTATAATAAGTATGTATTTACTAACAAAAAAGTATATATGTGTTTATATCAGTTGTCTAGTACCCATAACACAAGCTTTGCTTAGCTTGGGACTAGATGGCGTTGTGTGTAAGATGTCAGAAATATTTATTTATTTTTATTTATTTATTTATTCTTATGTATCTAGAGCTCTAAGTAGTGACGTCATCAGGTCAACATTCCTTGTATACAATATTATTGCTAAGTAGAAAATTGGTTGTAAATCTTTTTTTAATATTTCCTTGGTTATGGCAACCGAGCGTGAAACCAAGTAGGAATGTTTTATAAATCAATTATAGTAAATACATATATCTGTAAATTAATAAAATTGTTTGGTTGTAACAAGTAGAATATGTGAGATATATAAAAGTTAAAACAATTAATAAAATCTAAAACAATACTTATAATCTTTTCTGTGGGAGAGCAACGCTTCGGCATGCATGGGCTGGATCGACCGGAGTGATACCACGGCCTCACAGAAAACCGGTGTGAAATAGCGCTTGCGCTGTATTTCACCGTGTTAGTGAGGATACCGGTCGGCGGTAATCGCTTACCATCAGGCGATACGTCTGCTAGTTTGCCCCTTTATAATAATTAAAAAAAAAATCTTGACTTAAATAATTGTACCAAACAAATTAATTGCACGGTTGGTCTAGTCATCTAGTAGTTTAAGCGATCGCCACGCCGCTTACTATTGCGCTGAGTGTTGTGGGTTTAAATCCCATAAGAGACAACACTTTGTGTGATCCACAAATTGTTGTTGTTCTTTGTGTCCGTTTCATGTAGGTATCTAAAGTTCCCTGCGGCAAAGGATGAATATTCCTAACGCGAGAGTTGTCTTTTATAGAAAACTTTACCATGGGAGAGCCACGCTTCGGCATGCATGGGCCGCCTCGACCGGAGTGATACCATGGCCTCACAGAAAACCGGTGTGAAACAGCGCCTGCGCGGTGTGTGCCTCATCCCTCATCCCCCAAAGGCCGGCGACGCACTTGTAACGCCTCTGGTGTTGCATGTATCCATGGGCGACGGTAATCGCTTAACATCAGGCGATACGTCTGCTCGTTCGCCACCAATTCCATAAAAAAATAGGTACAAAGCATTAGACACGTTGATTTCAGCACGAACAGGATGGCTTGGGGCGGTACTACCCTCTCATAGAAGTCCAACCTAAAATGACAGCATTCGTACCATCTTGTCTTGTTAGTGAGTGCGGGACCCGAGGCCCAAAGATGCAGAAGCATCTGTCATATTGTGTGTCATCATGCTACATTGTCTGCAGTCGTAATGAGCCTGCTCATGCTTTCCACCAGGGAGAGTAGAGTCACTTTGGCAAGCTCATATAAAAGGAAAGTGCCCCGCTGATGTTAAAAGTCTTATCCCTGTTATAGTGGTATTTTTTTTTAATTGTGGCTGTAATCCAGAAAGTATAACCTTAGTCTGGCCAGTATGACGACACAAGCATGATTTTTATGTGAAGAAATTAATCAGAAAATATTTTTTAATATGTTACTTCAAACAGGCGAAACCACAATTCTGAAGCTGTATAACAAACGATCAACCCGCTCGATTAACAAACTTAAAGGTTCACATGAGACGCCAAGGAAGTGTTGTCTGGGCATCGAACCATGACACAAAGGCACACCCAACCATTTGCGCCATAATATTTGCAAAACTAAAACCGCGTGGACGTGTGTCTTTGCCAAACATTAAAAAATAATTTAAAAAAATTCGCATTATCTGTGCCCCGTGGGAAAACGGCGGGAGAATTTCGAATTTTGAAATCGGTTCGCGGTATTACTTGTTACTTGTCTCTTTTACTCATGTAGCTTTTAAATGTAGTGAAAGAGACAGCTACAATTTGTTAATCTGTCGTGAGATTTTATTGAGTACAACCAGTTTGTTGTTTATTTGTGTTGATATAATTTGTATTCCATTGACGTTTTTGTCAACGTGTAATGAATTACCGTTGTCTTAAAAACGCAATGGAAAACGTGTAATACAATTATTGTGTATTTTTTAGTACCGGTAATCTAATTGAATCACATTTAAATAAGTACAATACGAAATTAAAATTTAAATATAAGTGCAATATTTCAATGAACTTTATAAATAAAATGGCAGTAGTTGTTTAAAGTGAGAATGTTACTTCGTTTATTGGTTAAAATGTTGAACATACTAATTCTATGCCCGGTTTTGCTTGCTGCTGGTGTTCAAACACTTACGATAGACTCTCAACTTGGAACGTCTATTGAAGGTAAGTTGTTTCTTTCTACTTTAACATTCATTTTGCGTATCTAAGGGTTGCCAACAAAACGCTGTCCACAAAAAGGAGCAAAATAAATAAATATTTCAGACATCTTACACACAACGACATCTAGTCCCAAGCTAAGCAGAGCTTGTGTTATGTATTGTGCTTGTGGTACTAGGCAACTGATATAAATACAAATATACGTTTTTATTTTGTAAATTTATACATATTATACATATAAAACACCCAAACTCCGGAACAAATATTTGCAGATCATACAAACATTTGGTCCGACCCGGGAATCAAACCCGAGACCTCAATCACAGCAGTCGCATAGGCTACCACTGCACCACGGAGGCAGTCGATAAAATATACAAGTCACTGTTATTTTAAGATTCTAATTTTATTTGAAGTCTTTTTCAAAGCAGTGGGCAACCTTACAGTAAAGTTAGTGAGTGGTGACACAGCGGTAGCGTATGCGACTGCTGTGCTTGAAGTTTCAGGTTTAATTCTCGGGTTCTATTTCGAAGTTTTGGTGTTTTCTATGTAGATATTATAAGTATGGATCTAAAAAAATAAAAATAGGTTTTCTATCAGATAATCAATATTCATGTTAAAAATTCGTTGTATGTCAATGTGCGAAATATTTTTACTATATTTATATAATCAAATTAGTAGATGCTTTAAAGAGTTACATTTTAAAGAAGTCATAGAGACGTGGGTAACAAAATATGTTATTCCGTACGTTTTATGTATGTCTGTATAGTCCTCCGCTACCCAGAACATATTCTTGTAGCGGAGGTTCATTTAAAAAAAGGATTTCCCTGTATTACCTACGTTTGAGGTCTGAAGTTCTGGACTTGATATTAATCCAGTCCAGAACTTCAGACCAGGTTAAATATTTATTTATTTAATACTAGCTGAAGTGCTACTAAGACTAAGCTATATCTTTATAAATTGTAGCCTATGTGTTATTCCGATGTTTAAACTTTATTATTGTAAAGTTACATAAAAATCCATTCAGTAGTTTTTGCGTGAAAGAGCTACAAACACACTTACATAGTCACAAACTTTCGCGTTTATAATATTAGTAAGATTGACAGAATCGACAATTATAAAACCGTAGATCAAAGCTTATTTTAAACATAAAATTTAATCAAAAGAGTACAATCCGATTGCGGTTAAATTTACGATAAAATGTATATAGCCTATGTCACCCGAGCCATTATTAATTACGAATCTATAAACACCTCATAATTATATTTACTGATAGAATAGTTACTGTTTGTGAGTAGTAGTAGAAAACACTGAAAGTCCAAACAAACATTAGCATTTCATTTGACACAAGAATAACTTACTGCAGCGCCATCTACCGAAGATACAATGAACTACGAAGTAACGCACTACACGGAGTAACTACAAATCCTGAATCGCGAAATAAATAGTTCTCGCGCCGATTATCATATATACAACATCCCAACATCAACTGTTGGGCAGTAGCCCGCCAGGCATGATCACCTCGCCTGGTCGGAGGATCCTCCCTTTGTGTTGGGTGGAACATGATACCCGTTCCCCCCCAATGGTGACCCCGACGTGATTCAGGATATGTAGTTACTCCGTGTAGTGCGTTACTTTGTAGTTCATTGTATCTTCGGTAGATGGCGCTGTAGTAAGTTATTGTTGTGTTATATGTGGAAGTCGCCACACATTCTTTAAAATCGGTTCAGTACTTGAGGCGCAGCTATGGTGCAGTGGAACATACATATTACCCGTCACAAATAGATATAAATAATGCGCACTCGGCTGGAATGCGCTTCACCTCTCGCTTCCCCACGTATCGGCCCGCCCTCGCCTATCTAGTACGGTTGTCGACACTCGTGTATTATTCTTGCTTTCGTAATCTCATTCTTGTTTATTGTTTCTCTGTTCAGTAAAATATTAAATCTCTAGTTTGCATGACGTCATTAAGCCAGATTCCAGGTTGTACGTACATCGATTGCCTAAACTATTCACCATCAATATATACCTTCATCCGGAGAACTTTACAAAAATACATGAAACTTATATAAACACCATCGAGACTGAACAACTATTTAAAATAACAAAAAGTTTTGTTCCATTTGGGAATTGAACTTACAGTACTTAGCGCAGTGGGAAGCGGCCAGGTGACCGCTATAACCGCTACACCATTCGTGCAGTAAAGCTGCAATAATTTACAAGGCGTCAAATGTACCACAACATCAATATCTATACTAATATAATAAAGCTGAAGAGTTTGTTTGTTTGAACGCGCTAATCTCAGGAACCGCTGGTCCGATTTGAAAATTTTTTTCAGTATTGGATAGTCCATTTATCGAGGAAGGCTATAGGCTATATATTATCACGCTACTACTAATAGGAGCGGAGCACCAATGAAGAATGTTTCAAAAACGGGAAAATTTTCACGCTACGGGCAATATAAGACGCAAACGAGGTTGCGTGGGTCAGCTAGTATATAATAAAATTGTAACTGGTCGCTGCCTGTACATGGAAGATATATATATAAGAATAAGTAAGGGCTTTATGAACGCTATAGAACTCAAAACAATGTTTTCCATCGCCATCTGGTCCCAAACTAACCAGAGCTTGTATTATGTGTACTTTTTTTTGTAAATACATACATAGAATACATAGAAAACACCCAAACTCCGAAACAAACATTTGCAGATCATACAAACAATTTTGTCACGCTAATTTCAGAGAAACGGCATAATTGATTGCCGTTTCTCTGAAATTAGCAACATATTTGAATAACATGATTTGAATGCGATTTTCATTAATGCGTTGCAGTTTGCTCAACTTAACATTTAGTGTTCGTTTCATTTCAATCAGTTCGTAAATAAAAAGTTATATTTACGCGAGCGGAGCCGCAGGAAAAATCTAGTTTTCTATAAACTTCATCTCTTACTTAGTCGGTTTTTAGGGTTCCGTACCCAAAGAGTAAAACGGGACCCTATTACCAAGACTTATTCTTCTGTCTTTCTGTTCTACTGTCACCAGGTTGTATCTCATGAACCGTGATAGTTGACAGTTGAAATTTTTGGAATAAAGGGACAATCGAGCTGACGTATTACCTGATGGTAAGCGATTATCGCCGGCCATGGACACCGCAACACCAGAGGCGTCCCAAGTACGTTGCCGACCTTTGGGAGATGGGGGGATGGGAGGAAGGGTTTTTGGTATGGGATTCAGGTATCCATTTAAACCATTTAAACCATTTATTTATGCTACAAAATACAATTTACAAATAAAATGTTGGAAACAATTGCACTGTGCAGCAAAGGCAACCAGCTCAGTTTACGCTGTACTGAAGCACAGCACTGGTTTTCAGCTGGCCCCTGACATTTCCATCAACAGTTTTTACATCACAACATTACTGCATCAGTTACAAAAAAAGAAAAAGAAAAACAAGCAAAAAAGCACCTACTTCAAAATAAAATAAAATATGACAACAACAAAAATCAAAAAGAAAGAAACAAACAAAGTAACAGCAAAGCATACACAAGGTTCACTATTACACTATTAAGACGGGTGCGATAGACACACAGTTCCGCTACAGTAATTTCTGTTGAGCAAGAAATTTTGTACGTAAATAATTTTTTAAGGTGATTTCGGACATGCTTTTTCGCAGAGGTGGCGGTAAGTCGTTCCATATCTTAGTAGCAGAATACTTAAAGCCTCCCTTGTATTGAGCTGTTCTGTGTGCCGGTATTACCAAGTTATTTGCTTCTCTTCTGCGAGTATTTCTCATTTGCACATTTTTAACCCATTCTAGCTTTTCATACAGATATTTTGGTATTTTTTTAAAGGCAATTTTGTGGACCAGACATGTTAAATGTATTTTTCTACGAGCCTCCATTTTTAAGGTGTTGGCATCATTTAGATAAGGTGTAATGTGAGATCGCCTAGGGATGTTGTAACAGAAACGAGCGCATGCGTTTTGTACCCTTTGTATGACCTTTTTGGTTTTATTATAAAGTCTAGGCCCGTAGACAGTATCACAGTAGTTAAATTGCGATAATATAATTGATTCCACGAGCGTCTTTCTAACAGGTTCTGAAAGGAACTTTCTAATATTATAAAGAGTTTTTAGCCTATAAAAGGCGTTTTTTACTTTGCAGTTAATGTGTTCAGAAAAACGCAGCTCACTATCCATTACCAAGCCCAAGTTCACGGCAGCATCTACTCGTTCTATCTCTTGTCCATCCACCCTAATACGAAAAAACTGTGTACCTACTTTATTACACTGTACTTTGGTACCCAACATAATATATTTTGTTTTACTTGGATTTAAAATTAACGCGTTTCTGTTTGCCCAGTTGGAGATAGAATTCAGATCTTCGTTTATTAATTCTGCTGAGATTTGTGCATGCTCAGGTTTAAATGAGAAATACAACTGAGTGTCATCCGCGTACAAATGCAGTTTGCAGTGTTTGACATGTTTAGGAAGATCTGAAGTAAAAAGGGTGAAGAGTATCGGACTTAAAATAGAGCCTTGTGGTGTTCCCCTGTTTATTTGCTGAATTTCCGACTCAAGCAACTCGCCCTGTTCCGATTCTACTTCGACGAATTGGCTGCGGTCATTTAAAAAGGATTGAAACCATTGGCGTGATTCATTCGAAACGCCGTAGTACGAGAGCTTTTCCAGAAGTAGTTCTGTATTTAAACAATCAAAGGCCCTCGAAAAATCTAACAGTACCAGAGCGCTGCACATGCCCACGTCCGACGCCGCCACGATGTCATCACTGACATGCGCAAGCGCCGTCGCAGTTCCATATCCTCACTCATTCGGTGAAACACAGCGCAAGCGCTATTTCACACAGGTTTTCTGTGGGGCCGTGGTATCAATCCGGTCGAGCCGGACCATTCATGACGAAGCGTGGCTCTCCTACCATGTATCATTTTCTGTATCCACATTCTTTATTTACTTATTTTTTCGCTTTATGTAAATCTTCCGAATTTGGAATATATCCTGTGTCACAGGGACTTCACAAACATACATGAAACACAAAGAACACTTTTCTATAATATGTATGTATTTACAAAAAAAAGTATATAAGTATTAATATCAGTTGTCCAGTACCAATAACACAAGCTCTGCTTAGCTTGGGACTAGATGGCGTTGTGTTAGATGTCCGGAATATTTATTTATTTATTTACTCAGCCTTAAACTACAATTTGTGAATCACAAACAGTGTTGTCCTATGTGGGGTTTGAACACAAAACACTCAGCTCAGTAGAAAACGGCGTGGCGTCCTCTTAAACCATTAAGCCAACTGTGTACTCTAATGCAATGAGTATGATTACCACCACACTTGAATTCAACTCAAGCTTACCATCAGGCTGAGTAGAGCCAATTTGGCTATATTACTCTCACAAATCAGGGCCGTCTAATTTTGATGAAACCTTCAATTTGATTTCAAAATACCATCACCGTACCAGTACCGCAAGTACATGTCGTCATAAAATACATATAAATACATAATTATAATAGTTTTATGTCTAATTTAATACACAAATGAGAAGTACCATTCAAATTCTTATGTAAATATTGCATCACTTTGACAGAGAGTTGACAACACATATATCTGTACTGTTGTTATTTTCTGTCGCAATATTTATCGCAATAGTTACCGTGAAAGAAAGAGATGAAAACTTTTCATCTTTTCGTTTTACATTCTTTTTGATTTCGGATATTTCCGAGTTCTTATTTTGAAGTTACAAAATTATCGGCTTCATAACATTGACCGACAGAGCATATTTAGGAGATCGTTTTTTGTTTTTCCGAAAGACGGTCCCCATTTCATGTCATCCACATTTTATATATTTTTTATCATTAATTTCATCACGACGACGACTTGAAGACTCGAAGACTTGATAATTGAAGACGATAAATACTTGACATTGGCAGAAATAGCTGATCCGAGTGATCCGGCTGGTTGCCATGTCATCAAAAAAGAAATAGAAGAGCATATTTATTTAAGAGTGGAAGAGCCACGCTTCGTCATGGGCCGGCTCGACCGTAGTGATACCACGGCCTCACAGAAAACCGCTGTGTATATAATAGGTCCATAAAAACCACTTTTAGACTCTATAAACCAACTAATGAGAAAAACTTTTTCTTCCTTGTAAATAGAAAGTTAGAAAAGATCATCCCTTGTCCTAAAATGTACGCAAAAATTACCTTACTCACAGTTACTAGAATAAAATATGCAAAATTAATTCTGGATTCAAATATAACAAGAAAAAGTTAAAAAAACGTAATTTCGTAAAACTTTTAATAAAATGTATTTAGCCTATTTCTTTAGGACCTTGATTACGAATCTATTGTCACGTCATTCTTTAAAATCGATTCAGGAGGGTAAGCGCTACGGTAGAAAATACAAACATAGGTACATATTTTTCACATCGCCGTAGTCGGGTAAAATTATAATTTTAATAGTAAAATTTTAATTGTCAAGCCATATTTGACTGCCTCGGTGGCGCGAGTGGTAGCGTAAGCGACTGCTGTGCTTGAGGTCTCGGGTTCGATTCCCGGGTCGTCCAAATGTTTGTATGATCTGCAAATATTTGTTTCGAAGTTTGGGTGTTTTCTATGTATAATATGTATGTATTTACAAAAAAAAAGTATATATGTATTTATATCAGTTGTCTAGTACCCATAACACAAGCTCTGCTTAGCTTGGGACTAGACGGCGTTGTGTGTTAAATTGTCCGAAATATTTATTTATTTATATTCAAATTAGTCTTAAAATATTGAAAAAATAATTTGTTTTATTTTGACCGTTTCAGATTGCTTTGATAGAATATCCATTGGGGAGCAACTACCAAATGACTCCATCTATCGTAATATGACAGAACTAACTACGCGCGAATGCGAACAGATTTGTAAGCAAGACAAGCAGTGCCAGAGCTATGATTACGGGTAAGTGAATACAGATGGCGCTGTTGTCAAATAAAATTGTTTTATTTTGAAAACTCACACACATTGGATTAACTCGTTAGTTACGCCGCTCCCACCGGGTCAACACCCCGGGATTGCGAGTAGTTGCAGGAAAATCACTGTAACAGGCCGAAAACCTGGAAAAGTTACCCCGAGACCCCACGGGGTTTACGAGAAGAACCACGGTTACACATTGGAAACCGTTTATTAACAAAAAATATATTTTTGAGACAAATAATTGGGTTTTGGAAATGGTTTTCCAATGTGGCCGAGGGGACAAATGTTTGAAGTTTTTGTATAATGCATTTATAACAGGCACATAAGGTTCTATAACAAAAGTAAGAAACAGTAAATGACTGTAACATGTGCCTCAAATTATTACTACATTCGAGAGCAATGAGGCCGGTCAGATGAGAACGCAAAAATACAATTTATGTAAATCTCATATATGCACTAATAATGCTACTCCCTATAGTAAAAACTCATCTCTGGAAGTGAGTCACAGTTTGACAATCCAGGTCGCATTACTTTCAAGTTATGTCCAATACGACATGTTATAGAACATACCTGATCAGGATTTACTTAACTGAATCTTATTTTCAATCACTATCTTTATTTCCATTTAATTATTTTATTTTTCATTATTATTTTTTATTAATTACGTTTTATTTTATTTCAGTGTTGGCGCCAAAGGCAATGCTACGTGCGATCTAAGTAAGTCTAGTGAAAAAGAAATAAAAGAGAAGAATTTGCTAAATCGCCATCCTGATTATGACGTTTACGTACGTCGCTTTCAATGTGAACAGTCACCACCTTCTCCGATACAACCACAGTTCGATGATCCAGAAGAGCCACCTTCTGACAAACCATCTAACAGACCAGTCTACCGACCAGTTGAAGAAAAGGTTCCAAACAATGGAGACTATTCAGGATCTTCTGATCTGGAATCTTACGGAGTCAAGAAACCAGTATACAAGCCTCAGTATGATGAACGACCAGATGATTACACTAATCCAAAACCAGACTACGATTCAGGACCAAGCTACGGAGCGCATAAACCACAGGATACACCATATAAACCAGAAAAGCCAATTGAAAAACCATCTTATAGTACAAGACCAGATCCTTACGATGTATTGCAGCTTCAAGATGATTACAGACCAAATGATAGGCCTGGATATCCTTCCAATGGCTATGACAAACCAAACAAAAGACCTTATATACCAGAAAAACCAGAATATCTATACGTTACCAGACCTAAGCCAAAACCTCAACAGGACAGTGGATATGGAGGCAAACCTGACAACCTTAAGCCTAGTTATGATGAATCCAGTTATTCAGGACCATACAGGCCCGTAACTCAGAATCAGTATGCCAATGGCTATGGTCCAAATGTTCCAAATGATAACAATTATATTCACGTGGAAATAATAGATCCACCCAGGCCTTATGACCGTCCAAGGCCATCCAACCAGGGTATTTATGGTTTCGGTACTTACTCAACCAATGAGTTCCATGATCATGGCAGTAATTCCCAATATTATGGAGGTGGAACCCAAAATGTATATGGTTTACTCCCTTCCAAACCTAGCCGCCCGATTTATGCAGCTGATATGCCGTATCCAAACTACCTAGATGGGCAATATAACTCGAAACCTTCTTACGATAGTAACAAACCATATGGGAGTCAGGCTACTTATGGAGGTAATTATGCATCTTACCAAAATGACTATGGCAGCCAAACAAGCTATGGAAGCAGTAATTACTATGGTAATAGCGTCCAAAAACCTTATGGTCTAAGACCTAACGGTGACTATAGTAGACCTAGCCATGATCCTTACAACGATAACAAAAGGCCTAGTCATGATCCTTATGGTGAAAATATAGGTCAGTATAACAATCAAAGTGTCTATGGTACTAACCAAGGCAGTTCTTATGGTGGCAGTAAACCTTCCTATGAAAGCGAAGCCCCCTCATATGGTAGTGTACCAGGTTCTTATGATAGTAGCAACCCATCTAATAGTAAACCTTATGGTCCAAATGACCAAAGTTCAAATGGGGGTTACAAACCATCGTTAGACAGCAATAAACCCTACTATGATAATGATAAGCCCTCATACAGCGATGTTAACCCCTCGTATGGGAATGACAAACCTTCTTATGGTAATGATAGACCTTCATATGGTAACGACAACCCTTCATACAATAATGACAAACCACTATATGGTGCTGATAAGCCTTCACAAAACAGTGATAAACCTTTATATGGAAGCGAAACACCTTATGGAGGCAACAAACCTTCTGTTAATGACGAACGACCTCCGTATGGTAATGATAAACCATTATATGATAATAATAGTAATAAACCAGGTTATGGAAGCGACCGACCGTCTTACAACAAACCATTATACAATGACCCGCCATCTTATGGGACCAATAAACCCACTTACGGCAATGAAGCACCGCCATATGGAGGTACTAAGCCATCGTATGGGTCTAATATACCCGAGTATGGTAATGACAAACCAATATATGGCTCTGGAATGTCTGGCCCACAGCAAGACTCATATAGTGGAAGTCAGTATTATGAAGGTAGCCAGTCTTACTATGGTAGCAGTCATCAAAACTACCACAGTTCAAGCGGTTATGGAGGATCCTATGGTGGAAGTCAAGGTGATTACATTAGGCCGTCTTATGGAGACAACCGTCCATCATCAGATTTACCACCATACGGTAGCAACCGACCATTATCAGATCAACCATCGTACGTCAGCAACCGACCATCATCAGACCTACCTACCTATGGTAGCAACAGACCTTCATCAGATCAACCTGCATATGTTGGTAGTCAACCACCATTAGATCAACCAACATATGGTAGCAGTCGGCCTCCATCAGATCGACCTTCCTACGGCAGCAATCGGCCATTATCAGATCAACCTTCCTACGGAAGCAATCGGCCACCACCGGAGCGACCTTCTTATGGAAGCAGTCGTCCACCACCAGAACGACCATCCTACGGTAGCAACCGACCGTTGTCAGATCAACCATCGTACGGTAACAACAGGCCATCGTTAGATACACCTTCCTATGGTAGCAATCGGCCACTACCAGAACGACCTACCTATGGCAGCAACAGACCATCGTCAGACCAGCCTTCATACGGTGGCAACCGACCATTATCAGATGAGCCATCATACGGTAGCAACCGGCCGTCATTAGACCAGCCTACCTATGGCAGCAACAGACCATCGTCAGAACAGCCTTCATACGGTGGCAACCGACCATTATCAGATGAGCCATCATACGGTAGCAACCGGCCATCGTCAGATCAACCTTCCTATGGTAACAACCGACCATCATCGGACCAGCCTTCATACGGTGGCAACCGACCGCTATTAGATGAGCCATCATACGGTAGCAACCGACCATCATCAGAGCAACCTTCCTACGGCAGCAACCGGCCATCATCCGATCAGCCTTCATACGGTAGCAACCGACCGACAGCAGATAAACCTTCGTACGGTGGCAATAGACCTTCATCAGATGAACCTAGTTATGGAGAAAAACCACAAAAACCTAAACCAACTTACGAAGGAAATGACGAGACAAGTTCTGGTTACGGTGGTTCTAATAACAGTCCTGCCTATGATGAAAACCGTCCAGATAATCCAGATAACACCGGTTATGGTGAAACTGATTCCGGTTACGGCGGTAAATCACCGAATAAAACCGGTGTTAGGCCGGTATACGAGTATGAGTTTGATAAACCAGTTAATGCGCCTAGCTATATAGCCAGGCCAGGAGGGCAGGTGGTGACATCGAAGCCGATGGCGATTGGGCACTTTGACGATTCGGGATACTTCAGGAATTCAGAGAAACCAGTCTCTTACGAGGGTAAGTAATTTTAAATTACCTTTTTATTTGAAACTAGCAACCGTGATTAGAATAGGCTAATTTAGATTACATTTATGGATGTTTAATCTTAATGATGTTTTTTTTTAAAAAAAGATTGTTTTTTTGTTTCCCCATATTTTAATTCAATTTTAAAGTTACTCAGATTGCTTATATACAAATAATATTGACAATTCCCATAAAATCTTAGGAACATTTATAAATAAATAAATATTCCAGACATTTAACACACAACGCCATCTAGTCCCAAGGTAATCAGAGCTTGTGTTATTCTTTACATTCGAAACTAAATACTTAATTTTGGAAATTCGATCACCCATTTCAATAGAAATGGGTAAATTACAATTTCATTTGTTAAAATTTTTGTTGCTGATTCCAATTTATTTCTTGAAACGAAATCATATAGCTTTTATTTCAAGTAGGTATTTTCAGGCTCTTTCGAAACATTACATTTTACTTGCTCTAGTTGGTAAGGGCACATTTTAATTGAATCAATTTAAATTTAAATACTGGTTTGTGTATTATTAGGATGACCTTTTTATTAAGGTAATTTATTATTTTAATACTGATTCTTTAGAATAGGGTAAATTCAATTTAATGGATTAATTGAAATTACTCATGCTAATTGCGTGAGAAAGGAAAGGTAAATTTAATTGATTAAAATTTGTTTGTTTAGAATAGGATTGATTTTAATTTACCTAAAATAGAAAGATCTACTGGTATGAAACGGAATGAAAATATTTACCTACTACAAAAAAAAACTAAGCTTTAAAAATCAAGATTTTCATAATAGACTGTCCTGTATCTATACTAATATTATAAAGCTGAAGAGTTTGTTTGTTTGTTTGAACGCGCTAATCTCAGGAACGGGTAGTCCGATTTGAAAAATTCTTTCAGTGTTAGATGGTCCATTTATCGAGACAGGCTATAGGTTATATATAATCACGCTAAGACTAATAGGAGCGGAGCACTAATGAAGAATGTTACAAAAACCGGGGAAAAATATTACACTACGGGCAATGGCCTAGCTGATTTCGGTCATAGCGGCCAGTCTCAAAGGAGACCATCCAACTACGCAGGAGATAGTATAGTGCACAAGTGTGTGCGCAAACACAGGTGCACTCTCTGTTGCCTCTCTCTCATAATCCGATGGGACGGTTAACCGACACGACCGGGGTGAGATCAGGCGCAGGACTGACAGCTTTACGTGCTCTCCGAGACACGGGAGTTCAGACCCCAACTTCCAAACTCCGAGCTGTTATTATGTATTTATATAATCACCAAAACTTAACACTTTTGGCCCGTCCGGAAATTGAACCCGAGACCTCTTGATTGGTAGTGGCATATGTCAACCGCTAGACCAATGAGGCAGTGTTATATATATAATATTTATGTATGTTTATATATTGCGTGCGATTTACAAACTTAAAGTTCGAGATTCTCTGAAAGAACGATTTAAGGAAATAGGTATTTTAACAGTAGCATCTCAATATATATTTGCTAATATTATGTTTGTACGAAAAAACATAGATAAATATAGTAGCAAAAGTGATCATCATTCACTAAACACAAGGAATAAGCACAAATTAGTAGGCCAATATTATCGCCTTAACAAAGTCCACAATTCATTTGAAGGACTTGGTGTGCGTTTTTATAACAAAATTCCTGTCGAAATCTTGAACTTACCCCTACATAAGTTCAAGAGTACCGTTAAGAATCGTCTTATGGAAAGGGGCTATTATACGATAAACGATTTCTTGACTGATACAGTGCCTTGGATGTGAGTGAGAGTCTGGCATTGGCTCATGTACTGGTTGGGGTGATTTATTTTTATACGCAATGTATTTATTTACTTACAATCCTTAATATAATTTATTTGATTGTAATTAATTCTTGACATCTTATTCTGCATTTATTGCCTGACATTTGAACTTTGTTAAGTTAAGGCGATCTGTGTTTACATTGTTGGAGCGTAAATAATTTGTATTTATTATTTTATTACATTTTGAACGTTTTTTCTTTTTCTCTGGGACCAGTATGTATGCACACATTGCTTTTACTCCTTGATGTGTAAGTGATTGCAACCTTATATGCTATGGACTAATTTTTATTATTTTATTAGACAAAAAATTGATTTTCCTAGCTTTAATATCTTATTAGACCGCTTTCTAGCCTTTGTGTTTTGGTTGCCTTAACTTGCACATAGAAATACTTTTGTCAAAAACAAACAAGCTTTGTATGAATTATTTGAAAAGATGGTGCACATGAGTTTCTCACCAGCTCTTCTCATGAATGCAATACCCATCGGAGCTGGTACTTGGATTGATTTCAATTTAAACCTTTGAGTTGAATCGAAATCAATCTAAGCTCCCGTAATTCAAATCATCTCAGTGCATTTAGTATTAGGAGTTTTGTTTTATATTTTTATGTTTGTATTTTTGACGTGTTTAAGTGCCTTTTGGGGCCTATGGAAATAAATGATTTGAGTTTGAGTTTGAAAAAAAATTAAGTGAACTATTAACATTTTAACTGACTACTTAATATATAACCTTTTAAAGAGCATTACCCAAAAGGTTGACTGGAAAAGAAAGCCCTGGGCATTAAACTTTAACGATGTACAAATTTTCTGCATAAAGTTTTTAATTTAAATAAATAAATAAAAAAAATATATGCCTCAAATACCATAACTTTATTTTCGAGTAATATATTTTGTTGTTTTTGAACAAAATCAAAGATTCTAGAAATTTTTCAAACTCAATTTATTTAGATTTTTTTTTATTTTTTTTGTTATACCATAAACCTAAATGGTGTATAATTACGTGATTATTATCTTTCTCAAACTTGTAGCCCCTACGAACTAATAATGGAAATTCGGGCTGAAATATGGCCATGGCCCCCTAGGGCAATAGACACTCCAACTTTATTTTTTGTTTTTTCCTCGTTTGGAGGTCCTCTCGGATACCTCCTCCTGGTAGCATCGGACTCGAACCGACTAAAACGCGCCGTTTTCACGGTCTGGCCATCGCAGTGGTGAATAGACACTCCACCTGAATTCTAGAGGAAGGGGATGAGAGTTGATAAACGAACTTGAGTCTTTTGAGTTGCATCAACGAGTGTCGTTGATTCGATGCTTGCTTATTTATCCCTCATCATCAACAACACATAATGTCCCACTGCTGGGCTCGAGTCTCCTCTTAGGAGAGGGTTAAGGCCATACATCCCCACGATGGCCGAGTGCGGGTTGGGGATTGGCAAAACATCGTTGTGGCTCCGTAATATTGCCGTCGGATGTTCTTAAGCCGCCCAAAGGCCTCCACTGTTATTTTATGATAACGACCGGTACCGATTACTTAAAGTGACCTCCCGATCCGCCAGGCCCGGGATCGGGCCAGGTATCGCAGACGCCTCAGGCGCCGGAGATCACAGAATGATCTCCGTTCTCCATAAGCGCAAGCCTGAGGGTGGCAGATGAGGCCATCTGTCATCCTAGAATAAGTAGAATCACGAAGACGCCAATGGTATCATGCCACCAGCGGTCACCCAACCAGGTACTGACCGCACCACCGTTGCTTATCCTCGGTTATTGTTTCTAATCACCGAGTGCAACTGGGCAATGAGCGCCTCATATTTGCAAAAATATTTCTATCAAATTCACCGAAATTACTTGACCCAAAACAAACATGTTACCATGAATAAAACCACGTATATGTTACCATAATAATGACCTTTAGCAGTGAACCATCAACGGCATCATCCATTGTTTCACCATAATGTTCTAACATTTAATTATTAACATTATAATGGAAGGTATCCTGACCTTCCGCTCCCATGGTCGGTGTAGATTTGGTCACTGATTTCGTTATATTTCGAGGGATTCACGCGACAATTGTTAAAATGGACTGTCTGTCTGTGTATTGGAATATTTGAATATTGTCTGTAGCTTTTTATTTATTTATGGCCCTGCCAAAATGACACCGTCTGATGGAAAACATGAGCAGAATCCATAAGTAGTGGTCACCATACTCATTGCGATTGAAGGCAATGCAACAATGCAGCATGGAGACCCACACTATGACGTCTTATTGAAATGCTTTTGCATCATACTACTGTCTACAGCATATCTACGGGCGTTAAGTCTTGAGATTTCAAGTCTAGCAGTCATAAATAATAAACATTTTCTGAAACCAACACACAACGCCATCTAGTCCCAAGTCAAGCGGAGCTTGTATTACGGACTAGACTAGACAACTGATATAAATACTTTTTTTAAAAGTACCTACATATATATTATACACTAGTTGACCCACGCAATCTCGTTTGCGTCTTATGTCGCCCCTCTCGTGAAAATTTTCCCCGTTTTTGCAACATTCGTTATTGTTGCTCCGCTCCTATTAGTGGTAGCGTGATGATATATACCCTATAGCCTTCCTCGATAAATGGAATATCCAACACCGAAATAATTTTTCAAATCGGACCAGCGGTTCCTGAGATTAGAGCGTTCAAACAAACAAACTCTTCTGCTTTATTATATTTTTATTAATAATATTAATTAATTTATAATAATATTATTTAATTAATTATTAGTTAATACTTAGTTACGACCCTCGACATAGCTCTCTCGATATAAATTAATTTTGATAATATATTTCTAGGATATTTCTCACACAACGCCATTTAATTTCAAACTAAATCGAGCTTGTATTATGAAAGCTAGAATGACTTATTTAATACTTAAATGCCATTTTTTTGTAAACACATACATATTGTGCATAGGAAACACCGAATCTCCGAAACAAATATTTGCAGATCATACAAACATTCGGTTCGACCCGGGAATCGAACCCGAGACCTCAAGTAGAGCTGTCGCATACGCTATCACTGCGCCACCGCGGTAGTCAATATGTGTGAACGATTCCAGTTCAATTCAATTATAGTCCGAATCTATCTCGCAATTCTATGTAACTATAAATGTAATATTTAATCCCATTTTCTTAAGAAGGCTTTTGTTGAGTTTGCTTTGGGAGTGTATGCCTATAATTGCCACTGGGATGGTGGGTTAGGGATCTCAGGATATAATTTGATGTACTGGTGACACCTGAACGTCACCGACCTTTTTTATTTGATTACACCTTTTTATGATTTAAATGTCCCCATCAGTCGGTCACTATGCGTCGTTTGTTGGTCTATAGGGTGTGCTGCGTGCAGATGATGTTGGCTTGGCACGCAAGATGTTGTCCGCCCCTTACATACCAGAGCTAGATGCGAGAATCCCACAATCGTTCAGAGTGGCATGCAATGAGAGAGACCTATATAACTATACTAGCAGTGGACTGCAATATTCTGCAAATAAACTTAAATAAGAGGATAGACTATTGCCCTTCAAACTTCAATATATAATATACACATCTCGACCCTATTTTTAATTTTTTTTTATTGAATTGCAAACGGGCAAACGAGCAGACGTATCACCTGATGGTAAGCGATTACCGCCGCCCATGGACACCCGCAACACCAGAGGCGTTACAAGTGCGTTGCCGACCTTTGGGGATGGGAAGGGGGATGGGGGAGGGGTTGGGTATGGGCCTCCGGTATCCTCACTCACTCGGTGAAACACAACGCAAACGCTATTTCACACCGGTTTTCTGTGAGGCCGTGGTATCACTCCGGTCGAGCCGGCCCATTCATGCCGAAGCGTAGCTCTCCCACGAATAAAACCTCCCTCATCCACATTCACCAAGTTTCCTGGACACTAATGAGCCTCTTCTTCAAAAGACTGCCCATCTGTTCAGTTTATGTCTTTCGTATCATCCTGAACCTTTGCAATTTCCAAACTGATCCAATGATCACTGCAACTGTTCCGCTACCCAAAACATTCCAATGACGTCATAACAAATTTGGTTTAACCCTGAGATTCCCCACGAGTCTCATCATAAAAAGGGCACAGAGATAATTTAGCAGATTCCTAGTACCAACATAAATGGTTTGCCACAAAAACTGTGTCATGCATTCATAGGTGTTTACCTGCCGTGATGGCCATTCTGAAGTCAATTTTTATGTCATTTTGGACCTTTTTTTATGGACATAAGGTTCTTATATGCTATTAGGGTTATAAAGATCACGTTTACATTCCCGTAGGGATAACGTTGTTGACGGAGCGTGTGTAGGCCTCCACAAGGGGGCCCACGACCTCCTTGTGGAGGCCTACACACGCTAGTGAAGATCGCGGGAAACCATTGGGGATGCGGGAATGCGGGCCAGCACTGGACCGCCTCTTGTGTAGAGCCTTTTTTTCTTTTTCTTTTGATGAGATGGCAACCAGCTAATCAGCTATTTCTGCCAATGTCAAGTTTTCAAATTATTCAAATCTAAAGTCTTCAAGTCTTCGTCGGAATGACATTAATGATAAAAAATATGGATGAAATGAAATTGCGACCGTCTTAAAAAAAAACCTTGAAGACTTTTGAAGAATCTAGTTCTGTCATATTTCGTGACGACTCTACATTATCTCAAAATATCACTCTAAATCTATTAATTTACTTCGAATGCGAAAAAAAATCGTTAATTCTATTTCTAGTCTTGAATATCTGTAGGTCCCTCAATTATGTGCAAGATATATTCCGCATTATCCCGAAGGTTGTTCCACCAATAAGCTGTACATCATATCGTTGTCCGCCCCATGAGTTAAATTTAAGCCCAGTAATGGCTACATAATGGAAGGTCTAAACAATTTGCCCAAGCCTACTGTTCGCAATTTACTCCAGCGAGTGGTACAAATTAAGAGCGAATATGTTATAAAATCAAGTGTGATCGAAATTTGATTGTATTTTGACGTTGATAGGGTTCTTTTTGTCACAGTTTTTAATAAAAGGTATAGTTCTATTAAGTTAGAGATGTAGATAAAAGTAAAATATACTAAACTAAAATAAATTACTGAATATTACCTACGTCTTTTTTCATCATGATTATAACTTATTCATATGACATATAATTTTTTTATATAAAATTTAACTTGAGGTGAACTTGATGGAATTCTTTTACATGTATTGCCTACCTTACGCCAACTTAGCTGAAGTAAGAGCCATGGGATATCACAAGCTATTGGAAATGGGGATGAGATCACAGTCGCTAGGATAGCCTGCGTTAAAAACCTCGTATATCTATCCTATTACTAAAAAGTCCACTGGGATAAGGCATTCTAATGAACTGGAAATCTTACTAAAAATAAATTTTCAACAATTTCTTTAAAGGGAATTCATTAATTCCAATGCTTGTACATATATTATCTAATAGACATTCGATGAAAGTAGTGTAGGGGAACAGGTCACATGTCCCTCCGACACGAAGGGAGGCGAGGTGATCAGGCCTGGTGGGTCACTTCCATTGCGAGATTCAGGAACACTACTAGTGTTGTATAGTACGCTACTTCCTAGTTCAGTGTTTCTTCGGTAGATGGCGCTGTCGTATGTTTTGGTTGCCGCTATGTTTGGTAGTCGTCACAGTAGTATCTATGAATTAACATAAACGTGTAGCTAAAAATCGCTTTATCTTATAACTCGTGTCACATCCCTAAGATAGTGATCTGATATCAAGATTCTTTGAATCATTGTGTACAAAAGTTATTGTTAATGTTATATCATACAACTCCTAAGTGTGGCCTTCGCCATTGTCTTTTGTTTTTAAGAAAAAATCTTAAAAAACTCTTCATAGAGTTGATTGAGTTAAAGGTGTTAATGAGCCATAAAAAATTCCGACTTACCTCCCCTTCCTCTCTCGTCTCCTCTGAATTCAGGGAATTCTCTACTCATTTGGGAGGAAGAGTTCCAAGAACAGCAAAGCACTTTTGTCTCTTGAGTTTCAGGCGTCTATGGGCGGCAGGAACTACTTACGTATCCCATTTTTACGCACTGTTTTAAAACCTCCTATTTTTATTCTTTTCCCTTCTTGAGTTTATAATATTCTGTGTATTTATGTATATATTTATCTATATCTTGTGTCATGTTGCTGTTCACGACAAACTCCGAAACTGTCTAACCGATTTTCACGTTTTTTTTTTAAAATGAGTTTTGCTAGCGTGCCTAAGTTAGGATAGTCAACATCACGCTTAAACCAATAGCAGCTAATCATGATTGAAAAAAACGCAGAAAAAGTTCAGGTGAACTATGTTTAATAAAAATGCATTTCCAATTTATGTACATCTACTGTGTTTGGCTCTGCATTACCCTAAAGTCGACTGTTACAAAATGCCTCTTTAGTCTGCCTTTGTACATTAGTGCATGGATACTCAATAAACAAGTATTACCTGTGTTTCACCGAGTGAGTGAGGAAACCTGAGGCCCTACCCCAACCCCTTCCCCCATCCCCATCCTCATCCCCCAAAGGCCGGCAACGCACTTGTAACGCCCCTGGTGTTGCGGGTGTCCATGGACGGTGGTAATCGCTTACCATCAGGCGATACGTCTGGTCGTTTTCTCCCTATTCCATAAAAAAAAAAGAAAAAAAAAATATCACGGTTTAAAAAAATGCTGAATTTTACAATAACTTACAGCTTTCCGCACTCCAATTGTTGCTCTACGTCATACCTACTAGCTATTTCCTGCATGCACTCGTATGTTGGATATTGCGCTAAAGAGTAGCCAAAGTCAAGAATCAAAGTATCCATGCTAAATTTCATGGAAATTAATACAGCGGTTTAGCCGTTACAGACCGACAAAGAGAGTTAATTTCGAATTTACCTAGAATATTAGTATACATAGAGGATCAAGTGTAGTAAGCCAACCAAGCGTGATTAGTTCCTTAGTCAGGGACGTAAAAAAGAGTAAAACAATAATATATATTATATTTCCTGGTCGTAAGCAACAGTATCGAGTCATCATTACAATGAATCACTAATGGTTCATCACATTGAACTTTTTATTCCAAAAACAGGTTCCTTCAAACTTCCATTCAATTGATGAGTCAATTATTTTATAAGTGTAAAATATACCTATTAATAAAAGCCATACTTCGGCTAAATCAGAGAGATGCCACGGCAACAGAGGAGATCGGTGTAGTTCTTTTTATGCTGTTTTGTTTATCAAGTGATTGAGTCTACCGAAGACCCAGCTCATGCCCTTTCTTCATAATCTCATCCACACCCAAATCGCACAGCGGTGGAAGCCTCTTTCGCCCTTATTCGAGGCAAGAAAGTTTGGGACTCTAATCATCTCAATGGTGGAGGCCCAGTTGTCGTTCTTACTCCCTATCTGGGAGAGGAAGGCTCCGATAACCACACACGCTCGGCCCACACTTCCCCCGAAGTACAAAGTGGTGAAGGCCCAGCTCTCACCGTTCCACCTAATTTGGTTTACAAGGTCTGTGTCTGCTATAATCTCACTCATTCCGCCAAGACCTTTTCCTTCTGATTTGGGACATCATTCGATGAATGATAGCATGCCTGTGCATACGTTTGTCTAGTGTCCAAAGGTTGTTGCTAACCGTCAAGTGATACATCTGCTTTTTTGCCAGACACAAATCTAAATTAGACTACAACCTACTCATTCACACCTGACTTCTAGATTGATAATCATGGCTATTGTTCTGATAACCTTGGCCTTTGACAATACAATGTAGTAGGAAGACATTCAGGAACAATATAGATGTTAAATTTAATTACTCAGGTCTTTAATTATAGACTGTAGACCTTACTGGTACAATTAAGATGATTTTTTTACACTTCATTCATCAACATCAACACACAAAAGCCTCTAATAGCCCACTTCTAGACATAGTCTCCTAAGGTTTTGGTCTACTTTGGTCTACACGCTAGCCAGACGGTTTGGTATAGGATTAATTTCAAATTTTCCTTCTCTTCGCAGTGCTGTTGTCCTGCATAATATACTCCCTTTATTTATGTTAGGGTTGGTGACAACCTGTGTTCTTAATCTGTCACGAAACAGAATACAGTCTATCACGAAACTATCCTCTTTTACTATCTCGAGCTGTCGGTGCGGTGCGAGTTTATGCGAGCCGTGTTTAAAAAACTATAACTCTAACAAAACTTTTATTTCGATTTGTATAGCATTTATATATATTTAAATAGTCGTTTTTTTATGAAATAGAGGGCAAACGTCACCCGCAACACCAAAGGCGTCACAAATGCGTTGCCGGCCTTTGGGGGATGGGAAGTGGAATGGGGGGAGGGGTTAAGGAATGGGCCTCCGGTATCCTAACTCACTCGGTGAAACACAGCGCAAGCGTTGTTTCATACCGGTTTTCTGTGAGGCCGTGGTATCAGTCCGGTCGAGCCGACCCAATTATGCCGAAGCGTGTTTCTCCCACGGCGGCATTGGGCTTAGATATTACGGTATAGTATACATATACTGTCAAAAAATTACTCATCCTTTTGGCTTCGCCATTGTTGGGTGAAATAACGATTATCGTTTCTGATTAAGCTTTACACGTGGAGGCATTTAGAAAAAAAAACTTGTCAAAGTCAAAAAGGTAATTTGTTTAAACAATAGTTTGAGTAAATAAAAGTAATTGGTCATTACACACTATTATCTACCACGGACGCTCCAAGGATAAACATTCGAAGACACTCTGTAGGTACGATCTTATTGTTATGTATTGAGCACTGTGAAGCTAGTCACGCATTTTTTAAACGGATTCCGTATATACCATCAACTCCTAGTTCTATTCGTCGATGGTGTAAACATTTTATATATGGCCTAGCTAACCCACGCAACCTCGTTCGCGTCTTCTATTGCCCGTAGCGTAAAAATATTCCCCCGTTTTTTAAACATTCTTCATTGGTGCTCCGCTTCTATTAGTATTAGCGTGATGGTGTATAGCCTATAGTTTTCCTCGATAAATGGACTATCCAACACTGAAATAATTTTTCAAATCGGACCAGTGCGTTCAAACAAACAAACAAACTTTAGCTTTATATAAATTCCGTATCATCAATTTCGTGCTATCTTTTAATTTTATTAGTTGTTGGTGTAATCTTCTATCTATTTAAACATATAATTATCTGCCCTGACCACTGACTGCCTGATTAATCAAGGCAGAGCCTAAATCTAAAGTGCTAAAGACTTGAAATTTTACTATAAGAAAAGATTTTTTTAAATTTCATACATTAGAGGTGTGAACAGTTTAAATTCAAATCGTTTATTGCTCTCCATCTATACTAACATTATAAAGAGGAAAACTTTGTTTGTATGTTTGTTTGTAATGAATAGGCTCAGAAACTACTGGACCAATTTAAAAAATCTTTCACCATTCGAAGGCTACATTATCCACGAGTAACATAGGCTATATTTTATTTTGGAAAAAAATAGGGTTCCGTAAGATATTGGGGTTTTTCGGACACAAGGTGTAAAAAATCAACCAGAAAAGTTACTTATTTTGCGTACGCTGCGTAAACTATAAAATATAGAACCATAAAATGTTCTAATTAATCATAGATCTTATAAATATCTACAAAAAGTCTACGACACACTATACGGGGGAAAATTTTTCGCTACGGGCAATAAAAGACGCAAACGAGGTTGCGTCGGTCAGCTAGTAATGTATATAAAGGTGTTTTGGACTTTTTATAAGATACAATTATAGAGGTGATATTGGATTCGATAGATAGTGCGTAATATAGTAAAAGCTATCGTTTGTTATTTTTTGTAGTGACTGACCGTCTGTCAGACCTCAGGTCTTCCTGAGAATGTAATAACTTTCAGACGAGACAAACGAAGAAAATAATTACGGTTTTAGGCTCTATACCACAAATTAAAAAGTTATTTGGTACAGATTAGCTTGTGAGGATGTTGTTTGTATCATTTTGACAAGGAATGAAATCTTTATTTCTAATTTTCTTAATTTAAAAATAGAAGAGAAGGGGTGATTTATTCTTTAGAAAATGATTTAACGTCTACTCCAAAGATTTCCTACAAACAAATTACTTTTAAAATCGTTGCCATAAAGATGCGCAGACGCCGGATAAGCACAATTTGTTAAATTACACGGAAGGGTTACTAGTTTTAGACTGTCGTGTTTTTTGTTTTAATCTATTATGTTTTGGGAGTAGATTTTATTTTTATGATACTAAAATACTAGTTTGTTTTGGATGTTCTACGTGAGAGATCAGTGATGGGTTTAGGGGGTTTATAACAGCCCTGGGGGACAGTAGCGGGAACATTGGGGTTCCTACACAGGAGGGGCCATCTACAAAGCGTAGATGGCCGAGGTACGTCGGGGTTCTAGGGTTTTCCTTTCTTTGGTGCACCTGGTTCCCCGGGATTTAGTACCTAAGACGGCGTGCGGTTTTAGTCGGTTCGAGTCTGACATGCCACCAGTGGGAGGTAACCGAGAGAAAAAAAAATGAGTGTGTGTACTTATGTACACGCGTTAGAAGTTATACTTCTTTGGCGTATTATAAAAAAATAACTAAAATGCAGTACTGATTAACGATAAATATTTAAAATTAATATAAAGATTTTATTTAAATAAATAATATTTATTTATTCACACTGTTTAATTGTACTGTTACGAAACACGTGTTCTAAATATAAAAATACTAGAATATACAAGTTGAACATAGTTATCGATGTTCATGCCACCTAGAATTAACTTCACGATGTACAATTCAGGTGTCCGTGTGCGCGCGCTAAGTAAAAATTCACTCGAGTCATTTTTCTCCATCGCGCCAAAAGAAGTATAACTTCAAAAAAAAGGGGGTTTATATAAGTAATACTCATAGCTAAAAGAAAACTTTTTAAAGTTGTAACCATACATCAAATATTTTTGTTTAATGACTGCACGGTTATTCTGTGTCAAGTGTTGTGGGTTCAAATTCTACATGGCACTTACAGGCTGTTGCTCTGAGTCTGGGTATTCTTTGTGTCCGTTTCATATAGGTATGTTTATGAAACACCCCGCGATACAGGTTGTAAATTCCTAATGCGGGAGTTGTGTTTTTACATTTAATACTAAAATTATGTTATTATAAACTTATGTTTATAAAATTATGTTATTATAAACTTTGTTCACACTGTAACGCTACGGGTAATGGGACACACAGACGAGGTTAAGCTGGTTGGCTAGTAAATTCATATAAAACCACTACAAAATAATTTATTATTATTTATATCTTTATTGTGTACGTAAAACGAAAAATAATAATAATCTTGTCGTGGGAGAGCCACGCTTCGGCATACATGGGCCGGCTCGACCGGAGTAATACCACGGCCTCACAGAAAATCGGTGTGAAATAGCGCTTGCGCTGTGTTTCACCGAGTGAATGAGGATACCGAAAGCCCATAACCCAACCCGTCCCCCCATCCTCCTCCCCTTCTCCAAAGGCCGGTAACGCACTTGTGGCGCCGCTGGTGTTGCGGGTGTCCATGGGCGGCGGTAATCGCTTACCATCAGGCGATACGTCTGCTCGTTTGCCGCCTGTTCAATAAAAATAATAATAAACGATGAGTAGCAAAGGTGTATACGTAACAATTAGCGGTGTTATCGCTCATTTCAATTCCTTCCAGACAACCTTAGTAAGGATATTAGGTGTTTAATTTGAGGCAGTTTATACACCAGTAACACACCATCACGTGCAAGTCGTTAATATTCAAACAGTAAATGAGTTTATAAAAAGAATTTTACATTAAAATTAAGGCATAAAACCAAGCAAAGCGATCTCAAGAATCCCCATAGCCGAAAAAAAAACACATTCGATTGATAATGTTTATGAAACCATTAAAAACACCATGATATTATGCTAGCATTCTCATGGGAGGCACAATGGTCGGATGTATTAGGCTTTTTGCCTTAAATAAATCCTTTTTTAGAGAGACAATGGCCCTACTGCCGAAGTTATCAGATGTAATAAATACTGCGTTCGATTTGTGTTGACATACCCCGCATATATTTTTTTTATAATTTTAATTAATTTAGGGGCTTTTATTAAAAAGTAATATGTTAGCCCCATCGTGGCTTATTCTGTGATACTACCTTGGAGACAGAGTAAGCCAATGTTGTGCAAATAACTCAAATAGGTTTAACGCCGCATTTGTATTAGGATTACTTAAGATAGTGATGAAAAGTCCTATGAAATGTGTACATTAAAGTTATATTTGCACATGAACGAGTTCCTTCGGTTTCGATATTTGACTCAAACAACTAGCAAGTGTTGGACAACTAGTAAGCTAAAAAAAAATATTAGTTTACTAGTTATTGTTCGTCACTCCACCCGCGTGTATGTTAGTTTTTTTTTATTGTATAGGGGGCAAACGAGCAGAAGTATTGCCTGATGGTAAGCGATTATCGCCGCCCATGGACACCCGCAACATCAGAGGCGTTACTAGTGCGTTACCAGCCTTAAGTTAGTTATCGTGGTTTACAATAACCTATATCCTTTCTCAAGATTAAAAGTATCTCCATGTCAAAATTTCATTTAAATCGGTGCAGTGATTTAACTTTTACAGGTTTTGCTTAGTTTGATTCAGGCAGTCGTGTGTGAGATGTGTGATGTTGTTAATATTATATTAATTATGATTAAATATAAGTTTGATTCGGTACACTTATCCACAATCGGTTCAAAACGCGATTAACTTCTGCTGTTTTTCAATCATTGTAATTGCTATTATTTTATAGTTTTTTATGCTTATGGTTATTTTAATTTGTAAAAACTGATACAAAAATTATTTATTCTTTACCAGTTGTGTAATATTTAAGCCGATAAACGACTATTGATATAGAAATGTATTATACAGATTACACAGTATTGTAATCAGCAAATAAATTTTTATTACCCTAAAAATAGCACTTCACGTATTCACGTATATTCAAATATTTTTCACTTAATAAGTTTAGTATTTAGGTAAGTTTAGGTAAATAGTTTTAGGTAATTATTTAGTAGACGTCAACACACTTATCAGTGTAAAACAATATGGATTAATATTTATTTAACCTAAGTTATCTTATTTGTTACTGAAACAGTAGTAAACAGAAATTTTCATACGTATTTAATTACAGACAAATTACTAGGAACTCAACACAACGAACTTTATCATATCTCTTTAGAAGATTTTTTGTAGCTTCAACTAACGTTGAGGTAACGCGCGTATCCATACTATTCTTTCGTTAATTTTCCATTCACATATAAGCTTATTGCGGACAATGCCACTGTTCAGTTGCACTATGTTACCGGGCGCAACTTCATTGACCCATAAACATATAATAAAATACATATTCATTGGACAAATTAGCTAAGATTCAGATGTCATAGCTATAACAGCGTGTTTTGTACTCTGAAAGAAAAACAAATGACATTCGATATTTGAAAATAGAATTTAAAAATAATGTGCAAGGTTCAACGAGGTCTTTATATTTAATTGGGAACTTTTTAAATAAAATAGATGAATAAAATAATGTTGTTATTGAAATTTAAACGTGAATGTGTTTGTACTGGATTTTGTGTATGATGATATTGAAGTGTTTTGAAAATGAAGTGGTGGACTATAAGTTTATTGTTTTCTCAGTTAATGTGTTCTGTGCTCGGATCCAGGGTTATTATAGTGGAAAATGCACCCAGTATGTACCCTACTTTAATTTTTTTTACACATAGAGTATTTCGTGTATATAAAATAAGACAGTGAGACCGTTAAATAAGATAAGATTTTAGGATTAAATTAAATTATTGTGTCACTCGGGTTATTATTACAAATCTGTTGATACCTCATTAAATAAAATCAGCTCAGTATTTCTGATGCTGCGGTGGAACATACATACATATACTGTCAAAACTATTACCCTTCGCCGTAATCGGGTAAAATATATGTTTTAAGAGGGCCTGATGTTTCGAATGGTATGGTACTATCTTATTACTTTGCTATATATTGGTACTATATTATATTTTAAATCCACTCGAGGATACAGTTTAATACTAGTCTTTAATATTATAACCAATTTAAGCTTGGAGTACACATGCCACAAGCGTTTGTTAAGCGTAACTGCTTCGATGGCGTAGTGGTAGCGTATGCGACTGCTGTGCTTGTGGTCTCGGGTTCGATTTCCGCGTCCGTTCAAATGTTTGTATGATCTGCAAATATTTGTATCGGAGTTTGGATATTTGCTATGTATAATATGTATGTATTTACAAAAAAAGTATATATGTATTTATATCAGTTGTCTAGCACCTATAACACAAGCTCTACTTAGCTTGGGAATAGATGGCGTTGTGTGTTAGATGTCCGAAATATAATCTCAAGCTTTTAACTGCTGATGATTTGGGGTTGCGAGTTTGATTCCCACCAGGTATAAATTGTATATGAGATAAGTATGATATTTTGTTGTGTGTCTGAGTATAAAAAATCTATATCACATATGACTATCTAGAGTCTGGTAAATATAGAGCAGGTTCGATTTAGTATGGAATTATTTGGCCGTGTATTACAAGTCTCTGGCTATTGGTTTCGTAGTCTGTTATAATTATTCATAGTGAGGGTATGTTACTTATGTATATCTATAGAAATAAATAAAATTTACGTGTCTGTTTCAAATTTCTTACTAAATGCATTTGAAACTACAAACATTTACTTTGAAACATGAGTATTAAAAAAAATTGTGATGGCTCGAGCGATTTTGACGGCACTTTTACTGGCAGATGGCTAGTGAAATAAGAAGTAGCTTAGTCTTCTTTTTTAAGACTAACTTCACCTCGCGGCTTTACACGTGTTGTTGTTGTTGCAAAGGTACAACTACAAAAGCTGATTACGCTGCTGGGCTCATCTAGTACATACATACCGTATTGAACTTTGCCTCTGTAAAACAAAATAGACTGAGATTTAATTGCCGTCCTTACATTGAGAAATATAAACTCATCGCATAGTTAGCCTTAATGTGTTTATGATCAACTGATCGAAACAATTTTACAGTATTTGAAAGATTATAAAAATTATAATGTACTTAATTGATCTCTATGCTTCATTTTCTACATTCACAATGAATATATTGACTCTCACTCTTGGATTCTATTGCATACTTACCGGCAGAGGAAAGTCATTTTGGCAGGCATATATTAAACAAAAGCATATTCAAGCTTTCATCCTCTTATGTAAGTTAAATATGTCTAGTAAGACGTAGACGTTCAATACTTACTTACCTCTCGGCAATACAGACGCTAGTATATGTTTGTCATTTGCATCATCATTACCAACAGTCTTTAGTAATCCACTGCTCAACATAGGCCTCTTCTTAAAAAATATATTTTGGCCTACTATACCACACTGACCAAACGAGTTAGTGGTCGGCTTTTTTCAAGTTTCTTTTAATATGTACCTATGATTAGCCTAGCCGATTACGGCCGCCACGGCAGCCAGTATCAACGGAGACCAGCCAAATACGTAGGAGATATTATAGTGCACAAGTGTGTGCGCAAACACAGGTGCACTCTCTGTTCCCTCTCTCTCAGAATCCGATAGGACGGTTAACCAACACGACCGACACACCAGAAAGAGATCAGGCGCAGGACTGACAGCTTTGCGTGCTCTCCGAGACACGGGGGTTTAGACCCCAACTTCCAGACTCCGAGCTGTTATTAAGTATTTCTATAATCAGAAAAACTCAATAACGTTTTTGACCCGATCCGTAATTCGAACACGAGACCTCTTGATTGGCAGTCGCATACGTCAACCGCTAGACCAATAAGGCAGTTTTTCAGTTTAATATGTATATCTATATGGTGCATAAATATGAAATTCGTATCATCTTATCATTATTGTGAGGATAACACAAATTTCGACGAGGTCAATAACGTTAATAAAATTACACTCAGTATGTCCATACTTAGATATCTTCCCTAAATCAGTATTCGCTAAGTCAAATAATCAGACCAATACCATTCAATATAAATACTTCATTGTTGAGAATGAATAATAAGCCGTATGCTTCACAGAATTATATGCCTAATGCGTAGGAGATGCTTTATAAAGAGTCGCTTTTATTGATAATTGAGTTGAGATAAAATTTTGTTGACCTTATTCACGGAGGTATAATAAAAACAAAATTGTGTTTTCAGTTTAATTGCCGTATATGTTACTGTCCATCAAAGGGATATATATCGTTTTGTAATGTAAACACAGATTGTAATACATAAGAAATGACCTTATGCTAATATAGAAATTGAAAAATAAAAAAAATAAATTATCTACTAATACTCTCGAGTAGAGGGGGCAGGAGTGTTAGCGATCCACACTCTCGCAAAAGTGTAGTTGATTGTCTCGCGTCGCCCTTTGACCTTTGACTCCCACCCGAAAACCCAACCCTAAGCGTTTCCTCGTGTAGCCTACTGGGGAGTGTAGATCTGGTATAAGAGATTCGATATAATTAATTGATAACTTAAACAATTCTGAACCAGCGTACCTGATGCCATAATTGACCAGTAAACGTCGTGATTCACCGCAGGGTATCAAAAGCAATACGGTTCGTTCCCATGTATTAAACAACTGTAAAGAAAAGGAAACTTATTAAATAACAATTAATCACCACCATTCTATATAATCATGTACAGCACGCCACCCGGGCTTACTTCTGCTAGGGTGACATCTGTAACCCCTAGGGTTGCGCTTATAGACGACGGAGATCGTTCTGCGATCCTAGTACGGTACCTGGCCCGTTTTAAATATGTCCCGCTCCGCTGTCTCCACGGAGTTCCACGCACTCTCGCTTCGCTACATTGCCGCAATCATGCTACCGAGCGATAGAACCCCCACCCTGATGGCCACCACGAGATTATTCCACGATTCGATTTAAAGTGATTTCTTAACAGATTTTAGCTTAAAATGCAACATACTTTTAAATTTTAAGAGCGCCAACATATATCTAATATCCATTGGTTTCTCAAAATTATAAAAAATGAAATAGTCGCTTTTGACGCTATGTTATTTGTTTCTAAATTTATTCTTTTAAATCCTATAGAGAGTCAAAAGAAAATATACTAAAATAAAGCTTAAAAACTACATCGTACAGATTTCGTACTTAAATAAAAATAACATTAAATATTCAGGACATCTAACACACAACGCCATCTAGTCTAAGCAGAGCTTGTGTTATGGGTACTAAACAACTGATATAATTACTTATATACTTTTTTTTTGGAAATATATACATAGGTATTAGACATAGAAAACACCTAAACTCTAAATAATCGTTTACAATAAGAAAAACAACCGCTGCTTTAAAAATAGTTTAATTAACAAAATGACAAACTTAATTAAAAATTTTGGAATATATAATTACAAAATTATCTCAGAGTCGGGATTTTTAGAATCGTTATAATATATGGGATATTTTGGTAGGTAATACTTTATACAATAATAGGATATGAACGTTATATACATTGTTATATAAGACATCAACGTCATCAGATGTCCTCTGACTAGGTCACTGGTATTTTAATCTAAGTTAACTCATCTTATTCAAGGTTACAATAAATCTAATGTACGCTTTTTATTGTTATATCATTCTGTATACTCTCAAGGCTTACTGAGGCGCTAATGGTTTAGTTCCCGTACGAGACAAGTTTTTCGTACTATTTGCTTAGTGTGAATATCAGTGTTACTGAAAATATAATTAAATAAATAAATAAATAATAAATATTCCGGACATCTAACACACAACGCCATCTAGTCCCAAGCTAAGCAGAGCTTGTGTTATGGGTACTAGACAACTGATATAAATACTTATATACTTTTTTTTTTTTGTAAATACATACATATTATACATAGAAAACACCCAAACTTCGAAACAAATATTTGCAGATCATACAAACATTTGGTTCGACCCGGGAATCGAACCCGAGACCTCAAGCACAGCAGTCGCTTACGCTACCACTCGCGCCACCGAGGCAGTCAATTAGTTATTTATTTATTTTTATTTCGGATATCTAACACATAACGCCATCTAGTCCCAAACTAGGTACTAAGAAACTGATATACAATAATACAATATTGACGGCAAGACTAAGTAAGTATATAAAGGTATGCCTTTATATACCTACTTAGTCTTGCCGTCAATATTGTTACAAAGAAAAAATAAAAAAATTTTAGTGTACGTAACGTTTATTATGTACTATTACAGTGTGTAAGTTTAATACATTAATATAAAATTTAAAAACATATAAAGCTTATTCGAAGTGGTCCCCATTGGTTGCAATACAGTCATTAAAAGTTATCAATAGCAGCACGCACTCTTTCTATAGGAAAATTCTTTACTGGCAATCGTTCATCGAGTATTGTTTTAGGGACTTTACTGTCTAAAACTGACAATAAATCATAATCCAATGTATTTAGATCAGAACTAGATGACGGCCTTCAGTTTTGATGAAGTCCGGAACGTTCGTTTTTAACTAAGATTGGGTGGATCGAGCTTTATGACTCGGCGCCAAGTTTTGCTTAAATAGGCATTCTTGTTTATTAAACATGGTGTTATTAAGGAGCTTAACTACCTTTTCAAGAATGGTATCTTCACACACTTGTGCCGATGTTTTGATACCTTATTCACAAAAATATGGCTCAGTCACTCTTTCATAGCTAACATCCACCAAACCATCACTGAAGTCGGATATTGTACGTTGTACTCTGTTGACTAATTGGGAAGCTTCTTCAGAGCTTTCAGTATAAATACGGTTATTTTGTTTCTTAAAATATTGCTCATACTTTATGTAATGCAATCAGAGCGATTCGGTTCTCTTTATCATTAACTCCATTTCAATATCACAAAATATTTTACAATATATTGACGCGAAAGTAAGAAAATACAATGAACAATCGTATAAAAATTCCAAATTCTGAATTCGAAAGTAATATTTAGTTTATTTTTTAATTGTAACAGTATTTATGGACAGACTAAGTATATAGAAAACACCCAAACTCCGAAACACATATTTGTACATCATACAAATAGTGGGGTCCGACCCTACGAATAAATAATAATATTTACTCGTAGGTCCGACCCGTGAATCCAATCCGAGACCACAACACAGCAATCCATAGCGTACGAACTAGGAACCTCTTTTAGGCTGTATTATTGTTGAATATAAAGCCTAAATATTTTAAGAAAAGGAACGTTAATACAAATATACACTTGACTTGGTTTAATTTTTTTTTGAAGGTATTTGCTATAACTCTGTATTTCAATTATTTTAAAATGAACGTTAATGTTTGTACTGTCGTTTATAGCGGTAAACAGCAGCCTGTAAGGTTTTCCGCTGTAGAAACTATATTACTGTAAGGTGTCATCTAAATCCGTTCAGCAGTTTATGCTAGAAAGAGTAACAAATAGCCATAAATTTTCACAAACTTTCGCATTTATAATACTTGAAGTCTTTGAAATTCTCAGATTTTCTCTACTTTAATCTGCATGTATTTATACAAATAAATAAAATTAGAGTGTCTATTTGTAATATTAAAATAACCGCTTTTTACTAAATGTACATGTACAAAAATTTTTTTTTACAATTTTTATCTGTCTGTTTGTTCTGGTTAATATCTGAAACGGCTGGACAGATTTTGACGGGACTTTCACTGGTAGATAGCTGATGATATAAGGAGTAACTTAGACTACTTTTTTAGACTAGCCATGCCCCGCGGCGTTACCCGCGGTTGTTGTTGTACCGAGGGTAATACGCCGGGCTCGGTTACTTACAAATATAAACCTTCCTCTTGGGTCATTATATGCATTGCTGTATTTAAACTGCCTCGGTGGTGCAGTGGTAGCGTATGCGACTGCTGTACTTGAGGTCTCGGGTCCGATTCCTGGGTCGGACCGAATGTTTGTATGATCTGCAAATATTTGTTTCGGAGTTTTGTTTGTTTTCTATATATAATTTGTATGTATTTACAAAAAAAAGTATATATGTATTTATATCAGTAGTCTAGTACCCATAACACAAGCTCTGCTTAGCTTGGGACTAGATGGCGTTGTGTGTTAGATGTCCAAAATATTTCTTTATTTACTGCTGCATTACAACCTGTTGAGTAGTTTAAGAGATCTAAGCGAACAGACAGCGAAAGCTACTTTATTTTATACTATGTTAAGGTATTAAGAAGGATTAGTATTGTTTTAGGTTGTTTTAAATACAAACTGTAGGTGGCCCGAGGTACGTCTGGGTTCCCGGCTCCTTTATTAGTCTGATTACCATAGTCAAGACTCTACTTAGTTGCCAGATGGTGTTGTAGAGATGTATGAAGTTTTCTCATTGTTATTGGTCTTTCACAGCTTGCTTCCGTCGCGTGCTCGCAGGGAAGCGAGCACTACGGAGCCATGTCCGAAGAGTTATGCCGTGCGAGAGGCTGGAAGATTGTCGAAGAGAATGCGCTACGGAAAAGAGATTTGCATGCGAAAGCTTTAATTATAGGTAAGTTTTTAAACTTCACGTCCTATTTTTATCTTAGTAGACACCAGAAATGGCGTATTGCTCGACAAGGTCACGCGTACGGTGCATCTCATCATCGCCAAGTCTATCGCAGTCCAGGGCTAGACAAATACCTCTTTACACATCACTCCATCATCGGCTTCTCGTATCCAGATCCTGCCAACCACCTAGCGAAAATCTGGCCACCATTTGGCCTGTGGTCGTTCACCTAAATTCTTCTCTTCATCTAAATTCCGCGAAATGCGGTCTCCACTGAAGTACATGTGAATGGCCAGTTTGCTGCCACTTAAACTTGCTAATCCTGTGGGCCATGTCGTTGTCATTGGCTTTCTGATGGATCACCTCATTCCTGATACGATTTAGAAGAACGCCAAGCATAGGCCTTCTTCTATTGTATTATTGTTCCGGTTTCCGAGTTTTACAAATTTGGTTCAGATAACCGGTGTGTAATGATCTAAGTTTATACACATACCGTGATTTTATAAAGAAAATCGAGGTAACGGCTTTTTTTTTATGCATGGTGGGCAAACGCCGCCCATGGACACCCGCAACACCAGAGGCGTCACAAGTGTAAGGAGTACGCTCTTTTCTTGAAGGTTTGAGGGTCCGGAAGTACCGTAGGCGACAGTTCATTCCACAGTTTTGTTGTGCGAAAAGCGCACAGTTGTGGATCGCCAGCCATCCAAGTGATGGGGACGGAATTGTTGTCGCGTAGGACGATGGCGAAAAGAGGCGACAGGAATCAGTCCGAACAAGAAAAGGCTTAGTGAGAAACTAGTTTATTCGCCAAATTACTCCAATGTTTATTTATTTACTTAAAACCAGTACATTATTGCTAACAATATAGGAATCATGCGCAACATTGATACAAGTTTCTAGGTATACAACCTAAAAAATTAGTATTCTAAAGACATATTTAATATTCACTTTTTAATTACGTTAATTCTAGCATTAAAACTAAAATAACATTTTTATTACTAGCAGTTTTCAAACATCATCTTTCGTTAATGAATGTAGTTATAACTTCCGTTTGTGAACAACAGATGGCGCTATTACCAAAATAACAATATCACCGTCATTATCACACCTCGTTACCAACACAAATTAACAATTACCTTTTCAAATACCACCTGTTTGTGAACATAGATCAGAGATATTAATGTAAATATCAACTTATATGTCTATTGCATTCTCACGAAGTGTTCGCACAATTGTGGAAGGTTTCCTGGTAAATGACCTTATTAATAATTGTTACAACATTTTGGTATTTCGTTTTTGTTAACCTTAGTATGTGATAAGGCTGATGACACATTGTGGGGAGGTAACCTTCACGAACCGTGGGCATAGGCGTTGCTTTATTGTTTTAATGTAGTATTTTTAAATAAGCCTATCTTAATATATAATAAGGGAGAAGTAATATCTTATTTTTATTGAAAAAATAATAATTTCATTACAACTAAAAATAAAAAAACCACACAGTGGAACATAGAACCTCTTCCTTTTTTGAAGTCGGTTAAAAATCAAATACATTCGCTTTACCTTAGTTCTCCACTCTTTGGGACGAGATTTCTAAGTCTGATTATAATCATCCCTTTTGAACATGTATTTCATGTCAAAGTCAAAGTCAAATCATTTATTTCCATAGGCCCCAAAAGGCACTTGAACACGTCAAAAATACAAACATCAAACATTATTAATACAAATATAAAAAAAAAACTCAAGTACTGAATTGATCAGTGATAAAAGGATGTAACTCAAGTAATCAATGATTTGAACTACCGGAGCTTAGATTGATTTCGATTCAACTCAAAGGTTTAAATTGAAATCCATCCAAGTACCAGCTCCGATGGGTATTGCATTCATGAGAAGAGCTGGTGAGAAACTCATGTGCACCATCTTTTCAAATAATTTATACAAAGTTTGTTTGTTTTTGACAACAATACTTATATGTGCAAGTTAAGGCAACCAAAACACAAAGGCTAGAAAGCGGTCTAAAGAAATATTAAAGTTAGGGAAATCAATTTCTTGTCTAATAAAATAATAAAAATTAGTCCATAGCATATAAGGTTGGCATGGCACCAACATTTTCCTTTTTTATCTTCTACATCGGTGGTACCCTTTTTTTCTTTTTTTTTCTATGCTTAAATCCCCTCCGATACCACCTGGTGGCATGTCGAACTCGAACCGACTAAAACCGCGCGCCATCTCGGGTACTAGATGCCGGGGAACCAGGTGCACCCTAGAAAGGAAAACCCGACGTACCTCGGGCCACCTACGCTTTGTAGATGGCCCCCTCCTGTGTGGGAACCTCACCTCCACCCATGAACCTCAATGTTCATGGGTACCCCTAAATGTACTTCTAGTCTTATTTTTAGAGTCGTATATTTTTAGAGTCTAATTTATGATCAACTGACCATAGGTTTAGATCCGTTCTAGTACATACCTTCAAACTTTCTAGAAAAGAGAAGTAAAAAAGTACTCCTTCCTAAAAGGCCGGCAACGCACTTGTAACGCCTCTGGTGTTGCGACTGTCCATGGGCGGCGGTAATCGCTTAATATCAGGCGATACGTCTGCTCGTTTGCCCCAAAAATAACAGTGTGCATAGTATCAAATCGAACCTTTTACATATGAAATTTATGTACATAATAAACATTTGTAAGTTTTAAATCAGGTTAGGTATCTGGTTTTATAGCATTGTTACGTCCTATCGACATCGTATCATTGAAGCCCTTCTCTCTACGCCTGATGAACATCTAGGTCTGCTCAGGGCTGACTCTAGATAACCTTTATTATAAATTCTTCAATATATATTAGAATGTCCGTAGATTATTCATTTTCGATATGATTTTTCTGATTGTAAAGCTTTGAAACCTCTTATCCTGAATGACGATTACCGTTTGATAAAAGTAGTTAGTTTAATTAATAAATAATGAATAAATATTTCGAACATCTAAGACACAACGTCATCTATTCCTAAACTAAGCAGAGCTTGTGTTATGGGTAGGCACTAAATAACTGAGAGAAATACTTATTTACTTTTTTTTCGTACATATTATACATAGAAAACACCCAAACTCCGAAACAAATATTTGCAGATCATACAAACATTTGGTCCGACCCGGGAATCGAACCCGAGACCGAGGCAGTCTTTAAGTTAGTTTAATTGCCTGACACTTAGACTAAGCCTAGTCAAGCTGACAAGTTTTGCAGGTTGCACTAACCATAGTTGCAGACTGACTGGCTTAGTGATGGCCTATCTAATTTCGCGCCACTTAGTTAGATCCTCAGCTTCTCGCATGCAGCTCATCCTACGTTAATTTAAGTAATACCTATAATCCCAACCTTGATTAATGTAACAACCACTCGAATTTCTAATCCCTTCCCTTTGAAGGTAAAAATTGTACTTCTACTCCCGTGGTAGACCATAATTCATGACGTTTAACCTCGACTCAGTTATCTGATCAGAATTATGTTCAGATCACCTTGTGTCCGTTGATATCAGTCGTTTATTTTTACAAACGGTGTCTCATGACGTTGTTTATATTTGTGCAAATAAGGTAACACTTCACTCGTCATCATCTATACTAATATTATAAAGCTGAAGAGTTTGTTTGAACGCGCTAATCTCAGTCTAGTCAGATTTGAAAAAATATTTCAATGTTGGATATTCCATTTATCGAGAAAGGCTACAAGCTATATATCATCAAGCTATACTAATAGGAGCGGAGCACTAATGAAGAATGTTTCAAAAACGGGAGAAAATTTCACGCTACGGGCAATAGAAGACGCAAACGAGGTTGCGTGGGTCAGCTAGTAATGTAATAAATATTATCTTGAATTTGTTATTTACTATGATTTGAGGTTTCAAGTTCTTAGCCGATGATCATGAGTTTTTTACATAGATGCCAGAATTTTAGTAAATTAAAAGGAAAGCATGATTATATAGATATCTTATATCCCATAGAAAATCTCTTTCGCTCTCGAACTGGTCAAAAATGTATTCCTTTGATTCGGATTGTTTGAACTTTGAACTGGATATCGACGAAATTCAGAATTCTGTTTATTTTTTATATGGAAAAGGTAAGCGATTACCGTCGCCCATGAAAACCCCATGAATTGTTGTCCGTTAGTCTCACTCAAATTCGCGAATAGAAGGAGTGATTTAGTTAATTTTCAGTCGCGAAATGTTTGTGGGAGTCCAGTGAAAGTTTAAACGGTTTGAGAAAAAAAACAACAAATTTTACGCGTATGAAGTAGCAGGAAATAAAATTTTGGCAAAGGTTAAAAAGAACAAACGCGGTTATTACCTATTTGAGACAAGTTGATAGCGCAAAAAAATCATGTTTATTTATCTCTATTAAATTTTTCTTCTAAACGTTTAATCACAATCAACATAAAGATCCCAACTCCATTTGATCATCTAAAATTTGTACTACTATCTAAAATACTTTTCCAACACTTTCTTTGACATTCAATCCTTGAATTACAAAATATTATTTGATAACCACTTCATACATATGTACCTGTATAGTTACCATGAATAACTACAATAATTAGCATAAAAGATGATGTGAATAGATACAACACTCGCTCGTATTTGACATAAGTGGAACGAACGCAAGGTTACTGCCTACTATGCCATTGTGTTGCGAATGTGGTGAATGAAGACGTGTGGAATATAGATCGGTGGTTGATTTAACATCCATAGATAAATTCTTTAGTCTCCAAAAAGTACATCATTATTTTATTATTGGCATGTGGTATTCGTGAAACTTTGGAAAGGGCTTGTTTTATCCGATTTCTTTTATGATCATCTCCTGCCTGATGCCGACTCTTAATTGGATGCACTCATCTTACTCATCATAAATTGTTGTAAGATAAGATAAGAGCTAGAGAGAGAATGTCTCGGATAAGGAATGATAGCTGAGCTAAAATAGGACGAAGAGACTCGAATCTATAAGATGTATCTTGGTGTCTTCATCTGATCTTCGATTAAAGACGAGATCAGGATAACACATCAAATTACTTTTCAGTTTCTTAGTAAAATTTAACGTTTATTACATTATTAGTAAAAATATTGTGTCTTTTCAGATTGGATCGAAGCTTCCGCGGTAAAGGTCTTTGCGAGCTGATGACAAAACCAATAGAAGCGTTTGACCTTCTTCGTGATTTCGTCGAAGACAAAGACTTTGATTTCTTTGAGCTTGACCGTAACAGCTTAGAACCAAACTGTCCAGAAACTCTAAGAGGACCAGGGATCTTGCATTCTGGTTTCCTTTCTTCTAAGTCCAATCAAGTATCAGGTTGGACAGATAGAAATGATTGGTTTGATGGGAGACATAGGGACAGGAATACTGGTGACAGGAGAGGTGGTTACGGAAATAGGTTTCATGACAGAGTCTACATACCTTACCAAATAAATCAAGGTAATTTCTTGGTATTCTAGCTGTAGTTAATCATGGCAGTTCAATACAGTAGGAAAAATATAGCCAACTATAACGCTTATTGAAAAGTAATATTGAAAAAATTCAATCGTATCGTCTGCATCGTAGAGCATTCTGTCAGATTTTGTTTCATCTGAGGTTTTTCAGCTATATTATACTTCAGTTAATAGATTAAAAACTCTTAATTGTTATTAGACTTCGTGTTTTATTTAAAATATCCCATTTAAAAACACATAGATTTTAAATGTTTTTACTAATGTACTGGGGAAAAAAATACACCGCCTGTTGTACTTACTTTCTATAGTAAATATTCTACAATATGCGGTTTTCAACAAAAACTTGGTACAACTTGAGAAAGTGATTTATCAATAACTAGCTTTTGTGCACGGCTCCACCCGCGTGTTTGTTAATAATCGCAGCAAAGAGTAGCCTATGGCCTTCCTCAAAAATCAAAGTATGTCCATTCCAAATTTAATTAAAACCGGTGTAACGGTTTAGCAGACAGACAGAGTTACTTTCGCGTTTATAATTTAAGTATGGATTGTACAACATTCTCACTTTTTGTAAGGTCTAGCCCGAAGTGACGAAGATGAAACCTGGGGTCAATACGGTGGAGGCTATGGGGGAACAGATAGATACTACAAAGACAGAAATGATTACCACAAATCGGTTTCACATTGGAGACTAGCCAGTGACACAGAAATACCATATTATGGAGTTAAGCATTTTTCCAACAATCACTTCGATTATAATACTCTCGGGAAGAATGGAGGCGAAGGGTCATGGAAATATGGTCATGGATCTTGGAAAAGAGGCCGTTGGAATAGTTCCGGGAATAATAATGGACTGGAGCATGGAGAGTCAAATTTTTACAAACCGCAGTCCCATTTTCATGGGGTTAACGAACACGGGCATGACCCGATAGCACGGAGTGACGATGGCTTCACTAAAGGTGAGGTTGTAGTTTTAATTCTGAATTACAGTTAAAAGCATATACTTACATAATTATTTAAACAATGCAATAGACAAAGAAATGTGACTCGTTTTATTAAAGTTACTATGATAACAGCATACAATGATGATGAGGGTGGATGACGAATATTTGTTGTAAAAAATACATTCATTTTTTTTTTAGTTTTTTTCTTTGGTGTAAGTATTATGACTAAGATGGATTTGAATTAGAAGAGTTGGTTTCTATAATTTCAGATCAAAATAGTTCTCTAATGCATATCTGACGTTGCATTCCTCACGCACAATTTGTGGGATTCATTATACATTCCGAATCTTGGGAATCGAAATTTTCTTCAATTTGTGTTTGTTGTAAATTTCAGACTGCTCCTCCCGCCGCCGACCAGGCATGTCTCTGGGATCTGGTGCAATTAGACGATCACTTGTGTCCCATAACGTTGTGGAATGTGAGGCAGCTTGCTTCGGTGAAAGAGAATTCAAATGTGTCTCTTACAGCTTCAGGTATTTTTTATTTCTTTCCTTCTTTAATTGAGATGGTTTTGCTTAGAAACTGTGCGCTGTTCAAGATTTTTTTTGTCTTGCTCGATTATTCTGTGAACAAAATACGTCATCTAATACTACCTTAGAAGTTGTGAGCAACAATAATGTACTTCCTGCTTAAATATCTGCAATTCTAGGGTTATTTACGTGTATTTTGTCCTGTTAGGACTGTCTGTTGAAATTGTCACTCTAAAAAAAAATCTTAATCCTCCGAATAAGAACGATCAGCAGGAATAAGATGCTAATCTTCAGATGTTTGGGTTTAAGAAAAGGATTGTTATCTGATACTCCATTAATTTGTAGTTTATCACTACACATAAAGTTGACTGTTGGACATAGGCCTCAACTTTCTAGGCGTATGTCCAAAATTGAACTAAGTCTAGTACCCTTTGTAGCTACATCAACATCATCATCAAGTCATATCATTACTGGACATAGGCCTTCTCTAAGTCTATGTCCAAATATCCTATATCCTTAGTAGTTACATGATCAGTATTAATAGCAGGTTAGATAAGAAACATTTGTAATTGCTTTTGATGGAGGTTGACACTGTGACCTCAGGATTTAAAATCATGATTCAATTGTGTATAATTTAATTATCATTGTCATTATTTACTATCATTTTGATGTTAATTGGATAATTTACCCGTGTTTTAAGAACTTGTGAGGTTAGGATTTAATTATGATGCAATCAGCAATTTATTACGGGGAAGTCTAGGTAACTTTAACTGCATCTCAAAGGTTAATACTTAGTTTGATGATTTCATCAATTTTTTTATTACAAACAAATATTTGAAAATGACGACCATATAGCGTACTTAATATATTTTTGTGATGTGAGCCTGCGACCTTTGGCGTAGCAGTACCTTAACTGCTACGCCAAAGGTCGCAGGCTTGGTCTGCGTTAAAGTCAGCATTTGTCAGCATTGATGATTGATTGTCTGAGTATATCTATGTGTAATACAGAGGTAGGTATTTGCAAAAAAAGTATATTTCAAGGTAGTAGAACTATGCTCACGATAGAGCCGGCTCAAATGAGGCGGTACTACACTCGCACAGAAAATCAACGTAAAATGACAGAGTTCGTGCTGTCGTGTGTCGTTGGTGAGTGCGAGACCGGAAGCCCGATGATGCAGAAGCTTCGCTAGGCCGCATGCAATATGCAATATAATGCAATATAAAAATGCAGCATGGTGTGGTTCACCATGCTGCATTTTTATACAATTGGGGCCAAATGAGCAGACGTATCACCTGATGGTAAGCGATTGCCGCCACCCATGGACTAATGCTCATAGTACAAGTTCTATTTATTTTGGGAAATTCAATTTTCAAATTGGCAAATGACAATTGTTGCTTAACGATTAACGAAGTTAGTGAGGTAATCGGAGGACTAACAGCATGGAGACACTCAATGGGCAGCAACGCGCTTATTTCTATTTAGTAGCAAATATCCATGGCCGATGGTCAGCGCTTACCATCAGCTAACCGTTTGCTAGTTTGTGATTTATATCCCACATATTGTGTATTATTTTTTTTTGTGTTTGTATTGCAGATATTCAAGTGCCCATGGCTCAGACAATTGTTTTTTATCTGAACGCCCTTATCGAGGTCTAGAGCTTGCGTCTGATAGCAGTTCAGACGTTTACGCAATGCCACAAGACCAGGGTTGTGTCACAATCAATTATAAGCCTTGGGTTGAGAGTGGTAAGTTTCAAACTCTATAACCGCTATTTGTTTGAAGTTTTCAACTTTTGTAAATGTCAAGAACTTCTTTTTCTCCAAAAAGTTTTGAATACTACCCTGAAATTTATTATTTAATTATTTTTAAAAAAAGAAGCCCCGTCTTTAATACATCATGAAGAATTGCTATGAATTAGATTTTGCATTGTTGACTTTTACTCCTTTGGGAGGAATTTCAGTCAGCACTGGAGGAGTTCAGAGGTAATATCCGTTACAAATATAGGATAGAAAAACTAATTTTCTCCATTTCGAACTAAACAAAACTAAGAATATTTCTAAAAATTTCTTAGTTGTCAATTGTATTATTTATCAAGAAACGTTTCACACAGTTTTCAAATTTAGTTTTTTCTATACAATTTCTTTTTTTCTCTTTCTAGAATGTTTCTGGCACGTCAGATCTGGTTATGCAGTAGGCGACACGGCCATAAGAGCAGCATTAACTGTTGGTGGACTTGGAGCTTGTGAAGCTGAGTGTATCAGAGCCCATAGTTTCTTCTGCAGAGGATTCAGCTTCAGGTAAGATTAAACGAAACTTCCTTTTTAGCCGGGTTTTCAACAATGATATAAGCTGATTTTGTCATAAGCTGTGCACGGCAATCACTTAAACCACTAGGTTTAAATGCTATCAAAGGCCTTAAAGGGACTTTACAAACATACACGAGACAGAAACAAAAAATACTCAGACTCCGAATAACAATTTGCGGAACACACAGTAAGGTCCCATGTGGGATTTAAACCCACTACATTTGCCGCTATCAAAGGCGGCGTGGCAACCACTTATGTCTAGCAATGTCCTATTCATTTAATTGAAACATTAAAACACTAAGAAAGTGGAGGAGAGACTCTATAGAAGGGTATTTTTAATTTATGGAGTAAGTTGATGTTGGTGTCGACGTAACGTAATCGATATCTGAACTTAGGCCTAATATGCAATTGTTATATTAGGTCTTTACCTATGAAATTGCCGTTTTGTATGCAATAAGTGAAAGTACTTATTTTTTCAAACTTTTTTATTTCTGTTATTCGAAGTAATCACCCATGCAATCGACGCATCTTTGCCAACGCATTGGCAGTTTATTGATGCCCTTCTTGTAAAAATCAGCTGGACGGGAGGCAACAAACTCTTCATAGGCATTTTGTACTGCCTCTCGGGAATTGAATTTTTTACCCACTAATAAGTTGTATAAATTTTGGAAAAAGTAATAGTCGGTAGGTGCAAGGTCTGGTGAGTATGGCGGATGAGGGAGAGCTTCCAACCCCAGCTCTTGCAGCTTGGAGACTGTCTGTTGCGCAGTATGGGGTCGCGCGTTGTCGTGAAGGAGCAGTGGGGACGACCGATTGACCAAAGCTGGTTGCAGATGTGCAAGCTTCTCCATCATTCTCTCCAGTTCTTCACAGTACACATCTGCATTAATGCTCATGCCGTTTTGTAAAAAGCTGTGGTGAATCACACCCGCACTAGACCACCAAACAGTGACCATCACCATTTTAGGGCTCATTTTTGGTTTAGGGCATTGCTTTGGTGCTGAACCAGGGTCTAACCAACTTGCTGAGCGCTTTCGATTGTCGAACAGAATCCATTTTTCGTCGCACGTAACTATTCGTTTCAAAATTCCTTCATTTCTTTGCCTGTTGAGCAGCGAAAGGCAGGTCTCGACGCGTACGTTGCGCTGGCGATCGTTAAGGTCGTGGGGCACCCATCTATCAAGCTTTTTTACCTTGCCAATTTGTCGCAAATGGATCAATATTGTTTTGATGCTTACATTAAAAGCTGCTGCTAGCTCAGCTGTAGATTGAGTTTCGTCAGCTTCCACAATCGCCTTTAATTCATTATTGTTAACCAAAGTCTCCGGACGACCACGAGCTTCATTTTTCAAGTCAAAATTTCCAGAACGGAACCGGGAAAACCAATAAAGGGTTGTGCGTTTGTTTGTACAGTTCTCTCCGTAAACGTTTTTGATGTTACGTGCCGTTTGTGTCGCGTTGGTGCCACGACGGAACTCATATTCCATAATTACACGAATTTTTAAAGTATCCATTATGACGAAAAATGTTCAAATGTAATGAAAATACAACGCTAATCAAAAAACAAAAGACTGAGTTTGTAAATAGAATGTCATGGTTTTAAAACAAAATTAATTAGAATTTAGAATACAGAGCCATTACAAACTTTTTTTTATTTGAAATGACCAGTACTGAAGAAACGCAATTTCATAGGTAAAGACCTATTATTATATTAAAAAATCAATTTTCAACTTGAACATTTTCAACCTTTAATTACCACACTGCAGTTTTATTTCCCTACTGTGTAATAGAAGAAGAATTTTGGTAGTCATTAGATAATTTTTGCAAAGAATTTGGTAATTAATAAAATAAATATTCCGGACATCTAACACACAACGTCATCTAGTCCCAAGCTAAGCAGAGCTTGTGTTATGGGTACTAGACAACTGATATAAATACTTATATACTTTTTTTTGTTGTAAATATATACATATTATACATAGAAAACGCCCAAACTCCAAAAAAAAAAATTTGCAGATCATACAAACATTTGGTCCGACCCGGGAATCGAACCCGAGACTTCAAGCTTAGCAGTCGCATACGCTACCACTACGCCACCGAGGCAGTATTATTTAAAGTACCGACTATTTTGGCCATTATATACTTATAACCAAGTGAACATCTATAGCAACCGTTATTGGGCTGTAAGGCAGTAAGTACAGTACTCTTGAGTGTGAACTTAATTAAATATTGGTTGCTTAAATACGATGCCAGTAGCTCCGTGGATAAACTGATATTCGGATAAAACTGGTTGAACTAGTAGCCGAGCCCCAAATAATCTTGGAAATAATAAAGCCTATGAAGATGATCGTTTTAACCAAATACATAAACTTGTATATTCCAGGTACGATTCCGTAACCATAGGTGATGACATAGAGAATTGTATTCTCACTTCTTCACCGCCAACGTCTCTGGACAACGGACATGGTCTTCGTCCAAGCACTGGACACGAGTTGTACGCTCGAGGGAATTATGGCAGAGGTTGTGAGCCAGCGCTTTATGATGATGCACAAAATCGGGATGAAGGTACGTAATGTGTAAAACCTTATTAGGTTTTTGAAATTTCGTAAATTTCTTGTCAAACTACGTACGAGCCGAGTTAGTTAGCCTGTTGATCCTGCATCACACAAGAATAAAACCATTCAACATCAACATTAGACTCTGATCACCACATGAAATTCGCTCGTCTATCAGATTATTGTATCTTGTTTCTTCAACACTATCCAATTTATTGTTTTATCCCTTTCAAATGATTGCCTTATTATGTTTTTCAAAGTTAAAGAAACTTCTTCTATAAAAATTTAGGAAATCATAGGTTTCAGGAGATCCTGTCGATACTTTCAATCTCACCAACTTTTGCTGGTATATAAGACTGGTATTCATTCTAGATTCTGAAGAATAGCCCAAAATTTTGCCGTCAACATTTCCTTGCAGAATTAAAGAAGTTTGTAAGTTGATAGTGGGCAAACGAGCAGACGTATCACCTGATGGTAAGTGATTACCGCTGCCCATGGATACCCGCAACACCAAAGGCGTCACAAGTGCGTTGCTGACCTTTGGGGGATGGGAAAGGGGATGGGGGGAGGGGTTGGGGTATGAGCCTCCGGTATCCTCACTCACTCGGCGAAACACAGCGCAAACGCTATTTCACACCGGTTTTCTGTGAGGCCGTGGTATCACTCCGGTCGAGCCGACCCATTCATGCCGAAGCATAGCTCTCCCACGGTAAGAATTAGTATTGGGTTAATTAGTATTGTACAGTTATGTTAATTTGTTACAGAATGCTACCTGCAATATGAAAAAGCTGCGAGGCTGACAGGATCCGCTATACGTGGTCAGGCACGAGTGAAAGACGAGCAATCGTGTGGGCATGCGTGTAACGAAGCACCATTTACTTGTTTGAGCTTCTCTTTCAAGTAAGTAGACCAGTTTAATATTAAGTGTAAAAATCGTTGTCTAACTAGTAGTAAAGTTGCAGTTACAAGGAGAATTAAATAACAATTCTAACCACAAATCAACGAATTTTAAACTAAGTTAAAGAAATAGTTCAGTTTCAACATATATGCTAATGCTCTCTTTGATTGCAGTGGCTAAGATTTTTGTCAGAATCTGATAAATTAAAACTTAATACTGCAAATACTTGAAAACAGAAACTCTCATCTACAGGGTACAAACCTAAGTACATTACGTTTGGAATAATATTATTATATTTATTTTATAAAGGGTCTCTAGGTTGCACATCGGTTCTACAAAAAGCGAGGTTTAAAGAAAGCTATGTGTTTTTTAAGCAACGTATACGTGTAATTTCATGTCTTGTAAAAATATTCATTTAACCAACCGACCTCCCTTTCAATATTTTAGCTACTTACAGTTTAGTGGTTCTGGTTTTCTGAAAGGAAAGTCGTGATATCATCGTCATTCTCAGCGAATTGCATGAGCTGTCGCAAACCACTTAAAAATAACACGAACTAAAGTCCATTCGTTTTGATACGGTCACCTTGATCGCGACGCCGTCACACGTAAGGCATGCCGCCAAAAATCAAAGGGCCCGGCTGCGGCGTACACCCACAAGCGAGAGTTTTGTCAGTTTACGCCGTTGTATGAATTAGTATATTCCTATTTCATAACAACAACCATAATTGCGGGCGGACCGACACTATCTAAACGAATGGAATATACAAAACGATAGCACAAAGTCTACACCTGATAACATTATGTCAAAATGGGTGATGTTTTTTTTTCAGTAACAACGCACCTCCAAACATAGACAACTGTCTGCTATCTGAAATCCGTCTGTTTGACCTTCAACGAGGAGTAGACTACGTTCACTCAGCTGACGACTGGTTGTTTGCTTTCGACTTGTTCAATGGACAATGCTGGAGGAAGATTCATTCTCATCACTCTGAGTAAGCGTTTCAAAATTATGTTTAGTTTCACTGTAAGACTGACACATATTCTGATAAATAAGCGCATATTATATCTTAAATTAATTAATATTTGCAATCTTCACTTCAATTAAGAGTGTACACATCCAAACGTTAGATCTTGTATGCTCCTCGAGCTTCTTCTCGTAAGCCCCAACTAGGGTCTCGAAGTACCTTTACCCCAACTCTGACCCTGGTCTGTCCAAGGTCTGGACACCGGTCTGGCGGTTCACTGGGTTTGGAGGACCCTGTTGCAAGTCCCAGAGTTTAGTCCTGGACGTAACTAACGATACCAAGGAGTCTGTACGTGTAGACAACATGAAGTGACCAACTAGCAAGTTACACTGAGTCTTGTACGATGTTTGCAGAAATTTTAGACCTGTTCAATTCCACTGTTTTTTAAAACATCGATTTTAAGATTTATTTTCAAAAATCTATTGAAAACGATGTCACGCTATATTTTTTTCAGGGAGCCTTCGTCTGAAATACCTCATCCATTATCACTACCTCCAGTCGAGGATCCATATTCGGTATCACTGCCATCAGGACCTCCGGGACCTCCAGGAATAACTGGACCTTCGGGTCCTTCTGGACCTGGATATCCACCAGATCATGGTGAGTAGTTTTCAATACGAGCCTTAGTTGTTGACTGTTCTGTTAAATTGAAACATGTCTCATAAAATTTTACTTACATTTTACAATATTCTACAACGATTAACACCAATTTCTTGACAATAGTTAAAGTTTATCTAGTAATAAAAACGTGTTTCTTTCAGAACCACCTTTCATTCCATCAGGGCCACCTAGTGGTCCAGGATACAAACCTAGCCCACCTAGATACCCACCCCACCCGAACCTTGATTATCCAGAACCTTCAGGGCCTGGCAAACCTCATTACCCTCCCGGGTCCAGCCAAAAACCAGGATATCCAGCACCACCTGGTCCAGTACTAAAACCTGGATATCCTGGTCCAAGCTTCAAACCAGGATATCCTGGACCAAGCTTCAAACCAGGATATCCTGGACCAAGCTTCAAACCAGGATATTCTGGACCTTCCGGAGATGATTTGAGGCCTGGTTATCCGGAACTAAGCCTTAGACCTGGTTATCCAGCTCCGCCTGCTCATGATTTTAAACCCGGTTATCTTGAAACCAATTTTAGACCAGGCTATGATGTTCCTTCAGGACCTGAATTTCCAGGTCCACCTAGGCCTAATTTTAAGCCAACATTTATTGACCCTTCTGGACCCGGTTATAAACCTGGTTCAAGTTTTAAGCCTGGATATTCTTCTGATTCTAATTTGAAACCTGGCTATATTGATAACTTTAAACCTGCCTATCCACCTCCTGTGCAACTAGAATACCCTACAGGACCTCCTAGTCCAAACTACAAACCAGGGTACCTACCAGAACCTGATATTAGACCTGCTTTCCGGCCACCTGGACCTCAAAAGCCAGCATACAGACCTATCGATCAAGATTTCATCCCAGGAAAGCCAGGGTACTTACCAGAAAAGCCAGGATTTTTGCCAGACCGTAGACCAGGATATGTTGGACCAAACAGACCTTTAGCAGATTTCCCGAAACCTGGTAGACCAGTTGGAAGACCTGGTTTCCCAGATAGAGATATTGAGGAACCAAGTATGTGTTTACAAACCAATGTTATTATCGATAATTCAAAACTGTTAAATAATTTAAATAAAATTCTCAAATATTATATTATAATTTTGTTTTTCTGTTACAGTGTTCTTAGCGTATGTTGTTTTATGAAATAGTTTTTGCGTAGATGTTGTATGTACATCACTAACATCACAAATCATGCCAACCCATCTTCTATATCCATAAAACACAATTAGATTATTAAGTTTAACAGAAATTCACTACACATGCAATGGCTTATTCAAATTTTTTCTTAATGATAATGCTTAATTTAGATATGAGGCATTTCTTAGTTTAAATTACTTAAGAAATAGATACAAAAATTTATTGTAACTTAACCTTTAACTTTACATACGGAAATCTTGCCCTAAACTCACCGATTTTTTTTAAGTACTTTTATATTATACATAAATATAAACTTTATCACTTCTGTATGTGAAAGAAATAAAGATTTCGCTAAAGCGTTTGACCCTATTGACCATCTTACAAAATTGAAGACAAATTTAAAATTTCACAGTGACAGAATCATGGCGGCATTATACGGTGTCCGGATTCCCATGTCGAGATGGAACCACCTGTGCACAGAACCATGTAGCAGGACATTGGGCTTGTGAACCTGAAGGTGGAGAGATTGGTAAGAGTCTCATCATCATCATTGTCCATTAGATAGTATTATGATCTATTCTTATTAAATCAACCATGTTAGGTGCATAATGTCGACATATTACATGTATTTCTATATATCTGACACCCATTGATTTTTATGCATGTAGCATCATCTGCATGTGCACAAGAATTCACATTTCTTTCAGGCTTTCTTTTCTTTTTATTTTTATTTTAAATATCTTTACTCTGAAGAAAATTAAAACATTTCTACAATTTGAGTTTCAAAAATGAGCAATTTCTTCATCAATATTAAGTTCTGCAATCTTTGTACTCAAATACTATAGTAGCAATTTAGAACTTAAATTCTTCAAGATGAAATAGTAATGTTATTTGCACTCTAGGATCTTGGGACTATTGTTGTACTCCAACACACAGATGTGGTTACAGCGAAGGATTCCAAAAGCCATGGTAAGTCTTATTTATATTAACACCAGCTAACCCGACAAACGTAGCTTTGCCATAAAAAGGAATATAAATTTAAGGGGTGGGTCAGTAAAAATCGCGATGGCAAAATAGAGGTAGATCGTAGAGGGTTGAAAATTCAGTGTTGTTCGTATTTTCTAATGATGTATCATAAAAAATAAAAATAAGTAAAAAAATAAAAATTAGGCGTGGACTACCCTTAACATTTAGGGGGATGAAAAATAGATGTTGTCCGATTCTCAGACCTACCCAATATGCACACAAAATTTCATGAGAATCGGTCAAGCCGTTTCGGAGGAGTATGGTAACTAACATTGTGACACTTGTGGTTATGTCGGACTCGAACCGACTAAAAACCGCATACCGTCTGGGGTACTAGAAGCCGGGGAACCAGGTGCACCCTCGGAAGAAAATCCCTGGAAAGAATCTATTCCCCCTAAGAAAGAAATATTATTAATACTATTTATCATTTACAGGTGTTACGTAGGTACCTCAGAAGATCAGTGGCGACCTTGTAGCGAAAAATACTATCCATATCATCAACACAAGGTTCCTCATCCATCTCAAGGTCATCAAAATTCCCCAGGACAAAGAGGCAAGTCCTGTAGTAGATATTTATCATTCGCGACAGTCGTTATTTTAAAGTGATAACTTCTTATGGGAGGACAAATGAGTTACGTCACCAGTCTTTCTGGCCTCTCCTTCTCTCACGCATACGGCAGCGGTATGCAGGCTTCTCCTCTCTCACTCTAACCCACAGCGCTAGCTATATTTCGTGTAGAAATAACCTAAAGTTTTCTCAAGCCAAACAATTTTAATGTTAAATACTCGTAGTTCAACTTAGATTCATTTAAGTTACCGCTTCTGTCGGACGTCCCGAGATGCACAAGTTTTTTATTAGATTTTATTCATTTTATAAAGTGGTCTGATATTTGAAATCGAAAAATTATTAAGGATTGGTTGGTCTATAAAGTCGGTTTAAAGACGACAGACGTTAAACGTGACAACGTCATAACAAAACATTGATGAAATGATTGCATACTTTTATGAATAAAATTGAATCATTGCCCTCATCGCGCTCATTGTCCCGTTACGCTCATTGTACACTTGCACAAATGATTCAATTCATCAATGTTTTGTTATGACGTTATCACGTTAAACTATCGTCCGTAAATCGACTTTTTAGACAACCAATTTGGTTTTTCTTCAATGATACAAATTCATCTTAGGTAGCCATGGTGTCTTACACCATGACGCATTTGTTGCATTGTCTGCATTAACAATGAATATGGTGACCACTACTCTTGTACTCTGCTCGTGCTTTCCATTAGACGAAGTAGAATCATTTTGGCAGGCTCATATATTTATAAAAAAAATACAATTTAATGCAAACTGGAGTACTAATCAAATATACTCGTTTTCGAATTTTCTAGAACCAGATCGTCCACCTCAAAGACCTTGGAACAATCTACCAGGACCACCAGTTCCTCCACCGGTATTCAACGATAGGCCTCAAGGACCATCAAGACAGCCAAGCTTCGATAGACCTCATGGTCCTTACTTATCTGAAGCGGATAGAAGATATTGGGATGAACTATATTCGAAAGGACCTCAAGCGTATTATGATAAATATGGAAATCCACTTCCAGGTTAATTCTCACTTTATTTATTAATTATTGTATAGGGGACAAACGAGCAGACGTATCGCATGGTAAGCAATTACGACCGCACATAGACATCCGCAACACCAGAGGCGTCACATGTGCGTTGCCGGCCTTTTAAGAAGGAGTGCGCTATTTTCTTGAAGGTTTGAAGGTCGTATTGGTCCGGGAGTACCGCAGGCGACAGTTTATTCCACAGTTTTGTTGTGTTTTTTGGTCTTGTCTTAATGATCGTCTACGAGATCCTCGCTTTGTCTCAGATTATACTTTTCATTATTTTTAGGTTAGATCATTTGGAACCCCACTAGTTAAAACAGTAACATCCAAATACCACCCTTTTATTAATGAGTTAAGGTTCTAATTTCATATGCAAACTAATTTATTTAAAATAACAGTAAAATTAAAAGGTTTTATTCTTGAATTAAGTAATATTCAAACCATGAAAAATTACTGTATATTTTTAGATGATTGCCTTGTTTTTGCCATCAATCATGTCTGGCACAAACGTAGGCTTAACATTTAGAACTTTATCTACTAGCCAAGCTTATGCTAATAAACATGCCTACTTATTTAAGTATATATTTATACTTAACAATATCGGCTATATTTAGTTTAAAATTGAATTAGCTACGAGTCTCAAACCAGCCTCATCGCCATATTTTGAGTAAATTTATCATCTATACTAATATTATAAAGCTAAAGAGTTTGTTTGATTGTTTGAACGTGCTAACCTCAGGAACCGCTAGTCCGATTTGAAAAATTATTTCAGGGTTAGATAGACCATTTATCGAGGCAGGCTATACGCTATGTATGATTCCGCTAATACTAAAAGGAGCGAAACACCAATGAATAATGTTTCGAAAACGGGGGAAATTTATCACGCTACGGGCAATAGAAGACGCAAACGAGGTTGCGTGGATCAGCTAGTTAAGTATATATATATTTTTTAATGTTTTTCCAGGTTACTCTCGAGTACCTACTGAAGAACGTCCTCATATTAAATACAGTCATAACATTCCCCCCTCTGGTCCTGGACAATGGCAGCAAATTCCTCAGGATAAAGGAGAAATTCCGCCTCCTACTTTAGGAGTGCCCAGGTAAGTCTTTCTTCTTTTTAATATTTAAGTTTTGCATTATTAACTAACGATCGAATAGAACGTGAAGAAACTGCAAAATGATCAAAGAAATTATAATAAATTAGTGGTTCACTAGATGTAATGAACAAAGAGAAACAGTGAAATCTAGAAATGGTTATCCCCATAATATTCTATTACAGTTATTACAGGCTTATTTAAGCATCCAAGTGTCAACCTGCTGGAACACCTCCTTTATTTTGTAAACATACTCGTACATACAATTTTTTTTTTTAATTATTATATATGGGGCCAACGAGCAGACGTATCGACTGATGGTAAGAGATTACCACCGCCCGTGGACACCCACCACACACCAGAGGTGTAACAAGTGCGTTGCCGGTCTTTTAGGAAGGAGTACGCTCTTTTCTTAAAGGTTTCTTTGTTTTATGTTGGTTATTGCTTGGTCTCAAGATGAAACTGAGTTATATGTGTGCGAGTTGAAATGATATATTGCTGATAATGTTTGTGTTCATATTAAGTGAACTGTAAATTGTTCTTATCGATTTATATTGTGGCATGTTTAAAATTACAACTTGAATTCATTGATGGAATTTACTTTGGCCGACCCTAAACTATGGTCCTTTTTTCAAAAAGCCAACCAAGATTAGAATCTTACTGTACTCACATAGTTTTTTTAATTGTTTTTATGTGATCAATGTTTAGGGACTTAAAAAAAGACACCACACATGGTTTTTTTCGGCATTTCTTCCGTAGAGTGAGTATTAGAAAATGCCGAACTCTTCTAGCTGTAAAGTCTGACGTCCAAAAATATTTGAAAACATTTACTTATATGATAAATATAATTTACCATAAGAACATGCAAACTGGATATAACTTCTCTTACATGTTAATTGAAATATAATAAAATAACTTACGTTATATAGCATATTAGCATCTCTAACAACTTCAAAATGTTCCGCAATATATCCTAAATCAAAAATGTCCACGTATTTTCTTGAAACAAATATTTCTAAATTCGCTAAGAATCGACTAACATTTGTAATACTTAATTATAATTATATTCCAGATACTGGCCAGTAGCTTACCTTCATAAAGGGCCACCTCCCAATACAACTTACTTCCGCTACAACGAAACACAACCCGAGCTAAGTTCAACAACAACAGAAAGATATAAATATACAACAACACAACGACAACCACAATCAACAACAACTACACAACCAAACAACGTTGAAAAACGGAGAGATGAAAAACAGAGAAACATAAGTGTCTTTGAAGATGTCACTCCGGAAGTGACGACAATCAAAGTAAAACCTACTACAACAGAGCTACCGAAAGTTAAAGAAGAAGTAAAAGAGAATAAAACAGAGATAGAGATAATAAAACCAGTAAATGCTCAAGTCAAAGATGTTATTAAAGGTATAGATGATAAAATAGATGATTTCACGGATTCAATAGAAGTGCTAGATTTAGATGATGTGAAAGGAGATAAACTATCTGATTTGAAAACTTTAGAAGCTGAAGAAAGACAGATTGAAGAAATAGGCAGGATTTTAGCATCAAGAAGGGGTGGAAAATTAGTCTTAGATAAAAGATCGCAAAAGGATTTAGAAACAAAACATATAGCTATTGATAAAGAACTGACAGATTATAATTTCGGTAACAGATTTAATATTGAAAGGAGAGGAATTATACAAAAGGTAACGAAAGATGAGATAGAAAGAGAAAGAAATGCCGACAGAAGCTTAGAAGTGAGCGAGACAACATTCGTCCGTCCTCCTAGAATATTATCAACTACGGAGAATATACGGAAAGCTATAGTTAATGGAAAAGTTTTCTATGACGCCACGATAAGAGAACAAAGAGAAGCATTTGTTACTAACTCCACTCGAAGAGCCAAGAATTTAAGAAACGCAGATGAGTCTAAAATCTCTAACTTAGCGGCTGCATCCAATTTTGGTAAGAAAATTATACAAAGAAACGTAAACCCTGTAAGAAGAGTTAGAAGGGTTTATAGGAAGAGGTATAACCCAGATGAAGTGAGAAGGAGATTGTTAGAGAGGGAGAAGAGTAAAGAGAGTGGTGCGGATACTTCAAGAATAGTTTGAGTTTGTCAAGATTTTCACTGCCCAAATATAATAATGAAGGAAACAAGAGATTACTTATAATAATAATAAATTAGGTAAATGTTGTAAACTGCTACCTTCAAACAAATAAATATATAATAAATTAATAAATATTTAGTTAGATAAATATCATAAAAAGATAATATATATATTTAGCTTTAAATGATTGTCAGTTTGACTTAAAATTGAATTTGTTCATAAGTTTAAGTTGAAATGACGATGCGTATTCAAATGCTTCTAGAATGTACTCGTATTTTAAATATGTTTAATAAATGTGTTTTTAGTGGATATTTCAGTAATAGTCTTCTGAATTTAATTATTTCTTAGTAAATAAAAAATATTTCCTTAATAATATCTATAAGTAGAATGATGTACTATTATAAGTTTCATTTCTATGGCCTTAAGAATAGGGTTCAAAATTGATTAAAATTTCGCGTCAAATAAGTGTATTTGCATATTGACCGCAAATAATAAAATTACTTGTGTACGTTATATATACTTGTCGACATTTCACAGGTTTTTTTTTCGTACATGCGGATGTTGCGGATATAAATTTCGGAAATGTTTTGGATATATACGAAAAGTGTTATGTGTATTTCAGATATAGTTATTGTTTTGATATTAGTTCGGACCTCCGGTTCTGAAATTTATAGCGTGGTGTTAGGTACTCAATAAGTACGTTATTGAATAATTACGAGTATATTCAATATAGAGAATATAGTTTACAATTGGAGAAACAAAATAAATTAAAAATTATTTTCGGATATATTCATATGAAATTTATTCGACATATTTATTTGTTTATTACATAAATGTAATCGTACATAAAGGTTTCGGCTACGGTTTTGTTTTGGATATCCGATAGCTTCGGTTACGTATATTTATTACTTATTAATTTGACTTGAATTTGAGTAAGTATTTTACTTCTAAGTAATACTCGTAATACAAGTATTCTAGTTCTAATAATATATTTGTGATAATTATATTTATAGTTACCAATATCAAACAAGTTACCACGAAGAAATTGTTGAAGGTGCACGTTTATTTTATATTTCTCACTTTTATATTTATTAGGTTAGGTTTATTATTTTTTATAAGATTACAATAAAAAGCAATTTTATGATTTTTGTTATTTTATTTTACTTATACGTCCTAATCGCCGCCATTTTCTATTACGCTATTTTTGTTGTGGGTTCAAATCTCACACGAGACAGCACTTTGTGTGATCCATAAATTGCTGTTCTGAGTCTGGGTACCTATTTTGTGTCCGGTTCATGTGTGTTTTTTTTACTTCTTTTTTTTGAATAGGTGGCATACGAGCAGCCGTATTCCCGTGATGGAGAGCGATTATCACCGCCCATGGGCGTAACAAGTGCGTTGCTGGCCTTTGGGGGATGAGGAAGTGGATGGGGGTGGAGTTTGGGGTAGGTCCTCCGGTATCCTCACTCACTCGGTGAAACACAGCACCGACGCCGGTATAAAAGAACCCATGAGATGAATAGGGATAATGAAACCCTGTTATTCTTAACCCATTACCTTACTTTACTTATGAACAACAATGAAATATTCCTAGTAAATTTTGCAGGATATTTCAAGACCAATTATTTAAAGTTATATCTTCTAGAATTGAGGACATAGACGCCGTTAGACAAAACGGGATCTGGTTCAAAGTGGGAGCAGTTGAACGAAAGCGGTTCTTGACAGCGCGTGATGAGAGACTTGATAATATCTATATTTAGCTTTCTGACGCACCATGGACATCTGATAATTTCTAATAACTCGTATGTTCTGAATTCATAGTTTAACCTCTCTTGAGTATGTTTATCTTAAAAAGATAACTCCCGCATTTGAAATATTACATATCTGTGCTGCGGGAGACTTTACAAACTTCACTTTTATCGTGAGAGAGCTACGCTTCGACATGAATGGGCCAGCTCGACCGGACTTATAATAAATAAATAAATAAATAAATAAATATTCCGGACATCTAAACACACAATGCCATCTAGTCCCAAGCTAAGCAGAGCTTGTGTTATGGGTACTAGACAACTGATATAAATACTTAAATACTTTTTTTTTTGTAAATACATACATATTATACATAGAAAACACCCAAACTCCGAAACAAATATTTGCAGATCAGAAAAATCAAAAGCAAACATTTGGTCCGACTCGGGAATCGAACCCGAGACCTCAAGCTTAGCAGTCGCATACGCTACCACTACGCCACCGAGGCAGTCAGATATCACTTATACCACGGCCTCACAGAAAACCGGTGTGAAATAGCGCTTGCGCTGTGTTTCACCGAGTGAGTGAGGATACCCCATCCCCTCCCGCCCATCTCCCAAAGGCCGGCAACGCACTTGTGACGCCTCTGGCGTTGCGGGTGTCCATGGGTGGCGGGAACCGCTTATCATCAAGCGATACGTCTGCTCGTTTGACCCCTATTCAATAAAAAACCATAAACTGACCATAATGTACGTGCAACAACACTTTCTCTCTCGCAAAATACCTTCGAAGCACGTAAAGTACCTCTCGAAAAGTACATAACTATGCACAAAACAAACATACAGAAAGTGAAACGGTTACTACACAACTTGCATATAAGTTTTGTGCACTTTGTGAAAGTGCACTTACACTTAGAGAATAAGTAAAAGTGCTCTCTAGGGCTCGATGACTTGTACGAACGGTTGCCTTGGGTAAGTTAAATGTATTAAATTTTTGGGTTCCTCATACAAATATGCTAAACGTGTGTAAGAATTGATTTTAATTAGATGTATAAACTTCTATCAGTGTCTCTTTGTGATTTCAAATTGAGAGCTTTTCACAAAAAATCTGTTATTTTATAAATACCGTATATACTTTAACATATATTGTATGAATTATTTGAAAAGATGGTGCAAATGAGTTTCCATCCAGCTCTTCTCATGAATGCAATACCCATCGGAGCTCGTACTTGGATTGATTTCAATTTAAACCTTTGAGTTGAATCAAAATCAATCTAAGCTCCGGTAATTCAAATCATTTCAGTGCATTTAGTATTAGTACCTTTTATCACTGAACTGATTACTTGAGTTTTGTTTTATATTTTGATGTTTGTATTTTTGACGTGTTCAAGTGCCCTTTTAGGGGCCTATGGAAATAAATGATTTGACTTTGAGTTTCATAATGTTCTCCTAGCCGATGACGACTGCGGCGGTTAGTGTCAACGGAAACCAGCCAACTACGCAGGAGATATTATGGATGGATGAAGATCAGGCGAGATCAGGTGCAGGACCGACAGCCTTACGTGCTCTCCGAGACATGGGGGTTCGGACCTCAACTTCCAAAATCCGAGCTGTTATTAAGTATTTCTTTAATCAGAAAAACTCAACACTTTTGACCCGACCCGGGATTTAAACCCGATACCTCTTGATTGGCAGTCACATACGTAAACCGCTAGACCAATGAGGCAGTTAACATACATATGCATTTACGGTTATTTTAATATTACAAACGGACATTCCGTCTCATAACCGCCTCGGTGGCGCAGTGGTAGTGAATGCGACTGCTGTGCTCGAGGTCTCGGGTTCAAATCCTGGGTCGGACCAAATGTTTGTATGATCTGCAAATATTTGTTTCGGAGTTTGGGTGTTTTCTATATATAATATGTATGAATTTACAAAAAAAAGTATATAAGTATTTATATCAGTTGTCTAGTACCCATAACGCAAGCTCTGCTTAGCTTGGGACTAAATGGCGTTGTGTGTTAGATGTCCGAAATATTTATTTATTATTATTATTTATTATTCCAATTTTATTTATTTGTATAGACTAAGTATATGAACATTAACACTTCGTTGTAACAGTACTGCAACGATTTTGAGATATTTATCTAATTATCTTATTTATATTTACACTGATTACAAAAACGAGATAATAATACAAACGTCATTTATGTATTTATATTTAATAATCACAAACTTTAACAACATTAATACCGACTTTAAGAACTGGACCAAATTAAAATGTGACCACACAAGAAGCACCAGCTTACAAATAAAAAAAGAATCATCAAAATCGGTTCACCCAGTCGAAAGTTATGAGGTAAAAAACAAAAAATATATATTCGAATTGAGAACCTCCTCCTTTTTTTAAGTCGATTTAAAATAAATATATTTCATTTCTAACTTTTCGTATACTACGGAATCCGCAGCAGAAATCTAGTCACACTTGACGTTTATGTTGTTAATGAGTTGTCATATTTGGATTTGCGGTCAATCTCGAGGGAAATGATCTTTCTTGGACGCCACTGATTGCATTCATTACATCAGTTTGTGAAATCAACTTGATTTCTCATATTTCCGTGGAATGAAAGCTTTTCTTCACACCAGTGAGGTAGTATGATAACAGCTGATTAAGTCTGTCTGTCCGTCTGTAACGGCTAAACCACTAAACGTTGGGACTAGTGTTTAAGCGGCCGCCACGCCGTCCCTTACTTCGCCAAGTGTTGTGGGTTCAAATCCCACATGTAATAACACTGTATGTGGTCCACAAATTGTTGTTTTGGGTCTGAGTGTTCTTTGTGTCCGTTTCATGTAGGTTTGTAAAGTCCCCCGCGACACATAAATTATTCCATGTGCGGAAGTGGATTTTTAAAAGAGAAAGATATCGATTTGTAAAAAAAAAATTATATAGAGATAAGCTACTTTTGTCACGAGAACCGATATACAGGCGGGCGGTGCCGCGGGTAAGAGCATGTCATAAATCTAAATATTCAAAAACTCAAAAAGTTCTGCACCGATCGAGCTGAAATTTTACAATGATATATAATCCGCATCAAGGATTGTTTTCATATAATTTTTGCATAACTCACATATCCGCGACGGCGAAAAAACACAAAAAAACCGACATAAACGCGGGCGGAACCGCGGGTAACAGCTAGTTAATTATAAATTACTGATTTATCTGTCTGTATGTGTTTTCTAAGACAGATATCACATGTATTATACATAAATTCGATAATTTTAGCTGCTTATAATCAGTTATCAGTATCAGGACGAAAGCTTTCTCAAAATTGTTTCTCAACTTTAAAATCCCATGCAGTGTGATCTAGAAAAAATCGAAAAAACCCTAATCACGCAGAAATTTATGAATAATCAATGTCAACAGCCTTTTTACTAGACCACTACTGGATATAGGCCTTTCCTTAGAAATAAGGTTTTCGTGGGTCAGATGAATTAATATGGGTTTGCTCCAAATTTCCTTGTCTTTGCGGTGCTGTTTTCTTGCCGAGTTTTTTCCTTTAGTCGGCTTTTATTACACCTATAGAATAAATACTTATGGTGACACTCCGAATCCTTAATCCATCATCACGCGAAAATTTGTAAGTTATGAAATGAAAGCGAAAAGGAGAGAGGGAGAGCCACGCTTCGGCATGAATGGGCCGGTTCGACCGGAGTGATACTACGGCCTCACAGAAAACCGGTGTGAAATAGCGCTTTCGCTGTGTTTCACCGAGTGAGTGAGGATACCGGAGGCCCATACCCCAACCCCTCCCTCTATCCCCCTTCCCATCCCTCAACGCACTTGTTACGCCTCTGGTGTTGCAGGTGTTCATGGGCGGCATCAAAAAATAAAAAAAGATCCTCACTTTAATAATTGTGGGAGAGACATGCACAAATAGGCCGACTCGACTCGAAAATAGCTTCATTTTCATCTATGAGTTTGCCAAAGTGACTCCAAAAGTAGTGGTCACGATACTGAGACAATGGAACAATGCAGCATGGTGACCCACACCATGGCGGCTTTGTGAAGCTTCTGCATCTTCACTCGCACTTACCAACGAAACACGATAACACGAACACTGTCATTTTAAATTGATCTTCTGTGAGAGCGTAATAACGCCTCGGTCAAGCCGGCTTGAAATCAGAGTGGCTCTACTACCTGTTTGTCTTTTAAGCTTTCACGGCTAAACTGCGGAACCGATTTGGATGAAATTTACAATGGAGATTCATAGATTCTTTTAAAAGGTATATACCGCGATAACCGACATACACGCAGGCGGAGTCGCAGGCAGAAGCTAGTAAAACAATAATTTAATTTTAAATTTACTACATATAATTTTGACATGTTGCAAAAGTAATTTCACCATAAGGAAAGTGGAGGTCGCGTCAGTCTTAAAGCTATTCACTTGTGAATTCTGTAATAACCAGCTTTCTTGGCAAACTTAAGTTTCACTTAGATTAAACAGATATTTTTATCAGTTAGCTTATAATGAAAACTAGAAAGGGACTAGTGGACGAGTTTTAAATGGATAAAACTAAGATTGTGGAGGTACGGATCTCAAATCCCCCAATTAATAAGGGGAGGATAGTTCCTAGCGGGCCACAGCCCAAGTATTGATGTTGAGATATTTTATAGATGCCAATCGCCATGACAATTTTTATTTCGCGATACAGGATTAGTTGACTGCCTCGGTGGCGCAGTGGTAGTGAATGCGACTGCTGTACTTGATGTTTCGGGTTCAAATCCTGTATCGGCCCAAGTGTTTGTGTGATCTACAAATATTTGTTTCGGAGTTTGGGTGTTTTCTATGTATAATATGTATGTATTTACAAAAAAAAAGTATATATGTATTCATATCAGTTGTCTAGTACCCATAACTCAAGCTCTGTTTAGCTTGGGACTAGATGGCGTTGTGTTAGATGGCCGAAATATTTGAATATTTTATTTATTTATTATTAGTTACTTACTAAGTAGTTTGGTGTGTCTTCGGTAGATGGGGTTGTAGTATGTTTTGTAGCGTCGCATGGATACGCGAAATTAGCTTTAAAGTAAGATAGAAAGTTGTCTTGTCAGATTACTTTTTGAACTTAAGGTGTAACAATGGGACCCCAAATGGGTCGTTATCTTGTTGAATTAAATGTAATGGTCCGACTCGAACCCTCTTACAAATTGAATACACAAAATTTGTGGATCATACAAAGTGTACTTCAACACTCATCGCAGTAGAAAAATGCGTGGCTATCGCTTAAACCACTACGCCATTCGTGCAGTCATTATCCTTCCGAACCCACGACCTCGGACGAACCAGTCAGTTACACTAACCGCTGGACCAACAGACTCTCAAATCTACTTCTCAAATTACTATAATATTTAAGTAATAATATTATCGTTAGCGAATGTTATTTTATTTTATAGTGAAAATAATGAAAGGCAGTTATGTTATAAGACGGCGTGACCACGGCACTCGCATTAGATGCTGTGACCATCAAGAGCTGATGATATAACCGTGTTAAGTGGATGGATGGATCATTTGCTACGTAACTTATATATATATATATATATATATATACAAAAATACAATTTAAGTGTCTGTTTGTAATTTCAAATTAACAGCTTTTTACTAAAGAGAGCATATATCGTACTTGCCAAATTTTTTTTAAAATATTTTAAATGTCTGTCTGTCTGGTAGCGTATACGACTACTGTGCGTGAGGTCTCGGGTTCGATACCCGCGTCAGAACAAACGTTTGTATGATCCGCAATTATTTTGTGTGTTTTCTATGTAATATATATATTTCTATGTATATATATAATATTTTACCAGTTATCTTCGTACCGCCTATAAATTCAAACACCTTCAAGAAAAGAGCGTACTCCTTCTTAAAAGACCGGCAACGCACACACACTCTAGTGCTGCGAGTGTCCACAGGTGGTGGTAACTGCTTACCATCAAGCGATACGTCTGCTCGTTTGCTCCCTATTTAATAAAAAATAATAATAACAGCAGCGCTACTTATCGGGTCCATTTGCCTTTTTAAACTATCCAGCAATATGACACATAAAATGTCATCCAAATCCGTTCATCCGTTTAGAAGAGTTAGGTGACAAACATACGAACAGAAGAATTATGTATATTAAGATGATTTGTTGGCAATAAAATGTGTATTATTTCTTCAAAAACATTACAAGTGAATCCGTAAACCAAAGTTAACGAGTAAAAACATTTGGAAAGCGACAATAAACATTAAAAATAAAAGCGTATCGACCAAATATTACCGTCTGTGGATAATCGAATTGTCGTCTGACATGGAAATGGGTAATTCTGCACAATTGCATTACAGACTTTCCCCCTGTTTATTTACAACCGCAAACGCGTAAAAATTGCGAACGGTTTTAATGTAACTCAATTTTTATGGTTTACGTTTCGGTTTCATCTCATTTCACTTGCAGTGTTTACTACTGTTGGTAGCAATGTCGATTTCTTTGCACAAGAATAGAAAAATACTCATGAACTGTAAATACTAATACACTGGTAATTATAGGTATACTAGCAACACGCCTCGGCTTTGCACGGGCTCTTTACGGAAAATACATTACTCCGAGAAAATGAGCGGCTTGATTTTTTCCGACGTATTCAACCAATATCGTTATATATTAGCCAATATACTCAAAACTTTAATAAATTACATACGAAAACCTTTGTCAAGAATCATTCTATCTATTGGTAAAAATCGCATTAAAATCCGTGCGATAGCTTTTGAATTATTCGCGAACAGACAGACAGACGCGTGGAGGACAGCCGGACGACCGGAGTTTTATAATATGTAGTGATGGTTAATGACTTTCAGGATCATTCACAGCCTTTATCAATCCACTGCTGTACATAAAACTATCTGTAGAAAAGAAGGTTTGGTCTACTGTATCACTATTACCAGATTTATTTGGGATTGCTTTTAAGTTTTCCTTCTTTTTGCAATAAAAATGTCCTGAGTAGTTTGTCGGCTCTTTAATAGTGCCAAATTTCATAATAGTCCGCATTTCGCATAATTATCGTAACAAGTGATTTATTTAAAAAGTTTTTTACTCGTTAATAAATAAATAACTATAACTTTAACCCATATTGGGTGGGTTGTTCAGAAATATGTACACCGCCATTTTGTTACGGCGCCCATTTTGAATTAATAATAATACAAATCATATAGAATTGCATTGTCATCAGAACGTATTTCAAATTTCAACTCAACCTGAAATCGGGCAGTGGATCAAATTAACTTGCAATATTTGATTACAGATGAACATCGGGACAGGTGAAACTAAATAAAAGCTTGTAAAAAGGGGTATATAGTTTTTGCTTTCACATATTTATATTTATTTATCTGTCACGCTTTCACGGCTAAGCCGTTTTTTTTTTTTTTTTTTTTATTATTGAATAGTGGGCAAACGAGCAGACGTATCACCTGTTAGTAAGCGATTACCGCCGCCCATGGACACCCGCAACACCAAAGGCGTCACAACGTCACAAGTGCGTTGCCGACCTTTGGGGGATGGGAAAGGGGATGGGGGGAAGGGTTGGGGTATGGGCCTCCGGTATCCTCACTCACTCGGTGAAACACAGCGCAAACGCTATTTCACACCGGTTTTCTGTGAGGCCGTGGTATCACTCCGATCGAGCCGACCCATTCATGCCGAAGCATAGCTCTCCCACGGTATACGTTACACCACGTTACACCAATTTTAATAAAATTTGGCTTGTAGATACTTTGATTCTTAATAAAAGGACGTAGGCTACTTTTTGCCGTGGTCATTATTAAATTTATAGCTAACCATTGCATGTAGTGATATATAATACTGGCTGACCCACGCAACCTCGTTTACGTATCTTATTGCCCGTAGTGTAATATTTTTCCCCGGTTTTCGTAACATTCTTTATTAGTGCTCCGCTTCTATTGGTTTTTGTGTAGTGATATATAGCCTATGACCTTCCTCGATAGATGGACTATCGAACACTGAAAGAATTTTCCTAAGATTCAAACAAACAAACAAGCTTTTCAGCTTTATAATATTAGTACAGATACGTAACGAATTATCTTAATTATCAAATGTCACCAGTGTAGTGCCAGTTTGATACTAAAGAGTGAAAGTTGCTTTCACTGCGAGTAAAAGTACCGATGTCGAATAGTGCCAATGAACCGTAACGCAGCGGCAAATTGAGTTACATCAGTGGGACGAAGGGTTACTTATAGATTTTGAGTTACAATTGTGTAATGTTCTCGATGGTGAGTGTTTCTTGACAATTCGTAATGAAATACGACAGAAACTAAGAGTAACCGATTTCGCACGGAGAATCAGTACGCTGTAGTGGAAGTGGGTCGATTGTGTCTCCGGGCAAACTGATGGTCGCTCAAGCCGAAATATGCTGGAGCGAGAACCATGATTAGGCAAAAATAGTAGTGATAGGTGGTTTACGGAACGATGCGCTGACGATTTGAACAAAGTGTCTGGCAGCGGACGAATGCGGGCATGCGGGCTATGCCCAACATCGAGATGATTGGAGCTCCTTGCTTGATTTGTTTTTTGTTTGTGTAATATTTGTCTGTTCGAGTCTGTCTTCATACGACAAGTTTTCATACGATTTCGTCAACAGATAGAGGGGTATATGAGGAATGGACACTTACAAGTCAAAAGATATAAGTCAGAAAACTTTTGAGGTCCCCCCAGAAATAAGTGAAGGGGGTTAGTAATCTTAATCGGATTAAAAGTAACGAGAGGTTTGGTTACCACCAGTTTTTCTTGGGTTTGATAATGTCATCCTATTTGTGCCCAAGCATGACTCTTTATGATTAATTACTACAAATCAAATAAATGTAAGTTAAAATATAAACCGATTTAAAAGTTTTTTTAAAAGGATCGTCTCAGTTCATTGAACTATTGACCTTGTCGTGTGGGAATTGAACCAACTATACTCGACGCAGTCTATTAGCGAGGTGATCAGTAAAACTGTTATTAGTGCTTTTGTTAGAATTCGTCTTGTGAGAGGGTAAGCGGTTACCAGTGCGTATGTTTAACTAAAAGACCTTTGTAAGTTCTTATATCTGAATGGTTTAAGCGGTCGCCACGCCGCTTTAGTATAGTGTGTGTTTAAATCCCACATGGGTCAACACTTTGCGTAAGCCCCAATTTGTTGTTCTAAGTCTGGGTGTTCTTTGTGTCCGTTTTGTGTCGGTATGTGAAGTGCCCCGTGACACAGGATGTTTATTCCTAATCGTGCCTCGGTCAGTTAACCGTCCCATCGGATTATGAGAGAGAGAGAACAGAGAGCGCACCTGAGTTTGCGCGCACACTTGTGCACTACAATATCTCCTGCTTAGTTGGCTGGTCTCTGTTGAGACTGGCTGCCGTGGCTGTAATCGGCTAGGAAAAATCATTATCACATTCCTAATGCGAGAGGAATCTATTTTAAATCAAATCGGGGGGAAATCGACTTGGGCACGCCGTTATTGCGGCGGTAAGACCCGTTATGGAGGATTGGTTCAAGATATATCACGGGCGCCTCTCATACCGGCTGACGCATGATCACCAGAAAAGGATGTTTCAGAGATCACCTGTGTCTGTTTCCTTCCGAGGGTGCACCTGGTTCCCCGGCTTCTAGTACCCGAGACGGTGTGCGGTTTTTAGTCGGTTCGAGTCCGACATAACCACTAGAGGCATTCGAGGAGATTTTCGTACAAAAAAAGGGGGGAAAGTGACTACAGGTAACTTTCATAGCACCAAGACAATTTGAAGTAAGTGTTCAATTAATCAGGTAATTAATTTATCAATAGACAGTTGTCTACTTGTTTGCACTCGTAGTAGTTTAAAAAATAAACTTTTCAACATTCATTAGTTAGCAGAGATCACACACACTCGCGAATATAGAAAGCTGAAGAAACAGGTGCATATTAACTGCAAATGATAATATTTGAAAATATATAACTTTCATTGACTAATTAGAAATGTTCATATCAAATGGCCAGTGACCTAAATTATGACCTAGGGACCTCTATAATGTCAGTGTGTCATAGAGCCTCGACCCCTTAGTTATTTAGTCTCGGTCTTATAAACAATCACCGATGGTAAGCAACGGCGGCGCGGTCAGTACATGGATGGGTGACCGCTGGTGGCATAATACTATGAAAGTCTCCGTGATTCGGAGGTCACGTTAAGCAGTCGGTCCCGGTTGTTATCATAGGATAACAGTCGTGAAGATTAGTTAGGCAGGTTTACGTAGCCACAAAGTTGTCTTGCCAGTCCCCAACCCGTACTTGGCCAGCGTGGGGACGTATATTTTTTTTATTGTATAGGGCGCAAACGAGCAGATGTATCGCCTGATGGTAAGCGAGTACCGCCGCCCATGGACACCCGTAACACCAGAGGCGTTACAAGTGCGTTGCCGGCCTTTTAAGAAGGAGTACCTACGCTCTTTTCTTGAATTCGTCGTCGGTCGTATTGGTCCGGGAACACCGCAGGCGAAAGGTCATTCCACAGATTTGCTGTGCGCGGCAGAAAGTTTCGGGAAAATCGCACGGTTGTGGACTGCCAACCATCTAGATTCTAGATGATGATGATGATGGGGATGAAGTTTCTGTCACGTGGGACGATGGTGGCGTATGGCCTTAACTTTTTTTTTTTATTGAATAACGATCAAACGAGCAGACGCATCACCTGATGGTAAGCGATTACCGCCGCCCATGGACACCCGCAACACCAAAAGCGTCACAAGTGCGTTGCCGACCTTTGGGGGATGGGGAGAGGGAATGGGGGGAGGGGTTGGGGTATGGGCCTCCGGTATCCTCACTCACTCGGTGAAACACAGCGCAAGCGCTATTTCATACCGGTTTTCTGTGTGGACTCTCTCATGAGTGGAGACCCGAGCCCAGCAGTGGGACATTATGGGTTGTTGATGATTGATGATATTAGTCCCGGTCTAAGTTTACCTACTACCCGAAATAACATTTTGGTCCTTTATTCAAAAGGCCGACCCAGATCAGATGTTTTTTTGTGCAGTTTTTGTTTGTCAAGAAAAGAACAAATTCTCTTTTTAAAGTAAATTCAGACCGTTTTCGATAAACTATCTTTAGTATAACTGGAGATAGGTTATTGAAAACGGCCGTACGACATCGAGTATTTCAGCTAAAGATATTAACAATAAAACCAGTAAACTTAAAATGTGTCTATGTCCCAATTACAAGCGTACATTATTACAGTCATGAGAAAAAAACTAATAAATGATTTCTTAATTTTGAGGTTATTCTATTGTTTTGAGTGCTTACACCTGTGTGAAGTTGACCATTGGTAAAAAATGAGAATTGTGTGCCAAGAGCAAACACAGAAAAGCGAATTTTTTTATGATTTTATCCGCTGGCAATGTATACATAAAAAGTAATGTAATATTGACAGAACGTGGTCGCCGAGAGACATATTATTACGAGTCGTAATTATGGATTACTTTTTAAACATAGAACGTTGTCTTTTGACACGCAAATAAAAAAAGAAAATTTAAATTTAGAATACATTCTGTCCAACTTTTCTTTTTACCGGACACTTACTTTTTTTTTAGTTTGTATATATTTAAGGTGAACTATTCGTGCTGATACACTTTCTCCTAAATAATATATCAATGGTGTGAGAAGGAAAGATAGTATTTAGTTTGCCCACAGCGTAATTGGGCTAATATAGGCAAGGGGAGACTTTACTTCGAAGGTATAATGAGAACAAAACCGTCTCTATTCGACGATCTTGCGTCAAATTCATCTATACATACAAATTTGTAATTTCAATACCTTTTTAGTAAATGCTTAAGGAAGCACGATTATTACGTCAAGATTTTTTTTTTAATATTTGTCTGTCTGTTCCGGCTAAACACTGGAACGGGATGATCGATTTTGATATGAATTTCACAAGATGATAGCTGATGATGTAAGAAGCAACTTAAGCTCCTTTTATTTAAGCTAACTACGCCCTGCGGTTCCCTGTAGAGTGTTAATTAGCTAGCTAGTCTATAGCTATAAAAAAAAAATTGGAGTGTCTGTTCGTAATATTAAAATAACCGCTTTTTACTAAATGCATATGTATGTATACACGGTACATTTACCAATTTTTTTTTTGTCTGTCTGTCTATTTTGTTCCGGCTAATCTCTGGAACGGCTGGACCGACTTTGACAGGGCTTTCATTGATAGGTAGGTACTTTTTTAGACTAGCTTCGCACCGCAACGTTACCCGCGGTACGACAATAACTGCGGGTAACACCGCGAGGTTCAGCTACTGTTAAATAAAATCCTAACCTAAAGTGGGAGTACAACGAGAAACCTACGCCCCATAAGCCTAATTACCCCATTTACATTATAATCGTAAGTTCTGAAGATAGTTGTAACCTTTGCCTACTTAAAAACTGGCATCCGTTAACCTAGTCGGCGCATGCGCATACGCGAGGCGCATGCGTGAATCCGATAGTTTTCACTCAAACAATAGCTGATTAAGAGTCACCACGTACTGACAATATTGCTAGATGAAAGTTCTGTGTATGAAGTTTTTGTTTGCAGGTGTGGCAATAGGCTATTTTAAGTGTATTCTTAAAGTTCTTTTGGCGCGATGGAGAAAAATGATGAGAGTGAATGTTTACTTAGCGCGCACACCGACACCTGAATTGTACATCGTGAAGTTAGTTCTAGGTGGCATGAAAATCGATAACTATGTTCAACTTGTATATTCTAGTATTTTTATATTTAGAACACGTGTTTCGTAACAGTACAATTAAACAGTGTGAATAAATAAATTATATTTATTTAAATAAATTCTTTTTGATTAATTTTAATATTTATAGTTAATCACTACTGCATTTTAGTTATTTTTTTTCCATACGCCAAAGAAGTATAACTTCTAACGCGTGTACATAAGTACACACACTCTTGTTTTTTATATTATTCATTAATTTTTTAAAGCTAGCTTTAGCTAGATGTAGTAACAAATTGAATATTTATAATTGACTTTAATTAATTAAACCACCGATATGGAGAAGAATTATCAACGTTTCAGTTTTTTTTTATGGGATTTGAGGCAAACGAGCCTTTGGAGGACGGGGAGAGGAATGGGGGAGGGTTTGGGGTATGGGCCTCCAATATCCTCATTTACTCGGTGAAACACAGCACAAGCGCTATTTCACACTGGTTTTTTGTGAGGCCGTGGTATAACTGCCTCGGTGGCGCAGTGGTAGCGGATACGACTGCTGTGCTTGAGGTCTCGGGTTCGATTCCCGGGTCGGACCAAATGTTTGTATGATCTGCAACTATTTGTTTCGGAATTTGGGTGTTTTCTATGTATAATATAGGTATGTATTTACAAAAAAAAGTATATATGTACTAGCTGTCCCGGCAAACGTTGCTTTGCCATAAAAGGGAATATAAAAAAATAGGGGTTGATCGTAGAGGGTTGAAAATCTAGGGTTGTATGTATTTTCTAATGCTGCATCATAAAAAAATAGAAATTAAAAACTTCGTCAAAAAAAAAAAAAAATTAGGGGTGGACTACCCCTAACATTTAGGGGGATGAAAAATAGATAAGAACCGATTCTCATAGATACCGGATAATCACAAAAAATTTAATCAAAATCGGTCGAGCCGTTTCGGAGGAGTTCGATTACGCACCAACACGACACGAGAATTTTATATAATAGAAGATTAATATCAGTTGTCTAGTACCCATAGTACAAGCTCTGCTCAGTTTGGGGCTAGATGGCGTTGTGTGTTAAATGTCTGAAAATATTTATTTATTAACTCCGGTCGAGCCAGCCCATTTATGCCAAAGCGTGTTTTTTCCACGGTAAGGTACGTCTTCGATACGTCATTGTTAGATATAAGCCTCTCATTTAAACTGAGGTTTTTCCATTATATCACACTGGGCAGACGGGTTGGTACAAACGTACCAAGATTTCCTGCTCTTTGCAGTGATGTTGTCTTGCGTAACCGGGATGAATAACGGTGGTGACACTCTGTATTATTAATCTGTCACCATACGTATGCATATTTATGAACACAAATATTTACGGAAATCAAACCTAGGACCATCATAGACAATAACTTCGACCACCAATAACTTGTTCCGGGGCGCCTGAGACCGCCCGCCAGGGTGGTTTTAGTGGACTCACCACATACCTGGCTCCTTAGTCTCCGGATGAGCCGGATATCCGAAGGGATCCACTTCGTCAAAAAAAAAAGGACCACCGATGTGACAACTCAAAAAAAATTCGCTACATCACATAAGTATTCCTAAAATAGCATAAACTCACAAACGACAACATTTCTAAATTGCGTTTACCTTTCATCAGATGTTAAATTCAATTCTAGGTAATTTTAAGACATCTCAATTGACCTAAACACACGTAGGTCTGCCATACCCCCAATGTGTCCGCACCTTAAATAATATTTCACTTTTTACTTTAGTGTGTACAGACCTTAAGGATGCATTCAACCTCGGATACCTGTCGGCTATTATGTTACAATGACGTACAGTCAGCAAAAAAAGTTATCTCAATGTTAAATATTATTATTTGTGATTTTTAACAATAGGCTTTTTATAAAAGCAAGTAGTGTGATAAAAACAACTGAATGTTTGAGGTTAGTATGTCTTTGATACAATACGAGATTACACTTCATCAAATTAAGAAGTGTAAATGGTTTTTGTAGACTCATTAGACTCGTATTCAAAATATCCGCATTATTATGAGTTTCTTTTCCTAATTGTTTTTTCATATATACAACTCCTGTATTATAAATATATATCCTGTGTCGCAGGGTACTTTACACGAAATGAATACAAAGAATAACTAGACTCAGAACAACAATTTATGGATCACACAAAGTGTTGACCTATGTGACACTTGAACCCATAACATTTGGCGCTTAAGCCCGTAAGCCCTTGTACAATTAATGTCTCTTAAGTATTCCGAACTGCGCTTTCTTATTGGAAAATACCAATAATTATTTTAAAACACAGTAACTCGAAAGCAGTGTGCATGTATAAATCCTGTTAAATATAGACAATAAATTAAGTTGGTATTAACTAAAAGAATAATATTAATTATTATAAATATATAAATATCGTTGGTTAAAAAACACACACGTGCAAAAAAAAAACATCTACAAACTAGTTCGTTTTTCACATCCATAATAACTTTATTAAATAAAGTTCTGAACCAAAAACAATACATACTTAACAAGGGATCCTTCAAAATAACAACTAAACCAAAAAAACATATTTTTTTTGCTGACGCTACAAATCAACAACACAAATAAACTTTCTATTGTGTAGAGCCGTATCGAATAATTTATCGATAATCGCTAGTGAGGTGTGACGATGGGTGTTTTACACCGATGAAAATAAATATATACGTATTACTTTAAAAGGACTCTTTAACACCAGATAATATTGTTTATGTGTTGTATATTAATATTCTAGGACGCATTAAAAACAAGCTATCTTTTTATATAAATGAGCCTGCCCTGCGAGAGTGACTCTATGCTGCTTGATAAAAAGCATTTTTTTTTATTGAATAGGGGGCAAATGAGCAGACGCATCACCTGATGGTAAGCGATTACCGCCTCCCATAGACACCTGCAACACCAAAACGTCACAAGTGCGTTGCCGACCCACCCCGGTCGAGCTGGACCATTCGTGCTGAAATCTGAAAGCTGTACCACCTAGAAAATCGAATTACGTAGTTTGTACTAAAAGTAAACATATATTTTGCTTATATTCTAAATACTTACATGATAACAGTGTGGCAACGGATTAACAATACGAAGTATCAGTATATTTATTCATCTCGTGGTTGTCCGAGCCGACTAAGAGAGCTAACTGCAATTGCTATCTCAGTCGACTGTACAGTACCTCAAAGAGAAGGAAAGTTGAAACAAACTCTAAAACCAAAACCTCGTTTCTGTGGAAAGACCAATATTCGAAGGTTAAAGATAATGATGAATTCTTCTTCAAATAAATGTCGATTTTTTTTTTTCAGATCTATCGATATATATTAATCCCATCACTAGTACACCTAGATGACCTCAGCGAAAGTCTAAATGAGCTAGTGATGCGTTTTATATACTTGATCACTACAGTGAACGTTGACTAGAGTTGAGTATTTTAAATTCACATAGCTATGAAAATGAAAGTTTGTTTATGATGTCATATATCCTTGTATTGTGGGGAAGATTCGACTCGACCGGGGCGGTACTACCTTCGTACAGAAGATCGACCTAAAACAGCATTCGTTCTGTCGTGTTACGTTGGTGAGTGCAGGGCCGGAGGTCCAATGATGCTGAAGTAACACTAGGCCGCCATAGTGTTTTTTTTTTTTTTATTGAATAGTGGGCAAACGATCAGACGTATCACCTGATGGTTAGCGATTACCGCCACCCATGGACACCCGCAACACCAAAGGCGTCACAAGTGCGTGCCGGTTGGGGTATGGGCTTCCGGTATCCTCACTCACTCGGTGAAACACAGCGCAAACGCTATTTCACACCGGTTTTCTGTGAGGCCGTGGTATGACTTCGGTCGAGCCGACCCATTCATGCAAAAATGAATGCAAAAATTTTCCGTGGGAGAGCTCTCCCACGGAAAATTTTTGCTAAAAGTTTTTGGTCACCATGCTGCATTGTTTCATTCTCTGAATATGAGTATGGTGATCATTACTCTTGGATTCTACTTATGCTTTCCACCAGGCAGAGTGGAGTCACTTCGGCAGTGCCAAACATAAAAAGAACAGTGAACTAAATAGTATAAAATATTTTATTATTTGTATTAATGTTTTATTATTTATTTTATTACCTGTAATATAATTTGTATTAATGTATAATATAATCTCTATGTTTTTATTTATGTAATTTTATGTGAATGTTCCGTATTTATTTTTTATTATTATAACTGCCTATAATTAGTGTTTCTTCAGTCGATTTGTCCATCCGAAGGTTGCCTGGAAGAAATTGCTTTTCAGCGATAAGGCCGCCATTTTGTACATGCTTATTATATAGTTAAACTCTTATTTAATTGGTGTACAATAAATATTCATATTCTATTCTAAATAGGTACGTTTTGATTCCAATTAAACAGGAGGTTGTAGGTTCGATTTTAATCCAGTATTAAATAATTGTGTGATAAGCATGAATATTTATTCTGTGTTCGGGTTTAATTTGTCCATAAAACATTTGTACTTATATAGAAATGCACAAGCATGTCTATTAGCGTCTATGCGAGAAGGCAGGGATCGAGCCAAGTGGCCTGCAATTAGAGAGCTAATTGCAGGCCACTTGGCTCGATCCTTGCCTTGCCTTGCCGATGGACTGTGATAGGCTGATAATTATGATATCGATTAGCTGTCTGCTGCCTGACTTTAATCATTGTTTCTTTATACAAATATAAATGTATTTTTACCCTTCCATTATCCTAATAACCAGAAAGCTCGAAAGACCAATGTTGGGTGCCTAATGCTCAGTCAGTCAGCTTCTGACTGGATTCTTGTTTATGTTATATGTTTAGTTTAGTATTTTATCCCGAATGAAATTAGAAATGTTTTGAAGAATTCTCATACTACCCACAGGTAACAGAACTACCGTTATTGTTAAGTTGCAAATGCTTAGTTGCAAGAAACAGCTAATACAATCATTAGCAAGACAATTATTTTACCGTTTGCATACAATTAGCTCGCTTAACAATCATCTCAATAGCAACGCGTGAATTAAACTGGCGTGGAACAAAACGCAATTTAATAATGTTTTATCTCCTTTTAACTAGGCAGACTTTTATATTTGCATCCCTTTTTATACTATAGTATGTAGTCATGATTTGCTATGTTCATTTAAATTTCAATTTGAAAAATCATTGATGTTTTAATACTATCAGGTTTATTTATTAGAAGTTAACACCGGGGTAACAACTAAAAGACAAAAAAGCTGCTTTTAATTTTACTTTTATGATATGTGATAATTTGGCAGTGGTGATCGCAGTGGCGAGAATCATTGATCTGGTGCGGCACGGTGAACCGATGTTGTAGAGAAAGTGACTGGCTTGTTTTTTTTTATTGAATAAGGGGCAAACGAGCAGACGCATCATCTGATGGTAAGCGATTATCGCCGCCTATGGACACCCGCAACACCAAAAGCGTCACAAGTGCGTTGCCGACCTTTGGGGAATGGGGAGAGGGAATGGGGGGAGGGGTTGGGGTATGGGCCTCCGGTATCCTCACTCACTTGGTGAAACACAGCGCAAGCGCTATTTCACACCGGTTTTCTGTGAGGCCGTGGTATGACTCCGGTCGAGCCGGGCCGGCTCATGCCGAAGCGTGGCTCTCCCACGGAAACTTGGTTGCGGACTCTGCCCGAGACCGGGATAATTGGTGCTACTTTTTTATCTATGAACCTGCCATATTGACCTACTCTAGATGATGGAAAGAATGAGCAGAATCTAAGAGTTGTGGCCACCATTCTCATTGCAAATGCAGACAATGCAACAATGCACCATGATAATCCACACTATAGCGGCTTGTGGAAGACCTTCGTTTAGCGGTGGACGGTGATAGGTAGTTATGTAAAGGCCACAAGAACGTAAATCAGTTTCCTCATGATAAGTGACTACGGGCGCCAATAGATACCCCAAAGGTTTTATTTAACTGACTGTACTCCAGAATGGACCAGTCCTGTCTCACACTAACCAACGAAATACGACAATACGTATGCGCAACTGTGAACTTTTCCCGAAAGTTTCTGCCGTGCACAACACAACTGAGGAATGAACTGTCGCCTGCGTTGTTCAAGGACCAATACGACCTTTAAACCTTCGAGAAAAGTGCGTATTTCTTCTCAAAAGGCCGTCAACGCACTTGTAATGCCTCTGGTGTTCTGGCTACGCCTGCTCGATTGTCCCCTATACAATAAAAAAATGCAGACATTTAGGTTGAACTTTTGAGCGTAGATTCGTTCTGGTCGAGCCAGCCAGTCCGTGCTTAAATCAGCGTAAATCTACTACCTTCGAAAAATTATTTACATGGTTTATTAGTTTCTTGGTAACAAGTGAAGCTAATATACCTTCTAAAACAAGTTAGCTCATTTATTGTTTAGTTGTGCGTTTCAATAGAGTTTGCTAATTTGTTTTGAACATGCGAATTCCGGGAGTTTAACTTTCTTTTATATCGTGACTAAGAATGACTCAACTCATCCGAAATACGAAGAAGCATAGTCTGACGAATTTCCGATTGGTTATATAATACTTTCTTCCTCTGTGCTTTTATCTAATTCTTGTATATATATAATCTTAATCTCGGAAACGAAAAAATATGTCAACTGTGGGAGAGCCACGCTTCGGCATGAAAGGGCCGGATCGACCGGAGTGTAACCACGGCCTTATAGAAAACCGGTTTGAAATAGCGCTTGCGCTGTGTTTCACCGAGTGAGTGGGGATACCGGAGGTGGGGGGTGGGGATACCAACTCCTTCCTCCATTCCCCTCCCCATCCCCTAAAGGCCGGCAATGCACTTGTGATGTCTCTGGTACATTTCGGATTAAAAATACGGAGTGTCACCAACCCTATTCATCTCATGAGTGTCGTAAGAGACGACTAAGGAAGCAAACTACGCAAGACAACAACACTGCAAAGACAAGGCAATCTTTTTTTTTTTTTTTTTTTTTATCATTTATTTCCATAGGCCCCAAAAGGCACTTGAACACGTCAAAAATACAAACATAAAAATATAAAACAAAACTCCTAATACTAAATGCACTGAGATGATTTGAATTACCGGAGCTTAGATTGATTTCGATTCAACTCAAAGGTTTAAATTGAAATCAAACCAAGTACCAGCTCCGATGGGTATTGCATTCATGAGAAGAGCTGGTGAGAAACTCATGTGCACCATCTTTTCAAATAATTCATACAAAGCTTGTTTGTTTTTGACAAAAGTATTTCTATGTGCAAGTTAAGGCAACCAAAACACAAAGGCTAGAAAGCGGTCTAATAAGATATTAAAGCTAGGAAAATAATTTTTTTGTCTAATAAAATCAATCTTGAAACAAACGCTCTACCAAACCGTCTGGCCAACGTGGTATAATTGATCAAAATCTTTTTTTTTTCTATTGAATAGGGGGCAAACGAGCAGACGTATCGCCTGACGGTAAGCGGTAACCGCCGTTCATGTCCACCCGCAACACCAGAGGCGTCACAAGTGCGTTGCCGGCCATTGGGGGATAGGGAGGGGGAGGGTGGATGGGTTGGGGTATGTGCTTCCCGTATCCTCACTCACTTTTTAACACCAGTGTTCTGTGAGGCCGTGGTATTCGTGTTACTCCGGTCGAACCGGCCCATTCATACCGAAGCGTGGTTTTCTCTCGGCGTAGAGAAGTTTTTAAGGAGAGGCCCATGTCCAGCAGTGGTTTAGTCGTTGATGAAGATGATACATTTCGACCTGACAAGTTCACATATTCCTTCTTTATGCCAAAAAAAATCTGATAGTTGTTTGTCTCCAGTCGTTATGGACAGTTACTGTTAATATAGATTTGATTTCCTGCTGCGACGCAACAACTATATACGCTTCGGTATGAATGGGCCGGCTCGACCGGAGTCATTTCACGGCCTCACAGGAAACCGAAAATTTGAAATAGCGCTTGCGCTATGTTTTACTGAGTGAGTGAGGATACCAAAGGCCCATAAGCCATCCCGTTCCCCCATCCCCTTCCCTCATCCCCCTTCCCATCCCCTAAAGGTTGGCAACGCACTTGTGACGCCTCTGTTGTTGCGGGTGTCTATGGGCGGCGGTAATCACTTAAGTACGCTTAAGCAGGTGTATCACCATCAGGTAATATGTCTGCTCGTTTGCCCCCTATTCAATGAAAAAAAAAAACACTTTTTAGAAACAAATTCTATATTTCTTTTTAACACTTTTTATGAAAATATTTTTTTTAGAATGGTCGCACTATCTTTTTTTCGAAGTAGTAGAGCCAGGCTAATTTCAACCTGGAGGGTACTACAATCTCACAGAAGACAATCCTAAAGTGACAGCATTTGTGTTGTCGTATTTCGTTGGTATTTGTGATGACGGAGGCCCAATGATGCAGAAACAATAGGCCGAATAATAACCAAAAGGACCCACACTATGAGAGTAAATGTAGAATTACATTGTTCCAATTTCTTTCAAGTTGACTGCCTCGGTGGCGTAGTGGTAGCATATGCGACTGCTAAGCTTGAGGTCTCGGGTTCGATTCCTGGGTCGGACCAAATGTTTGTATAATTTGCAAATATTTGTTTCGAAGTTTGGGTGTTTTCTATGTATAATATGTATGTATTTACAAAAAAATAAGTATATAAGTATTTATATCAGTTGTCTAGTACCCATAACACAAGCTCTGCTTAGCTTGGGACTAGATGGCGTTGTGTTAGATGTATGGAATATTATTATATTAATTTCTGCATTCGCAATGAGTATGGTGGCCACCACTCTTGAATTCTGTTCATGCTTTCCATCAGCCAGAGTAGAGTCAATTCGGCAGGGTCATAAAATACAAAAAAATGTATCTACAATTTTCTAACTTATTTTTACAATAGTGAATACGTTCGACGATACATTATTTATGAACGCATCCATAAGCACTGTTATAATTCCTTTTAATAAATATGTAATAGAACCTGTTTCCATAAACAAAAAATATTCTATAATTTTTTAAACAAATCACCACAGGATGTAAGGCGATTTTGAACTTGTTTTTTTTTATTAATTTTGTTATTTGGAATGTGTTGAGGTAGTATTTTTGGGGGTGACTGCTTAAACTGTGAACTAAATTATTATTAAGTAAAATTTGTTTAACACTGGGAGAGCCATGTTTCGATGAATAGGTCTGCTACACACGTGACGATAAAGATTTATCGATTGCGTTTGTAACAATACAATAATCTGCATCGATTTATTAAACACGTTGAATACATTTGCGCAAATCGGTTTACATAGATTAATCGCTACGATTTATTGTTACATATATTGTAGGCATTATAGTAAAATGCTGTTAAGGAATTTGTTCTTACTTTTCACCGAGTGAATAAGGTAACCGAAGATTCTTTTTATTTTATGTAGTAGGTGGCAAACGAGCAGACTTATCGCCTGATAGTAAGCGATTACCGCCGCCCATGGACACTCGCAACACCGGGGGTGTCACAGGTTGACGGCCTTTAGGGGATGGGGAGAGGAATGGGGGAGGGGTTGGGATATGGGCCTCCGGTATCCTCACTCACTCGGTGAAACACAGCGCAATAAATAATATAAAATAACGGCAGCCTTATACAGTTTATGAAATGATGTTTGAATGAAAATTTCTTTCATTACACTTTAAATTGATCCCAGTAGTGCTTGGGTTAAATGTAATGGACTCTGTTCTGCCTGATGGAAAGGATATTTGAAATCCAAAAGAGGTGGGCACCATCTCACCATGATGCCATGATTTCATTGATAGTATAAATTAAGTTTGACTTCATCTATACGATCGGCATACGACATACATTGGCATCTAAAATGTTCTAATATGCCACTCTTAAATCTCGAATCACGACACTATCTGGGTGTAGTATTTATTTACGAGTAAAAACAAAAAAAAATATTATGGTGATGTTTTAATTGAACCGACATGTTTTTCGAGTGGTTGGTGATCTTAAAGGCTAAACGAGAGGTGGTAGGTTCGACGCTTTTGTGAAAGACGTGAAAGCTGCCAAAGTGACTACACTCGCATGACGGAAGGTATGAATAGAATCCAAGAGTGGTGATCACCATCTTCATTGCGAACGAGGATAATGTATCAAGTTATTATTATTAAACAAGTATCCTATGCCGGAATCGAACCTACAACTTTTTCCTAATAAAGCTCCTCACTACTACTACTTAAATTGGTAGGTTATTCATTAAATGATAGTAATATTCCGGAGATTACCTCTGGCCACTGCTAAAGCTTAGGTGGTTAGTATTATATTAGACCAGTAACTTCTTTATTGAATACTAGCTGAACCTCGTGGTGCTACCCGCGGTACTACAATAACCGCAGGCAACGCCATAAGCTATATTATTGTAAAGCTCCATCAAAATCCATTCAGTAGTTTTTGTGTGAAAGAGCAACAAACACTACATACATACATACCTACATATTCACTTATATACTCACAAACTGTCGCGTTTATAATATTAGTAGGATACAGTAGGAAGGGGCAAATAAGCAGACGTATCGCCTGATGGTAAGCGATTACCGCCGCCCATGGACACAGCAGGGTTTATTACTTTATTGTCATAAATCCATAAACAAATATTATAATTTAATACTTGCTTTTTTTTTAATTTCAAAGTAACTAGTCTATGAAAGTTATGTATTTAAGGACGACATCTTTCACGATCACGCTTGACTAGATGACATCCTAATTAAAAAAATAGTTCTAATCGAGGTGATTTAAAGAATCGCCTACCTGTTTAGTAGATTATAAAACATGATAATAAATAAATACCACAGATGATTTCTAATGTTCTCAGTTTCACCGGTTGTACTATAAAAAGAAATGTCTACCTATCTCTTTCCCACATATACCTGTCTCTCACAATTTCTCATTTCACCGTTCACTTGTTTAGCAAGTCCGTACTAAGTGTGACCGAGTTGCTTTGAGCACTAAACACAGAGAAAATCAAACCTTAACTGTTCAACATTAGAATAAAATTTTCAATAGTGAAAGTAAGATTCATATGACTTTCTCGAAATAAATTATTGTTAGTAATATGTATGTTTCTTATTTTACAGTGTAAAGTTGGTCACTTGGCTAGTAGGTTCAAAGCCGTGACGACGTGCAGTCGTCTTTGCCATAGATAAAAGACTATCGGAAGATATGACGACGAACTCTCGCGATTATATTTAAATTAATTAAAAAAAAACATGTGAATGTGTCTTCCAAGTACGAAAAATTATTTTTTTTCGCGCGCATTTTTTATACGTCAGGATGACAGTTCGAAAGTGGTTTAAATTTGGAAAATCCTTGCCGCGTAGTGATGTGAAAATGATGTTTTTAATTGTAGTGTCACTTTCCTTGCTGGACAATTTGCCCTTAGGGTGTAAGGGCCAAGATTACGAAAGAGGTAGGTCTTTAATTTTAGTAAGAATATTTTTCGGTAAGGATTTAATTACTAATTTTATGCAATAATTAACTGTCTACTAAAGTTCTGATTAGATATGATCATCAATCAATTATATTTTGTTTTATGGTCTATACCCTTTAAGATGTACTTAAGTTTAACTACTCTTATAAATTTTATACATTAAATTAGTTAACTAAAAAAATAAAACTAGAGGATGGTTACCAAATAAAATACGCATCGAAAGTTGTTTGAGAACAAAAATCAATGGATTTTTTATTTTAAAATAAAAAAAAACAGAGTAAAGTGTTGAGGAATGTAAATACTGTAGATGTTAATTATAAAAATTCACAACAAAAAATAGATCAGTGCTCTTTTTCTACAATTGAAACTTCACGCAATACCTAGACCACGTGGTAACTTCAAACAAATGTAACACTTCTATAAAAAAAATTCCGTTAGCTATGGTACAGTTAAAACTGATTTACTCAACATTCTTATTTCAAAAAGGATTCTTTTTAAATTTGTGTTGTATTTTTTATCTGTCTCTCAACGTCTTCATCACTTGTATATTCATTTTATTGTTGTTTTTTATTGAATAGCTGATAATTTAAAGATGGTTCCTTTAGAGTTACAAAAAATATGACCTCGATTTTATGAGGCTATGTCTTCATAAATAAATAAAGCCGTTGTTAGTATATTTACGAATGTAACGATTTGCGGTTAAAAGGTTGTGAGTTCAAATCTAAATTATCTATTTATTTTGTTCAAGTTGAGGATAGTCAAATTACTAATTGTGGGACTGTATTGTTTAAAAATAACTAAAAGGAATTCTTTAGTAACTTTTATTCATAGTAGATTTTGCCTGGGGCTCTGCCTGTATGTATGTCGTATATCGCAGTAAATAGTACCCTATGTTCTTCCTTTACAATCAAATGAAAGTGAATTTCATACAAATTATTTCAGCGATTTAGGCGTGATACGTAACTGACAGACAGACATGCTTTCGGATTTATAATATTAGTATGGATTTTATTAATTAAGTATGAAATGAAATATCATCTCAGCTTTTAGCCGAATTTAAGAGAGGAGGTTCAGATGGTACCTCAGAATTTCGTCAGTCAGAACCGATTTAGAAAATTTTAAAAGAAAAGGATTAATTCCTCGTTTGGTTCCATTCAATTGCGAAAAATAGGTTCCATCCATAATTATAAAAAAATTAATAATCCTACTAATATTATAAACGCGAAAGGTAGTGTGTATGTAAGTGAGTATGTTTGTTGGTCTTTCACGCAAAAACTACTGAATGGATTTTGATGAAACAATACAATAATATAGCTTTTACATCAGAATAACACATAGGCTACAATTTATAAAGATATTAGCTCCACCTCGCGTTGTTGCCCGCGGTTATTGTTGTACCGCGGGTAGCACCGCAGACTTCAGCTAGTAAAGAATAGATTGATGATATCTTTTTATAATCTACGTACCTAAAACTTACATTAAAGTATAGTGTCATTTAACATTTCCGTGGGAGAGCCACGCTTCGGCATGAATGGGCTGGCTCGACCGGAGTGATACCACGGCCTCACAGAAAACCGTTGTGAAATAGCGCTTGCGCTTTGTTTCCCCCCATTTCCTCTCCCCACCCCCCGAAGGTCGGCAACGCACTTGTAACGCTTTTGGTGTTGCGGGTGTCCATGGGTGGCGGTTATCGCTTACCATCAGTTGATGCGTCTGCTCGTTTGCCCCCTATTCAATAAAAAAGAACAATTGGTTATAAGACATAATTATGGTGATTAAAACCATGATCTCCTTTTTAATTAGATCTAGAGTTGCCATTATCTATTCATTATTTTAATATTCATATATATAAATTTCTCTTAACTCGGCCTTGCTATATGGTTAAATATATTTAAGTACCAAAACTGCTTAAGAAGGCGTAAATATACGAACTAAATTTACTTTAAACATTCCGTTACAAATGACTTAGCTATTTCGAATCTGTTCTAAACATAAAATAAAAAGCGGCCAAGTGCGAGTCGGACTCGCGCGCCGAGGGTTCCGTACAAACCTGTAGGTATATTATATAATGTAACTAAAAATTTATGCTTTTCGCAATTTTACTTTTATCTGTGCTACGAGTATAAGACGTTGCTTCGTAACAAATTTCAATATTCTGAGTTCACGGGAAGCACCCTGTAGGTTTTGATTCCCTTGCGCGTGTCGAAAATTCGCAGCATAAACAGCAGTATCTTTTGATTGCAATGGCTTGAAAGTTTAATTTTTCTCAGCTCCAACACACAGGCACAGTAGATCTGAGTATTTGATGTGAATTTCAGCTTGATATCTCCACGCGTTCCTGAGAAAAAGGGTATTGACAGACAGACGGACCACAAAGTGATCTCATAAAAAGAAAAACTTGTCTATTCGCAATTCATTGTCATCTCATTGACTAACTACTAAATTGATGAAACATCTGATAAGTGATTTACATCACTAATGACTGTCTTGACATGTGAATACGGCCTTAAAGAGGTTGACCGCAAACTCACTGTGGTTTTTCTTGTCTGTGGTTAGCCGCACACTTGCTATAAACAAAGTACTTATAAATTAGTACAGCATTCAATTTTTCAAGTGGAAAATTCACACTTTTGACCCATGATTTAAGAGCAATGACCCATTTGAACGGAACGGTACTCCTCCTTTATAGAAAAAAATCTAAAATGACAACGTTTGAGCGTCAGCGACTGAGAAAAAGGGTTTTAACAGACAGACGGACAACAAAGTGATCCCATAAGGGTACCGTTTTTCCCTTTTGAGGTACGGAACCCTAAAAAGAAAAAACTTGTCTGTTCGCAATTAATTGTGAAGAAGTTTAAATTGATGCAACATCTCATAAGAGGATTTACATCACAAATGACAGTCCTGACACGTGTATACGGCCTTAAAGAGATTGACCGCAAACTCACTGCTGTTTTCCTTGTCTGTGGTTAGACGCACACTTGCTACAAACAAAGTACTTGTCGTTAATTAGTACAGCATTCAATTCACTTGAAAAAAGGTGGAAAAATCACACTTTTGACATATGACTTAAGAGCAATGACCCGTTCGTCCAGAACCGTACTGCCCCTTCATAGAAGACCAACTTAAAACGACAGCGTGTGTTTTTTTTTATTGAATAATGAGCAAACGAGCAGACGTATCACCTGATGGTAAGCGATTACCGCCGCCCATGGACACCCGCAACACCAAAGGTGTCACAAGTGTGTTACCGACCTTTAGGCGATGGGGGGAGGGGTTGGGGTATGGGCCTCCGGTATCCTGACTCACTCGGTGAAACACAGCGCAAACGCTATTTCTCACTGGTTTTCTGTGAGGCCGTGGTATCACTCCGGTCGAGCCGACCCATTCATGCCGAAGCATAGCTCTCCCACGGTAGAAACAGTGTGCTGGCGTGTTTCGTTAGTAAGTGGGAGAATGGAGGCCCAATGATGCAGAATCATCTCAATAAACAGCTATAGTGTTGGTCACCATACTGTTGCATAGTCTGTATTCGTTTTGAGTATGGTGAGTACTACTCTTGAATTCTACTCCTGCTTTCCATCAGGCAGAGTAGAGTCAGTTTGGCAGGCCCAAAATTGAAAAATGTGATCACGTGAAATCACGATGTTAATTTTACCGCAAACTACGCTTTAACTGCCAAAGGTTATTGCGATCGAAATTATTCTAATATTATAAATGTAAAGATGAGTTTGTTTGTAACGCTTACGGGATTAAATCACTGAACGTATTTTATAAATCTTTTTGCAGTGATAACTTATATACGAATATGAAGCAAAACTAGTAATATAAATCTTTAGATGATTCGAACAGTACCTAACTATTCTAAACTTGTGAGTAACCATGTAATCATTCTCAAAAAATACAATTGAATTGAGAACCTCCTTCAGTTTTAAAGTCGACTAAAAAGGCGAATTGTGGAACTCAATCTGGTTTACTTGAATTGAACTCGTTTCCTTTTGAATTCACATTATACCAATACCTTTAAAAAAAGAAGAAAAATTAACTTTATTTAATTATTTGACTTCTCGTAATAAAACATTACTGTTAAGTAAATTTTCATTACTTTCACTGAACAATTAGAAATATATCAACATTTATTCTCAAAGTTTGTTTATATATTGTCAGTTTCGTAAATGGAAAAGCGTGCTAATTAAAAAAAAAGAAGTTTAACATAACAATGGTACATAAAAACTTTTTTAGTGTACCTATTAAATCAATTTACAGTTTAATTATAAACGAAGTAACGTAGCTTAGTAATAATTTTCCCATCACTAAACTAGACCTTTTGTCTATGGGCTTTGACACTCATGATCTATGGTTGTTGTTCATCATGCGCGCCAAAATGAGGTTGTTAGAGGAACACAGATGTAATGTGAGTAAAAACGACACATATAAATGTCAAGTTGCTTAAAAAAATTGAAATGCACCACTCGAATTTTGCCATGACGCCGAACACGTTTTAGCGCTAACATTAACGCAGATAAAGCTGTCTGTAATAGTTAGTTTCTGTGAAATATTCCTTATTGTTAATTAATATTCACAAATATATTTGTTGCAATAAAGCGATAATATCTCAATATTTCTTCTGGTCATGATGGAAAGCATGACCAGAAATTATTGGTCATCGCGAATGCAGACAATGCAACAATGCAGCATGGTGACCCATACTATGGCGACCAATTGACCAATTGAGATATTCTGGATCATTTCGCCTTAGTTCTCGCACTCACCGTCGAAACACGACAGTACGAAATCCGCCCGTTTGCCCGTTTAAGAAAACATTCACGGTAATAATTATTTTTCAAACTAGCTAGGATATAAGCATTTTAGTTGTTTCTATTTTTAACATGTTTCGAATAAAAATAGACTTAGGAATCTATTAAATAATTAACCAACTTTAATATCCATAAAGTTCTACATCACAATTAAATCAAATGCTAAAAATCAATTTGGACCATAAATAATCGCAAAAAATTCGCACCATGCTAATGACCGATACCGATAAAATTCGGTTCAGTTCACGTACCGAATAGGAGCATCAATATTCAGGCCGCACACCCGAAAACGCGGTCACTGGATACCGAAACAGGTATAGTTCTGAGACCGGTTGGTACAACACTAATGGCGTCCACTTTTCTGTGTTCCCAAAAACGGTTGATTAATTAAAGTTAAGGCCTGGCCTGGCGGGGTTTTGGATTGTTTTTTTTCTGTTCTGTTTTTATGGATGATTTTAGTTTAGTTCCTTAATAGCCGACTGCACTAGGAATGCTTTTTTAACTGTAATACTGACAACGAGTGTTTAAAAAAATTTTATTCTAAGACACAGACCCAGTCGAGTTTTTTTTTATTTAATAATGCACGGATTCTGTGGATAAACCGTCCTGAATTCGTTAAATCTTAATTAGTTTACACGTTATATGAACAGCTTGTAATAGTCTACTATTGTAATCCATCCAGACTCTCGACTCAGACGCGAGAGGCGAGCTGCCTTGCGCCATTACACTCTCGTGGAAGTGTGGTTGATTTTCTAGCGTCGCCCCTCGCGTCCTTTGACTCGCGCCAAAAAACTAACACAAAGCGGAGCGACAGTAAGGCGAGGCGAGGCAAGATGAGGAGGCACGAGCGCACCGTCCCTACTCTCGCACTCACGTTGCCTCGTGTAGCCTCGTCGAGAGTGTGGATACAGTATTAGAAATAGGTCTGTATTTAGCAAGGAGGCCAAACGCTTTTTTCAAGTTTTCCTTCTCTTTGCTGTGCAGTGTCTTGCATATTTTTTCTCATACGACACCTACGGAATGAAAAGGGGTGGTGCCACTTCGTATTCTTGATCATCACACGAAAATTCATTGGCAATTTGTATCTTATATTTCCTTCTGATTTTTCGGGTAATAATATCAGTTTTCATACCTTGTGTGTGAAATTAAAAATGTCTTTCGTAATATCGTAGACAGTCTTTTCAGGCACAGGGCAATGAGAACTCTTTTATTTTATCTCCATGTAAAATAGCTGTCCTGCGAATATCAAAATAAATGTTTTTCTTTCTTTAACTTGCCGGTCTTGGATGTCACCGCTTCAGAGTGGTAGACATACGCTCTCGTACTCACCGCTTCGGTTCTTCCTTCCTGTGCCGAGCGGTCAAAACCTGGAACTCACTACCTGCGTACGTGTTTCCCTCCCACTATGAACCCGGGTCCTTTAAGCGGAGCGTGAAGAAGCATCTCACTAGGCCGCCATAGTGTGGATCGCCATGCTGCAATATCCCTATTAGCATTGAGGATGGTGACCACCACTCCTGGATTCTGCTCGTGCTTTCCATCAGGCAGAGCAGAGTCATTTTGGCAGCTAAGACATAAAAAAAAAAAAATAATAACTAAGTATAGCAATGATTCGTGTCAGAAGCGCCTCTTAATTCGTGTCAGAATCTAATAAACAACTCAAATACTTATTTATTAAACACGTAGACAGCATAAATGACTGTACTCATCACAAAATAATTGTCACGGAATTATCTTTTTTTTAAATACAAATCTACCACATTGCTTCGCATAATAGGATAGCCAAAGCGGAGCTGATATTCTCCTTAAGGTCAAAATCAGTTGCATCTCAGTATAATGTTATGCATTATATTAATTACAATTTGCGGTTTTGAGGTTTGATCCCGGATAACTCGATATTGTATTTCCTTATTAATCTATACTATAGTCCGGCCACTCAGAGAATGCATTTCTGACACTTGTAAATTCGTCATGAGTAGTGATGTACCATGAATATCATTAATAATATTTGGTAACAGTATTTATAGCATTCATTATGCATAATTATTCAATTTAGATTTATTTTATATTTCAAACACAATATTAACAAAATTGTTGATGGATGAATTAAATTTAATTGTAATTTCTGAATGAAACCAAGGGAAAGAAAATAAAAATACTGTACTTATTGAAAAATATATATTATGAAATACATAGTTTTAAGATTTCAATAATGTCAAATCAAAATTTAGTCCGACTCCGATTCGCTTGAGGACTCGCTGTCATCTTCACCAACATGTATTATCATGTTATTATCAATCATAGTGTCTATACGAATATCGCGGTCAAAGTCATCAAATATATTATTTTAGTTTTTTCAACCACCTTCATCCAGTCATCTCTTGTGACTTTTTCGCATGCTTCTTTTAAAATGTCTTCATCTTTTTTATGCCATATGGTGGAGAAGTATTATGGCGGGCTGCATAACCTTTAATTTGAGCCCAGATTAGCTCTATGGCATTGTACTGGCAGTGATATGGAGGAATTCGGAGAACGCGATGACCGTACTCCAGAGCCAGCTCATCTATTTCGTATCGAATATTTGATAGCTTATCGTCGTTGACTAATTTCATCAGCTCAGCTTTTAGCATTGACATATTTGCGTCAATGCCACTTCTTTGCAGCCAAGCCACCAATTCCTCTTTTCTATTAGCTTGAGTAGGTGCTTTATTTATTTGCACCGAATGATAAGGGGCATTATCCATTATTATAACTGAAGGCTCTGGAAGGCCAGGTAGCAACACATCCTGGAACCACTCCTTGAATACAGCCCGCATTCATTTCTTCGTGGTAGTCAGTAGTAGTTTTTGACTCAAATGCTAATAAACCATTTTCCACAAAACCATACTTCGCACAACCAGCGTGGCATATTATGAGACGTGCTCTTTTACCGATTGGCACTTTCGACGTCGACGCTTGAGTGTCATCTGTCCACGAACGAGAAAGCTCGTGATTGGTGTTCAGCCATGTCTCGTCAATGAAAACGACATTGTCCCAATTATCAATTTTTTTTGCTTCTCTTAGAAAAGTAATTCTTTTTACCAGAAATATAAAGGGATAAAAATAGTTTTTCATTTATTTTTAATTCAGCTGACTGATATCACGACAATTATTTTCATAAGTTTGGTTTGGTCGTACCTATATCGTATTATAAACTTTATTAAATATGTATTAAGTACATTATACACACTCTCGAATAATTTCTCCGATGTCCCCAGGAACTTTAATGTCGTACGTATAAATGCCCAAAGCATTTCGGCACATTTCCCTGAAATGGTGACAACATTCGACTGTACGACATCCTTACATACTTTGTAACTCATCTTGTTCTACTGTTTTTTTGTGTATTCAATAAAGATAAATAAATAAAATTATATATTATAAAATTAGAACGTTTTATTTAACAATATATCGACCGACAGAATATATTACGATTCCAAAAATACTCAGTTACAATTCAGTATTATTTTGTCTCATCACTACAAAAACAAACTATTGACATAACCTTGAAACAGCGCAGTTTAACGTCGTTAGACTTATAAAAATTATTGTTCTTAAATTAATTAATTGATTAATTGTTAATAACTTTAGCCCAAAATAAAACGTATATTGTACATTGGCTTGATTATTCAATTTTTAATGTTATTACTCATTATTAAGGTTAATAAAAGATATTCAAAATTTTGCCATAAATTGTACGTCAGTTCAAAGTTACATCGCCCATTGGATCACGACCTGTCAGAAACGCATTCTCTCAGTGGTCAGACTATAATAATAAAGCTGAAGAGTTTATTTGTTTGTTTGAACGCGCTAATCTCAGGAACCGCTGGTTCCTGTTTGAAAAATGATTTCAATATTGGATAGTCCATTTATCGAGAAAGGCTATAGGCTATATATCGTCACGCTAATGCTAATAGGAGCGGAGCACCAATGAAGAATGTTTCAAAAACGGGGGAAAATTTTCACGCTACGGGCAATAGAAGACGCAAACGAGGTTGCGTGGGTCAGCTAGTGTATCATATAGCGGCGCACATTAAACAAAGTAAAATTACTTAGAAACAAATTAAAAGTCAAGAAACAAAGCCTAGCAAAATATGGTTGTTTAATAATCACTTTAAACGATTTTTGAAGATTTGTAACACTACCTACGCTACACGGCTCTGACTGCCTCATTGGTCTAGCGGTTCAAGTTATTAGAAATACTTAATAACAGCTCGGAGTTTGGAAGTTGGGATCTGAACCCCCGTGCCTAAGAGAGCACGCAAAGCTGTTGGCCCTGTGCCTGATCTCTCCCTGGTCGTGTCGGTTAACTGTCCCATCAGATTATGAGAGAGAGCGAAAAGAAGGTGCACCTGTGTTTACGCACACACTAGTGCACTATAATACTCGTATCTGCTGGCTGGTCTCCGTTGAGACTGGCACACAGAACATATATACATACCTATATATCGAAAAAAAATGTCTTTATCAATAATCAAAAGTAACTCTACTTCAAATTTCATCAAAATCGATTCAGTGGTTAACTGGTTATTGATTCCCAATATAACTCTACCCTCAACCCCACCTGTTACCCCTTAATGAATCTAATCAGTTCATCTACAATTTTAATCATATAGATATACTCAGAAACGTATATACTTATCCGTATATTAAAACACCATATGTCTCCTATGTGAGACAAAAAAAACCGGCCAAGTTTAAATCGAATTGGCGCACGAAAGTCGCACGAAGTCGTACCAATATCTATAAAAAAGAAAAAAAATTTTTTTTGTATCGGAACCCCTTTTAAGATTTATTTTATTATGTTTGTCAGTATTTGTTGTTATAGCGGCAACAGAAATACATCATCTGTGATACATTTTCAACTGTCTAATTATCACGGTTTATGAGATACAGCCAAGTGACAAACGGGCGGACAGCGTAGTCTTAGTAATAAAGTCCCGTTTTACCTTGATTGAGACATTTTTTTTAATATTTTCAATATATTGCCGCTAAATGTTGGATAAAGACCTCCCCCAAGGAGCGTCTGACGACCCGGTTTTGAGTCCGCATACTTTGTTCACATTGGCATCCCAATTGTTATTTAACCATATTCATTTTAAATTATCTTTACTTACTACTGGGATATTTTTATTGTCCAGCATATTGATACTGTCAAAAATTATTAGTTTACTAAGTAATTTGACCAACTTATTATATTTTTGGTAATCTGTGAACAATGGTGTTGGTTACATGTTCATAAATTTTGTGTACACATTGTACCTAGCTATAATTTAACATGTATCTGTTTTTTGTTCCAATATTTTTTTTTCATTGAATCATGGGCAAACGAGCAGACGTATCACCTGATGGTAAGCGATTACCGTCGCCCATGGACAACCGCAACACCAAAGGCGTCACAAGTGCGTTGTCGACCTTTGGGGGATGGGAATGGGGAGAGGGGTTGGAGTATGGGCCTCCGGTATCCTCACTCACTCGGCGAAACACAGCGCAAACGCTATTTCACACTGGTTAAAAAAATATTTTTTAAATCCATTTACTTTTCTTAACATCGCACCAACACAGCAAGCAAAAAAAAGCAATTCAATGTTTTCAATGGTTAACGAAATAAGTACCTTCCTTTTCAAACCATTTAAGGTTATACTTAATTAAGTTAATCAAGTTCCCAAGTCATAAATTTGCCAACAAAATATTACCAAGAAACACTGCTTTAATTGTTTCCATTTATTTATTACTTTTAAGTATTTATGTCCGTTGCGTACAAGAATTTAAAACTGCATTGACAAACGGAATGCAGCGCTCTGTCTGTAGGATCACGCAACGATCCAACATTTCCTGCTTTCTAGTTAAATATTTTCTCTGTAAAATAGTCTATAAGAGATTATTTTAGCTCATAATTCCAGCATTTGGTTGAGTGACAATTAAGCATGTTAACAGTTAAACAATCATAGGCGGGATAGTCTATGATCGGTGACCATTTTCTTAAAATAGGTATCGCGATTCCTTCGCGTCTCGAAGAGCACTTTGAGTCGTAGGCTCAGGATGCCATATGAACATCATTGATGACTGCCTCGGTGGCGCAGTGGTAGTCAATCCGACTGCTGTGCTTGAGGTCTCGGGTTTAAATCCTGGGTCGGACCAAATGTTTGTGTGATCTACAAATATTTGTTTCGAAGTTTGGGTGTTTTCTATGTATAATATGTATGTATTTACAAAAAAAAGTATAGAGAGAAGATATTATATCAGTTGTCTAGGATCCATAACACAAGCTCATCTTAGCTTGGGACTATATGGCGTTGTGTGTAAGATGTCCGAAACATTTAATTTATTCTTATTTAATTCAATCTCTTTAAAATAAGAATGCTCACAAAAATCCGTAAATATTTTTTAAATTCGTAAAAACTGAATGACATTTTAAGCCCTTCATTTACCGCAGTGTCTTGCCTTTCAAAAGTGCGTTTTTAGTACGTACTAAAATGTAAAAACAACTACTAAATAACAAAGAACATTAAAGAAGACAGTACGTTCATTATTTATCATGATTTCTTTCGAACAATAAATCTTTCGTGAGTCAGGTACTAAATACGGGCGGTGCAGATAATGGTGGTATTTCGGGTATGTACTGTTATGCCCTCAAACCGGATGATTCGCACTTTATAAGCATACTTTTTGGTTTCGTTGACCTCGTTAGAAAGTGGTTTAGTAATGTGATAAGATATTTTGAAGCCCATTTTACTGAAATATTATTAAATCAGTAGTAAAAAGACAAATGGGCAACAGATGTGACAGAATGATTGCACGGTTGGCCTAGTGGTTTAAGCGGTGGGTCCAGTCGTGTTAATAACTGCAGTTCCCGGACCCCTCCCTTCTCAGGCGCAGAGTTGGCACACCGTGTGGTTTTAGTCGGTTCGATTCCAACACACCGTCCCGCCGAAAACCCCGGCGTGGTGACGGCCCGAGGAGGTTTCCACACGTTTAAAAAAACAAAAAGTTGTTTAAGCGGTCACTACGCCGTTTGCTACTGCGCCAAGTGTCGTGAAAAGTGAAAAGAACACCCAGACTCAGGTCAATACTTTGTGTGATCCACAAAGTGTTGACCTGAGTCTGGGTGTTCTTTGTGTTCGGTACATGTATGTTTGTAAAGTCCCACGCGACACAGGATGTATATTCATAATTTACAGATTAAGAAGAATAGCAAAGTAAACTTTTCAAAGGTTGTAAGCACGAACAGGCCGACTTGTCTTGGGTGATAGTACCCTCTCACAGACGGGAGGAAGGAAAGCCAACCAAAAATGGCAGTATTCCTGCTGTCGTGTTTCGTTGGTGAATTCGAGACCGAAGGCCCAAATATGCATGATGCATTGTCTGCATTAGCAATGAGTATGACGACCAAAACTCTTGTATTTTCTTAATGTTTACCATCAGTAATAGTAATAATAGTTTAAGCGAGAATGACTGGACCAAATTTGCTAATGTTCCCTTTCTTTCTTAAGACTGACGACTTTGACTGCCTCGGTGGCGCAGTGGTAATGAATGCGACTGCTGTGCTTGAGGTCTCGGGTTCAAATCCTGGGTCAGACCAAGTGTTTGTGTGATCTACAAATATTTGTTTAAGAGTTTGGGTGTTTTCTATGTATAATATGTATGTATTTATAATAATAGGTCTTTACCTATGAAATTGCGTTTCTTCAGTACTGGTCATTTCAAATAAAAAAAAGTTTGTAATGGCTCTGTATTCTAAATTCATATTAATTTTGTTTTAAAACCATGACATTCTATTTACAAACTCATTCTTTTGTTTTTTGATTAGCGTTGTATTTTCATTACATTTGAACATTTTTCGTCATAATGGATACTTTAAAAATTCGTGTAATTATGGAATATGAGTTCCGTCATGGCACCAACGCGACACAAACAGCACGTAACATCAAAAACGTTTACGGAGAGAACTGTACAAACGAACGCACAACCCTTTATTGGTTTTCCCGGTTCCGTTCTGGAAATTTTGACTTGAAAAATGAAGCTCGTGGTCGTTCGGAGACTTTGGTTAACAATAATGAATTAAAGGCGATTGTGGAAGCTGACGAAACTCAATTTACAGCTGAGCTAGCAACAGCTTTTAATGTAAGCATCAAAACAATATTGATCCATTTGCGACAAATTGGCAAGGTAAAAAAGCTTGATAGATGGGTGCCCCACGACCTTAATGATCGCCAGCGCAACGTACGTGTCGAGACTTGCCTTTCGCTACTCAACAGGCAAAGAAATGAAGGAATTTTGAAACGAATAGTTACGTGCGACGAAAAATGGATTCTGTTCGACAATCGAAAGCGCTCAGCAAGTTGGTTAGACCCTGGTTCAGCACCAAAGCAATGCCCTAAACCAAAAATGACCCCTAAAAAGGTGATGGTCACTGTTTGGTGGTCTAGTGCGGGTGTGATTCACCACAGCTTTTTACAAAACGGCATGAGCATTAATGCAGATGTGTACTGTGAAGAACTGGAGAGAATGATGGAGAAGCTTGCACATCTGCAACCAGCTTTGGTTAATCGGATGTCCCCACTGCTCCTTCACGACAACGCGCGACCCCATACTGCGCAACAGACAGTCTCCAAGCTGCAAGTGCTGGGGTTGGAAGCTCTCCCTCATCCGCCATACTCACCAGACCTTGCACCTACCGACTATTACTTTTTCCAAAATTTAGACAACTTTTTAGTGGGTAAAAAATTCAATTCCCGAGAGGCAGTACAAAATGCCTTTGAAGAGTATTTTGCCTCCCGTCCAGCTGATTTTTACAAGAAGGGCATCAATAAACTGCCAATGCGTTGGCAAAGATGCGTCGATTGCATGGGTGATTACTTCGCATAACAGAAATAAAAAAGTTTGAAAAAATAAGTACTTTCACTTATTGCATACAAAACGGCAATTCCATAGGTAAAGACCTAATATATACATATGTTGCCTCGGTGGCGCAGTGGTAGTGAATGCGACTTCTGTGCTTGAGGTCTCGGGTTCAAATCCTGGGTCAGACCAAGTGTTTGTGTGATCTACCAGTGTTTGTTTCGAAGTTTGGGTGTTTTCTATGTATAATATATATGTATTTACAATATATATGTATTTATATCAGTTGTCTAGTACCCATAACACAAGCTCTGCTTAGCTTTGGACTAGATGGCGTTGTGTGTTTGATGTCCGAAATATTTATATTTTATTTAAGAACTTACAGCCGGACATAGGCCACAGTGCATTAGTGAAACCGTATTCGATTCGGTTTAGACTTTTCTGAGATCAGCGTGGACAAACGTACAGACAAACAGACAAAAATTCTAATCATTGTTTTGGTTTCTATTGAGTTCATAAAGACCCCCTTATACTTAATCACTTACAATTTTATGATATATATTAATATAACTTCATTGAACAAACTTAAATGTAACTTTATTCGAAATTTATTTAAAAAGAGAAAAACATTTCTTTAACATACTAACATAATAACTTTGTACACTTATCACTGTTTGCTTATCTGTCTGTCTGCTACGAGTATATCTCGTAAACGGCTGAGCGAGTTTTAATGGCACTTTCACTGTCATGTACTTTCTTTGTTTGATGATATCACGAAGGAATTTCATTTGTTCCAGCTCTCTTATCCACCAGTTATGTTCCGGGGTCATTGACACAATAATAATAATAAATATTTCGGACATCTAACACACAACGCCATCTAGTCCCAAGCTAAACAGAGCTTGTGTTATGGGTACTAGACAACTGATATAAATACTTGTATACATTTTTTTGTAAATTCACACATAGAAAACACCCAAACTTCGAAACAAATATTTGCAGATCATACAAACATTTGGTCCGACCCGGGAATCGAACCCGAGACCACATGTTTAGCAGTCGCATACGCTACCACTATGCCAACGAGTCATTTCACAAAATTTACTATTCTCTGAAATTATTAAGATTTAATACAATAGTATGCATTTGGTGATTTTTGAATTAGTTGAGCACCGCGGCGTTACCTGCGTTTGTTATAGTACCACGGGTAACGCCGCGGGGCGAAGTTACTCTAAGAAGTAGCCTAGAATATTCCTTATGTCATTAGCTATCTGCCAGTGCAACTCCCTTCAAAATTGGTCCAGCCGTTCCATAGAATAGCCTGAAAAAGACAGATAGATTTAAAAAAAAATGTTTTTAGTACCATTGGTTCGACTTCAAAAAATGTGGAGGTTCTCAATTCGACTGTTTTTTGTTTGTTATCTCAGAACTTTCGACTGGACGAACCGATTTTGATGATACTTTGTTTATATGATAGCTGATACTTATGAGCCGAATTTGATGATTATTTTTATTTGAAAGCTGATGCTTCCCGTGTGGTCCAATTTCAATTTGGTCCTGTTCTTGAAGTATTAAAATTTTATAAATTACAAACGGACATTAGCTAACTTTTAACGAATTTATTGAAATGTAATAAAATAATTACAATAGATAGCTTCCCTAACTGGATTAGCACTGAGAAGAAAGGACGAAACAAACTCAAAGTTCATGGTCACCCATCCAAAATGTGATCTCACTATTGTTGCTTAACCTGAAACTAAACTTTGATAGGAAAGTAAAATTTAATATTATTATCGAAATTCAAGAAAAAACGTCGTAGTACATATACATTTGTAGTTATTTATACTACGACATTCGCCTTGTATTGTAGGACAATTTCGATTTCGTTTCGTCACTAAACACATTTTACTTTCTATCTGTCTGTACGTTGATCGTATAAATACTATACAGCCATAGATCAGATAAGAAATGCTTTGAATAATCGATTGATCTGTCGATAACGATACCAGACAATAAAGCATCGAATTCAAGTGCTTTCATTGACACGCCATTAAAAAAAAGTTAAATAATAGTTAAACTGAGTTTCACTTTTTAAATGAATTAAAAAAGAAAGATAAATCTGTTTGTTAAGACACATCTTATTTTTTCGTCTGTTACATTGTAACTCCGAAATGAATGAACCATTTTGACTGCCTCGGTGGCGTAGTGGTAGGTAAGCTTTTGAGGTGTCGGGTTAGATCCCCGGGTCGTAATGTTTGTATGATCTACAAATAATTGTTTTCTGAGTTTGGGTGTTTTCTATGCATAATATGTATGTATTTACAAAAAAAAGGTATACATGTATTCATATCAGTTGTCTAGTACACGTAACACAAGCTCTGCTTAGCTTGGGACTAGATGGCGTTGTGTGTAAGATGTCCGGAATATTTATTTATTATTATTATTATTTTCGGTCGGACCCAGGAATCAACCCCAGGCCTCAAGCATAGCAGTCGCATTCACTACCACTGCGCCACCGAGGTAGTCAATGTAGATGTAGATTTATGTACCTATTAAACATTCGTTAATCAGTGTATTTAACGGTTCGCAAAGCAAAAAGTTAATTACATAGTAAGTCTATAAGGAAAATCACACGTTTTCTATGTGTATGTTAAGCTCACACCTTTTTAAACAATCATACTGTTATATCAAATAAAAAATTTGGACCGTGTACCGCAATGCTAGTCATTGATTCTACTCAAAGCCAATCATGGGTGAATGGTCTAGCTATAATAGTTTGTATGTGAAAATAATTGATAGCTCATCTCGGGATATGGGCTTCTTCTTAGAAAGGAGATTTTAGCCCACTATACCCCACTGGCTGGTTGATACGGAATAAAAAGGGGTTATTACACTAGATACTTGTTGTGGGGGAACGAGTATCGTGTCAGAATGAACAGTGATAAGACCAAAGTCATGCATAATGTGCATGTGCTGCCGAGTCCCGTGGCCGTTAATGGTGTTAGTATCGGGGTTGTGAAAGAATACGTCTATCTTGGCCAAACTATTCAACTCGACCGGCACAACTTCGATCGGGAGGCCGATAGAAGAATTCGTTTAGGCTGGGCAGCTTATGGGAAGCTTCGTCATATCTTCGAGTCGTCGATGCCGCAATCACTGAAAGCCAAGGCTTTTCACCAGTGCGTCTTGCCCGTAATGACGGGAGAGAGAGAGCCTATATATAAGCTATATTATTGTAGAGTTTCATCAAAATCCATTGAGTAGATTTTGCGTGAAAGAGCAACAAACATACTCACAAAACATACACAGTCGCAAAATTTCGCGTTTATAGTATTAGTAGGATATACTATTAATACTAATATATGTTATTATGTACATCATTAATCATCACTTGTCTTTCCCTGCTTAGTTTGCTCCCTAAGTCGGCTCTTGCGAGACCCACGAGTGAAATAACACTCCGTATTCTTAATTCGTCACAACACGGACGAATTAAAAAAATTAAAATAGTTATTATTTGTCAGTATTTTTTTCACACAAACCCTCCATCTAGTACTTCTAATGTTCCTTATCAAATATGTCACCAGGATACGCCAAGAATTCTCAAAAAAGAAATCTTCCGACATTCGCAAACATTTCTCTTTTTAACCTTTAAGTAGGTTTGCAAGGAAAGCATATTATGAGCACCTAATATGTATTCTGAGCGCAAGTTTAATTCAATTTCTACTGAACTTTCACTGTTTAAATAACTTCTGGAGAGATACCGAGAACGCTGAGCATATATATAAATCTACTACTACTACATGCAATTTCCATTGCGTTTTCAATCATATTCGGCTCTTATTGGAATACGCGTGATGTTAATTATCCTATCACAGGCGCAGCATAACACTAGCATATAGACTCGCAGTTTATCGTGACTCGAGAATTACCTATGTATAATCTATACTAATATATAACGCTGAAGTTTGTTAGTTTGTTTGTTTGAACGCGCTAATCTCAGAACCGCAGGTCCGATTTGAAAAATTCTTTCAGTATTGGATAGTCCATTTATCAAGGAAGGCTATAGGGTATATATCAACACGCTAATACTAATAGGAGCGAAGCACCAATGAAGCATGTTTCAAAAATAGGGGAATTTTTTCAGGCTACGGACAATAGAAGACGCAAAACCCATGGGTCTACGGCATTACGAAAGACAAATATTAAAAAAATCCTTTGGAAAAAGAAAAAACATTGGTGATCAAGTAGATAGGTATTCAGAACAAGGTTTTACGAAAATCTGACCTATTTGTGGTCTCTCATCCGCTCCTAAAGGTTAAAGCGTGATGTAAGTTGGACTCTAACTTTCTTCAAGTTATCGTAGGAAGAAAGTTGCTGGTATTTCGTCTGTTAGTTTCAAAGATGAGTTTATTTAAACGAAAATGGAATAGTAACAGTTTAATGCACCTTAAATCAAATTTATATATGTAAATATATGTTTAACTTTTTTTTGCGTCTATGAGAAACTGACTTTCCATTTTAATACAAAAATATTATATAAAGACTTTTTAATATAGCTTAACCGTTTTTACTACTATTTGATCATTTGTCATGTCATTGAGTTCAAATAATAGATGTCAATGTCAAAGCGATGACATAATCACTTTCGGCCTGTCAAAGTGACACCTGTCAAGCTTTTAATGTAGAAAGCTTTTGCGATAATAAATCAATATACAATACTATTGTATGATGTTTAATTAATAATAATGTTTATATTTTATTGAACTTTCATTTTTTATCATTTAATAACTTTCTTTTTTATGACAGTAAGTTTAACATCAAAAATACCGATTGATTTCTAAAGAAAATTATTATTCTATATTCTACTAATACGCTTTTAGTCTATTATTAATAATTTTTCATTTCAATTCATATTTTTTAATTACATTTTAATATTCTTTATATTTAATCTCCATATTAAAGAAGTTACCGAAATATTAATATTTTATATAAATTAAATAAATTAATAAAATAATTAAATATTTCGGACATATTACACGCAAACACACAACATTGTATTGTATTATGGGTACTAGATAACTGATATAAATACATATATACTTTTTTTGTAAATACATACATATTATACAAAAAAAAACATATTTGCATAACATACAAACATTTTGTACAATCCGGGAATCGAACCCGAGACCTCAAGCACAGCAGTCGCATACGCTACCACTGCGCCACAGAGGCAGTAAATTTGCACTGTAATATTAGATTAGATTGCTTGAAATTATTGTACATTACAGAAAATATTGATGTTAGAACTACATATGTTTCATATTCATGTATTATTTATCATTCCATGTGAACCCATACTTATTATATTGTAAATACGACAAGTTACGTATTTTTATGGTATAGGTGGCAAACGAGCAGACGTATCGCCTGATGGTAAGCGATTTTGTTGCCCATGGACACCGACAACACCAGAGGCGTCACAAGTGCGTTTTCAGCCTTTTAGGGACGAGGAGAGTGATGTGGAGAGGGGTTATGGGCCTCCGGTATTATCACTCACACAGTGAAACATAGCACAGGCGCTGTTTCACACCGGTTTTCTATGAAGCCGTGGTATCTCTCTGGTAGAGCCAATTTTAATCTGTATCTCAGAAACGGCTCAAACGATTTTCATGAAATTTAGTATGCAGAGGGTTTCAAGAGTGATGAATCGATCTAGCTAGGATTCATTTTTAGAAAAAATTGGTTGCCTGTAAAGTCGGTATACGGGCGAAAGTTTTATGTGACAACGACTTTGAGTGGTAAAATAATTTTAATGTGAATATTCATTCGTATAGTAGGAAGAAGGATGAAATAATAGTAACAATTTAAAACGTTTATTTATACAAAGAATTATATTTAAAACATTAATTTTAACGTTTTAAATATAATTCGACGCGTGCCTTTCACTTTTTATGTCTGTCTCTCTCGCTCTTAGGCGGGCTAACCATGCCCGAGTGGAAGGGACGCGTGCCTCTCACTCGCTCTCATTGTGAGCGCATAACGTGAGCGGAGCGTAACGCAGTTTCTTGAAGTGTCACCCGGCAAACCAATTTATAAGACGTTGTCACGTCAAAAAAATATCGAGCAAAACTCTGCCTTCTAGGTACTGAATAACTAAGCATACAATTTCTGTAACAAGTGTAAATAAACCCGTAACACTTGACATTGCTGTCGACTTTACTAACATTGCACCAAATACACATAGCTTACCAAATCATCATAAGGGTAAGGACAACATCTTTTCTTTTAAGATAAAGGTAAAGCAGTTTCTTATCAAACAACTTGCAGAATCAACATCTACATAACTGTTATCTATTAATCCTAGTACACCTATTCGCGTATGTATGTATCTATGAAAGTTTATATGTATTTAGTTGTATGTATAGTACGTATTAGTTCTTGTGTGTATGATTGGCTTTTATATATTATTTGTATTTAATATATAGCCAGATATGTTTATTTTAATACATTTTTGTTTATAAGATGCACCCACTTCTTGTCTTCTTTGCATCACCCGATGGTTGACTGGTAGAGAATGCCTTAGGCATTAAGTCCACCAATGCACTTAAAGTGCATGATGTATTAAATAAATAAATAAATAACGAAACAAGCGATAAACAGTCCTAAAACTTCTACCAATAGGTTTAAAATAGCAATCTTGATGCAGAGGTGTTTCAGCAGAACCCAATCATACAGAACGTACATATGATCTGTGATAGAATATAATTATCGGACGTCGTGAGACCGGCATCTGGTATGCGTTTCTCTCATGCTCTGCTTGGCAAATAGAACTTCCGTCTCGGTGTAATAATGTGGATTTGCCTATTGCCATCCTGACGTTCTGTCAGAGAAAAGCAAATATAACGAAATTGGAAATATGAATTTTCTGTTTAGAAGATAAAATTCAAATTTTGAATGCCTAAGAATAGTAAATTCGGCACTGGTTTTCTATTTGAGTCGATTCTGAGCAATATGTTATGTCTGTAATCGAAACTACTGTATTTATTTTTATTAAGTGGCAACACCATATAGTAGTTAGTAACATTTTAAAATAGGAACATTACACTTTTTTCAAAAAAAAGACGCCTGACCGTTTTATTTCAAAATCCCACACCAAATTTAAAATTGAATTTATTTCAAGCCGTTTTTTAAGATCTAAAGGTATACGTGAAGCAAAAACTTTATCCCTTTTTGCGTAAATTATGCAAACGGAAAGCACAAAGCTAAAAATAAAAATATAAATGAATTATGGTCGATTTTTGACCTCAGGGTGACCGCTCGTTTTTAATCGTTTCAAATACCCCAACCCCTCCCCCATCCCCTTTCCCATCCCCCAAAGTTCGGCAACGCACTTGTGATGCCTTTGGTGTTGCGGGTGTCCATGGGCGGCGGTAATCGCTTACCATCAGGTGATACGTCTGCTCGTTTGCCCACTATTCAATAAAAAAAAATAAAAAAAAATAAGGATTTAAAATCAATAATATGCATATTATATGTAATAACAATTACAGACAACTATTTTTCTTTTATTAACCGACCAATGATTATGTCAATGGAGATTTTGCCTTCCTGATTTAACACTTTTTAGTTTTTCGATGAGTGTGGACAAACTTTTGTACAAAAATCGTATGAACCATGAGTTTACTGTTATACATGAACTATGTATATAGGTATATAACAGGGCACAACATCAGTGATAACGTTAAAAGAGTATACAGGCAGCTAACTATGCATTATAACTAATAATCGCTGGCACAGTGGTAGCGTATGCGACTGCTGTACTTGAGGTCTTAGGTTTAATTCCCGAGTCGGACCAAATATTTGTATGATCTGCAAATATTTGTTTCGGAATTTGGCTGTTTTCTACGTATTTACAAAAATAAATTACAAGCTCTGCCTCTGCCTGGTCGGAGGATCCTCCCTTTGTGTTGGAGGGACATGATACCCCAAAATGAAGATCTTTTAAATTACTTAACGAATTTTGATGCAGTATTCAGCAGTAGATAGAGTGACTCAAGAGGAAGGTTTTCATATATAATACATGCATATTATAGTAAAGAAATTCGAGATTTTTTAAGACTCCCGTGCGTAGCCGGGCCGGGTTGATAGTCTACCATAAAAAGTGAAACCTCACATATTTGATAGCATCTATAACGTGCACATTATAATTTATTTGTATAAAAGTAAAACCATTACTGAAAACGATATCAGTGTGCCAACATATATTTAATTAAGATAATTAGTCGTGGCTTTCAGTTTTAAAATATTTTAAACACTTTCTCCTTCGTGATTTCATTATAATATGTAACTGTAGTCGAAAATAGTATGTCTTTTGGTATAACTTTTTATTTTTTTTTATGACCGGAGCACTTTTTAAACCGCATTAGTACAAAAACAACCGCTGGGAGCGCCGTGGAGTTTAAAAAAGCGGCCTAAGTTACTCCTTATATCAATAACTTTATGCCAGTGAAAGTCCCGTCAATATTAGTCCAGTCATTCCAGAGATTGGCCTGAACAAACAGACAGACTCAAAAAATTTAAAGATGCTTGATTGATGAAATCTTTTGAATGAAATTTTTTTTATAAATAAAATAAATATTTCGGATCTCTAGCACACAACGCCATCTAGACCCAAATTAAGCAGAGCTTGTAATATGGGTACTAGGCAACTAATATAATTACATATATACTTTTTCATGTAAACACATACATATTATACATAGAAAACACCCAAATTCCGAAACAAATATTCGCAGATTATACAAACATTTGGTCTGACCCGCGATTCGAACCCGAGACCTCTAGCCAAGCAATCACAATCGCCATAACTACGTCATGTTAATGCTCAAATAAAAACTGTACAAACATTTTTTTACAAGCAGTTTTTTTTACGTAGTTACTTAAAACAGATAATTAACTACGGAACTCTACACTTCTTAACCCAACTCACACTTGACCTTATTTTTATAAGTAGAAACACATTCCCAAACCATTATTACATACAGTTATAAGTTGTCCAAACAATGAGACACCTGTTTCCATTGAGCAAAGACAGCCAAACACTTTCATTGACCTCAATACATAAAGTACTACGATGCGCTTGCTTACAGAACCAAAATGACGTATGAAATGAAATGAAATTATTTATTAGGTTACAAGAACACTTGCATAGTAATATTTTAAGAGCAGATGAGCACCTTTCCTTTTCTTTACGGTAAGCGATTACCGCCGCCCATCAAATGTGTCACAAGTGCGTTGCCGGCCTTCGGGAGATGAAAGAGGGAAGGGGTTGGGGTATGAGCCTCCGGTATGGGTCCGGTTGTGTTAATAACAGCAGTTCCCGGACCGTGTGGTTTTAGTCGGTTCGATTCCGACATACCGCCCCGTCTCAAACCCCGGTGGGGTGAGGGCCCGAGGGGAACACCACACGTAAAAAAAAAATGGGTCTCCGGTATCCTCACTTACTCGGAGAAACACAGCGCAAGCGCTGTTTCACACAGGTTTTCTTTGAGGTCGAGGTATTAGTCCGGTCGAGCTGACCCATTCATGCCGGAGCGTGGCTCTCCCATCGTCCTAAATGGACTAGTCCTGAGGAGAACGGACGAAACCATCTTACGGATGATCATTTCTTCTAAAGTTCAGACAATCTGCGACTTTAAAATTTCAATATCTGGTTGACAGACTTTTTCGGTATTTTTTTTTTGATAAATTCGTAAAAAATAATCCTATCTAGGTCGATTTATTCCCTCCGAAACCCCATGCATACTAAATTTCATTTAAAAAATGTTAAAACAATATGTCGAAAACTATAATCTATACTAATATTATAAAGAAGTAACTTTTGTGTGTTTGTATATTTGTTAAATTGTAAGGGGTCATCTCGGGATCTACTAAACCGATTTTAAAAATTCTTTCACCAATAGAAAGCCACATTATTGCTGAGTGTCATAGGTTATATAAAAAACCGAAAAATAAAAAGGCTTTTACGTGGTAGTCGGTTTTGCTAAGTGAATCGGAGAAATTACAACGGAAGGCCAAAGCAGCGGACGGCGCGCGATGGCTTCGGGTTTAATTCGGTTCGCGTTCGTGCTCGCTTCGGGAGAAGGAGGCGTGGCCTTTTACATATGAGAGGTAGGTACCCGCGCGGCTCCTTACGCAGCGGACGTCCCCAAAATTGAATTTTTCGAAACGTAATTAGTACACTTTCGACATTGTTTAAATAAAAGGTTCTTATCAAAATTACTTTCTATCTTATTCTTGGCAGTTAGAAATTAAAACATGACACTCTGTACTAAAAAAGGATTATTAACATTATGCCCAACGAAGTGGGCACGGGTCAGCTAGTCGAAGATAAATGTGTATCAAATCGTCGTCGTCGTTATAAAATCGTCGCGACAAAAAAGGAAATGAAATGTGTGTACAAGACAGATGAATGACCAGTTTTTGGAGTCTGTTTGCTTAACTTTCAAATACGTATTAGTCTAAAACGTCCGATGTAAGTGTTGATAATCAAATAACATTACTTAATACGTGACATTTCAAGTATTCTATTTTAAAAAGTTTGTCTACAAGAAACCGTTTGCGTTTGCTCGTTGGTCTAGTGGTTAGCGTAAAAAACTGCCGATCAAGAGGTTTCGGGTTCAATTCCCGGCCCGTACTGCTCTGTTCAGTTTAAGAGCAGCCTAGAGTTTATAATGGTGGTATTTTCCGCCCGTGCTTCAGGTAGCACGTTAAGCTATCCGTCCCGGTTGTCATGAACATCTATGGCAATCGTTATTGGGAAGTCAATGCCCTCAAATATACTGACAACTAGTTCAATCTTTGAATTCAGTTCACCCTCAGGGTTCGAGGTCCGATGCCTGTCGCTCAGAGGAACAACTGATATTGAGGTAAAACCGGTTTCCGTGGGAGACCCACGCTCCGGCATGAATGGGCCAGCTCGACCTTAGTGATAACACGGCCTCACAGAAAACCGGTGTGAAATAGCGCTTGCGCTGTGTTTTACCGAGTGAGTGAGGATACCGGAGGCTCATAACCCAACCCCTCCCCCCATTCCCTCTCCCAATCCCCCAAAGGTCGGCAACGCGCTTGTGACGCTTTTGGTGTTGCGGGTGTCCATAGCGGCGGTAATCGCTTACCATCAGGTAAAAAAAAACAAAAACACTCTACGATCTGTGGTACTCGACAATTATTTGATATCTATTCCATTTCAATGTGCTTTAAATTAAGAAAAAAAACTATCATTGGTGCAATAAATCCATCCAAATAAATAAATTGAATTGTCTGTTTGTCACTAAATACTTACGAAAGTATATACGGTAAAAAAACACTTTCAAATGTTTGTCTAGCTATCGGTTTGTCCCGGCTAATCTCTGGAACAGCTGGACCGATTTTTATGGGACTTTCACTAGCAGGTAGCTGATGATATAAGAAATAACTTAGGGTACATTTTTTAGACTAGCTTCGCCCCAGATCGTTACCTGCCGTTGTTGTTTTAAAGGCACAACGGCTTATCTAGTACCTAGATAAATCTTCTACATTTAGTATGTAGTATTGGTTATTAAAATATATTTTAATATTCTTTAGAAGTTTATTTATGATCCTTAGATATTAATTTAATATATTACGTTTTACAATGAGGTGGTCCGTATCAGCGTGACAGCTGGGTACCACAGATTAGACAAATAACATCGATATACTACATCATCCCCTTTCACAATAATTTTTTAACTTATACATTTATAGGTACTTATTTCTAATAGACATTTAGGAGCTTTATTTAAAGACAAGTTTTTCTTCCTAATTACTACTATTACATATCGTTTTCCTCCCCGTTATACACTACTTACAAAATTTTACATCAGTAACTTACACAATATTATTCCAGTAGGTATTATATATATTTTTTTTTTTTTTTTTTCGGGTAGGTGATAAAAAAGTTGACACACATAGAAAAGATCTCTAAAGTTATTTAATTGATTTAAATAGCAAAACTTTAATATTTTTGTGAAAGGATACAACTAATCTTATATTTAGTGCAAGTACAGTTTACACACTGTTTATTTGCATGAATTAAGCCAGATATCTTAATCACCTGCCAGCACCACAAGTTGTGGCTTTGCAACAGTATTTCAACTGCATTTGGATCAACAATAACCATGTCTCAACTGGCAGAAATACAGGAAGCGCAGAACAATCTAGAGGAGAGTTTTTCAAAGAGGATGGCTCAGCTTGAAGTACAACTGAGATCTGGTGGAAACAGTAAGGAGACAGTTTCAAGGGTGTCCGAGGAATTCAAAACGTTTCGTGAGCTGATGTTTTCCATGCTGGGTATTCTTCGGAAGCAAATAGGAGAGTGCGTTAAGATGGTTGATGCAATGGAGACTCGCCATCGACACAAATCCCTCATCTTTCTAGGAGTACCGGAAGCTTTTAAAGAGGACTGCAGTGCAACCCTCATTAATATAATGAATAACAAGATGGGTCTTCATGATATTTCACAGCTCAACATAAGGCACTGTCATCGTATCGGGACTCCCTCTAAGGAACACCGTCGCCCCATACTAGTGAGATTCACCACTGCAGAAACTAGATCTACAGTCTGGAAGGCTAAGACATCATTGAAGGGTTCCGGCTTCTCGGTAAGAGAGTTTCTTACAAAAATTCGTCAAAAAGCATTTACCATGGCCCGACAACACTTCGGTATGTCTTCTTGTTGGACACAGGACGGAGTGATAGTCATCAAAGCTCGCGATAACAACCGTTTTAAAATAACATCCACTGATGAACTCAAACCATTAATTTTAAAATTTCCAAAGAGTTCCATAAGCGACACCGGCAAAGCGAGCTCGGGCACCAATGAGAAAAGTTCGCGTAGACGTTGATCAATATGTAACGCCGTTATCCCTTTGCATGTACCACCTAATATTTTTGTGATTACATTGTTGTTTCCATGTTTATTATGTATTTTAAGTTTACTTTCAGCTAATATTACCTGTGTTGAATTATTGTTGTGATTATAAAGTGACAGTGACAGATATGTCAAATCGACATCTCGATGTGCTTGTGTTTCACATCGGGTGCGTTTCGTTTCATGTCACATTTAGTGGAACACAATTTATTTCTTTTTTCTTGTTTTTAGTTACTTTGTTGCCAAATTTATTGTGATTTTATTATCTTTCATTTTGTATCATTCTTGTGAGCTGGCGGGTGGTGTAGAAATACGCAACAATTTCATTAAGGTTATATACATTTTCAAACTTTTTACTTATTTATTAATTGTTTATATTTATACATATATATTTTTATATTTTATATAATCCATTTATTTATTTTTTTTTTGTTCTGATTTTATTCTGTATGGGTACACGGTACGGCTGTAATAATGTCTGATGAAAGTGAGGAATACTTTTCTGCCAACGACTCCTCTGAGAATGATTCACTACCTGACACTTTGGGTGACCGACTGAGGCAGTCATTTGACAACCAATCTCGTCCTCTATTTAATGTGTGTCATGTGAATGCTCAGAGCGTCCCCAGTCACTTCAATGAATTGATTGAAACTTTCAGTGACAATAATGTGCATGCCATTCTTATTTCGGAAACTTGGTTTAAGCCACATTTAGCTTCCACCTCTTACCCTCTCACTGGTTTCGTACTGATTAGGAACGACCGAATTGAGTCGAGAAGAGGTGGTGGGGTAGCTATTTACCTCCGTGGCTGTCTACCCTTCAAGATCCTTGCCACTTCCGCTTCCGATCTTTCCACTACCGCGGAATACCTCTTCCTTGAGGTTTGTGTTAAAGGAACTCTTATTTTGCTAGGGATTGTTTACTGCCCCCCTGCTGTTAATTATTTCTCCAGTCTGGAAACAGTTCTGGAATCTATAGGGTCGAAATACTCACACCACGTTATCATGGGCGATTTTAACACCGATCTCCTAGCTCATAACTCAACCCGTACTCGCAATCTCCTCCATATTATCCAATCCACCAGCCTCCATGTCCTCCCTCTTCAAGCAACTCATCACAACGTGGAACACCAGGATACATGGCTTGACCTAATGCTCACCTCTGCTCCAAACCTTATTTATTCCCATGGTCAACATCCTGCACCTGGATTCTCCCACCATGACTTAATCTTCCTTTCCTATCTTTTAAAACCCCCTAAATCCCCTCCCAAAACCTTGCATATTCGTAGTTTTAGACGAATGAACTTAGAAAAACTGTGTGAAGATGCGTCTGCATTGAATTGGAATAATTTGACAGTAGCCACAGACATCGACGATAAGGTCAATATTTTTAACAACACGGTTCTTAACCTGTACGATACTCACGCACCGGTTAGAAAAATCAAGTTGAAGCGCTCACCGGCTCCATGGATGACGGAGGAAATCCGAATGGTCATGAGACGAAGAGATCGTTGTTACAACAGGTACAGGAGAGACCGATGCGAGGAGAGGTGGAATCTGTTCAAGGCCGCTAGAAATCGATGCAACCAGGTGATACGTAACGCTAAACGCCGCCACATAATTCAAAATTTAGAAATCTCATCACCTTCCAATGTCTGGAAGTTCCTTGGAACACTAGGCATTGGCAAACAACAACGTCCTGAGTTCGGGATGACAATTGATCTTGATGATATTAACCGTCATTTCTCAACTACGCCTCAGCTGGATCATCAAACCATGAGTCAAACCTTGAGCTACATAGCTAGTTTAGGCCATCCTAATGTTGAATCTTTTGACTTTTCTCCCGTGTCTTCTGGGGACATCAAAAGGGTCATCCTATCCATTCGCTCCAATGCTGTGGGGTGCGATGGCATTAGCCGTCGCATGATTGTAACCATCCTGGATCATATTCTTCCCGCAATATCACACATTGTTAACTTTTCACTCGACTCCGGAACCTTTCCTACACTTTGGCGCCAGGCCTTTATCATCCCTTTACCCAAAAGACCAAATCCTTCTCTCCCTGAACACTTTCGACCAATTTCCATACTACCTTTCCTTTCTAAAGTACTCGAGGCTTGTGTACATAAGCAGGTCTCAAAGTTTATTTATCACCATAAGCTTCTTAGTCCTCTACAATCTGGGTTCAGACCCGGCCACAGCACCACCACCGCTCTCCTCAAAGTGACAGGCGATATTAGGGAGGGTATGGAGGACACCAAAGTCACAGTGCTGGCTTTGATTGACTTCTCAAATGCCTTCAATACCGTCTGTCATGACGTCCTACTGGCCATCCTTTCTTACCTTATGATCTCCTCAGAAGCTCTGGAATGGTTCTCCTCCTATCTTCAGGGACGACAACAGTGTGTTCACATTGATGACATGTCATCGAGTTGGTGTGATCTTCTCTCTGGCGTCCCTCAAGGCGGTATATTATCTCCCTTACTGTTCTCAATGTTCATTGATCTCGTTACTCACCACCTTCAGTGTACGTATCACCTGTACGCAGATGACTTACAAGTGTACACGCAGTCAAGGGTGGAGGACATATCACACGCCATCGACAAGATTAACAAGGACTTGCAATTTATACAGAGCTGGTCGACAAGGTTTGGTCTGGCGGTAAATCCAACCAAATGCCAGGTGATCGTCGTGGGAAGTAAACAAATGTTACGCAAATTGGATTTATCGGTCATCCCACCAGTTACCTACAATAATGTATCCATACCTTTGAGTGAAGTCGTGAAGAACCTGGGATTGCATATCGACTCGACCCTTGATTGGCGGTCACAAGTTACACACGTTAGCCAGAAAGTAACCACATGTCTCCGCGCTTTATATCGCTTAAAAAACTTCCTTCCCGCTAAAACTAAGGCTACGCTTATGCAGTCCTTAATTGTCCCCTTGATCGACTATGGTGATGTGTGTTATTTCGACCTGAATGCAGACCTTCTCAATAAACTAGACCGACTTCTCAATAACTGCATTCGATTCATTTTTAATCTTCGCAAGTATGACCACGTGTCTGCTTTACGTTCCCAATTGCAATGGCTCCCAATTCGCCAGCGCCGCAATTTGCGAGCGCTGACTTCTCTTTTTTCTTTCCTCATCTCTCCATCGTTACCTGAGTACCTTGCACCTCACCTTCGTTTTTTATGCTCCAACCACGACCGAAATCTTCGTTCCACAAACAATATGCTCCTTCAGTGCCCCTCTCACACCTCTGACTTTATCCATTCTTCCTTCTATGTGCAGTCTGTTCTTCTCTGGAATGCGCTCCCCACCGAAGTCAGGATGTCTACAAACCGTATTACGTTCAAGGCGAAAGTACGTGCGCTTCTCTGGAATGAATTGGCAGCACAAACACATCCTTAGCACCTGACTGTGTATCATATAGGTACCTATGTATAGTATTATATGTATGTATGTAATATTTGTATTGTATGTTTATTTGTGTAGTATATGTAGCGGTAAATTTATGTATATCATTTATATTTAATGTAGGTTTATATCTTTTTACTAAATTTATTTTCTTTGCACCTACCAGTTCTTATTTCTACATCACCTGAAGGTTGACTGGGAGAGAATGCCTCAAGGCATTAAGTCCGCCTTTGTACAACATGTGCAATAAGTTTAAATAAATAAAAAAAAATAAATATTGCATTAGGTATACAACTACACATTCAACCAGTGGTGCGGAACCTTACCACTGAATTCGATGAAGTACCAAGCCTGCTAAGGAGATCTAATATGAAAAGAGGTTCTATTATAAATTACATTATTATTATCTATTAAACTACTAGCTGACCGACGCAACCTCGTTTGCGTCTTTTATTGCCCGTAGCGAAAAATTTTCCCCCGTATAGGGTTGATTTATTACACCTTGTGTCCGAAAAACCCCAATATCTTACGGAACCCTATTTTTTTCCAAAATAAAATATAGCCTATAGATTTACCATAGCAGCGCCATCTATTGATTACTTACTCAACCCAGTCGAAAGGTATCGACATCTGTTAGAATCATTTGGAGTTAACAGATAATTGTGACTGTCAAATAATAACAGACAAATAATTAGCAATAAATTAAAATTGCGACTATAATTTCAGATTTAAACTATCCTATCTCTCAAGTTGGATCGAACTGCACATGGTGTGCGAATTTTATTATAATCGGTTAAGTGGTTTAGGAGTCCATTGAGGACAAACATTGTGACACGAGATTTATATATATTAAGATATGCTCTATTACCATTGTAACTTTTAATCCTTCCTTCTAGCCACATATTTTTGTTAGGATCTTTCTTAAACCAGATGCTTTGACCCACATAAAATGGCGTCTTCACTCTACTACTTTTATTGTAATTTCTAATATTTCTGGTTCTTATTTTGTTGAACTGTTGATTAATATTAGTATTAATTTTTGGTTGTAGATACTGAGTGTTGACAATTAATTTAGTTCTCAAGTTTCTATTAAACATTAATTCACACGGTGAGAAATTGGTACCAGAAACGGGTGAGGCCCTGTAATTCAATAATGCTAGTCGGTAATCAGTTTTATCTTCATGACACTTATTCAAAATTTTCTTAGCTAATTGTACCCCTTTCTCTGCCATACCATTAGATTGTGGGTACCTAGGACTTGTATAAGTAAATATGAACCCATTCTCCCGAGCAAAGTCTTTGCATTCCCTAGAGTCAAAAGGTACATGATCACCAAAGTTGCAGTTCTCCGCCAGTTTTCTAATTAACGTGTAGTATGCATCAAACGATTCTCCATCTTCTTGGTTCCGTTTATTCAAATTGTAGCTGTTTATGACTTCATTTTGCCGGGGTTTAAAGTATTCGTCAAATATCTTAATCACATCTTCTAGTTTGTCCTTCTCTTCCTTGCCGGTCCTAAGCACATTAAAATATAGTTCCTGCGCCTGCTGTCCTATGCAATTAATCAGTATTGCGGCCTTCCTGGCTTCAAACAGCTTTTCCAAACCAGCCGCCAGCACGAAGTTATTAAATGAGAGCTTGAACCGCTGCCATTGTGGCCAACAGTTTTCTATTTCATCCATGCAAAGAGATTGCGGCATTTTATATTCGACGGCACACATGTTGTCGACTTTAATTTCTTCCTCCTCCGACATAATTATTACTTAATCCAATTTAATCTTCGTAGATACTTCTCCGTTTCGGCTGCGCCATGTAGTATTGGTTATTAAAAGATATTTTAATATTCTTTAGAAGTTTATTTATGATCCTTAGATATTAATTTAATATATTACGTTTTACAATGAGGTGGTCCGTAGCGGGTTCCGATGGCAAGCCCCGCTGTCCAAGTGACAGCTGGGTACCACAGATTAGACAAATAACATCGATATACTACAAGTAATCATACCTATGAAAGCCGTTTGTCACTTTCTATCAGACGACCTTACTGTCCTTTTGCCCTCTACATCATTAAAAAATAGAAAGCTAATTAAAATATTTATATCTTTCGATTAAAAACTTAATTTATAATTTTTAAGACTTTGTATATCCATAAATATCGACATTAATATGAATTGACAGTAAATAACCTATAAAATAGGCGTAAAATCGATACCATTTAATTCAGTGAATATTTTGAATATTAATTTACAATTAACATGTTTTAAAATACCTTTACGAGGCACTTTCAATAATAAGAAAAAGTTTGTAATGAACTAAACTTTTACTGAATTAATGCAGCCTGTATCACCTGTGTTATAATTAGCAATATATTAACACTTCATTCATTAAAATCGGTGCAGTAGTTTAGACGATACAGCGGAACATAAATCCATACTAATATTATAAAGCTGAACAGTTTGTTTGTTTGAACACGTTAATATCAGGAACCGCTGGTCCGATTTGAAAGATTATTTCAGTGTTAGGTAGTCCATTTATCGAGGCAGGCTATAGGCTATATTTCATCACGCTAATACTAATAGAAGCGGAGCACCAATGAAGAATGTTTCAAAAACGGCGGAAAATTTTCACGCTACGGGCAATAGAAGACGCAAACCAGGTTGCGGGGGTCAGCTAGTTAAAACATAGATGACTAGAACTACCCTTCCTTTCTTTTCGCAGTGGTCGGGTAAAAAGAAAAGATCTGGGTGTCTGTTTATTAAAATAAAAGGAGTTTTAAATAAGAGTGAGACAAAAAGCCAAACCTTTTAGTCGGTCGATAGTGTGATCTGGTTTGCTATTTGCTTATTTATCGGTCGATACCAAATCGGTGTAGTGTGCGCACTGCCATAAATGTTCATACCGATTAACAGCCCGATTAAACTAGCGACCGATTAAAAGTCTGCAGTCTGCGGAGGCTTTAAAAAACCAACCAAAATCATCTTCCTAGCCTTTATAATTTCCAAGATTTATTGGGGTCGGCTTTTAGTTCAACGGGTTTTACCTGAATATCAGTTTTATCCACGGAGCAACTGGCATCGTACCTCCGCAACCCTAAGAGTGAACTTAATTCGAAGGTTGAAATAGTTGTAAGTATATTTGAGAGCACTGAATTGCCAATAACGATTGTCATAGGTGTTCATGATAACCGGGATCAATGACTTAACGTGTTCTCTGAGGCACGGGCGGGGAACACCGCCATCTTACATACTCCGGGCTGCTATTAAGAATTTCTTGTAAGAAAAACCCAACAGCAATCCCACCCGGGAAGTGAACCCGAGACTCCTTGATCGGCAGTCGCTTATGCTATTCGCTAGACCAGAGGCAGAAAGCCGTTGGCCACTTTTGTTATACAAATATCTTTGGCAATCGTAACGTGTAGTTGGAGCCCTGAACAGTCCGACAAACAGTCATTCTACAGCACTTTTATATCGACTAGTACTAGATAGAAACGCCACCTAAAAATTAGATTTTCAGAAAGTTGGAACTAGATGGTGCTGTGTATTAGATGTCTGAAATATTTATTTATTTAATTGTGGGAGAGCTATGCTTCGGCATGAATGGGTCGGCGGTGTGAGTGATACCACGGCCTCACAGAAAACCGGTGTGAAATAGCGTTTGCGCTGTGTTTCACCGAGTGAGTGAGGATACCGGAGGCCCATACCCCAACCCCTCCCCCATCCCCTTTTCCATACCTCAAAGGTCGGCAACGCACTTGTGACGCCTTTGGTCTTGCGGGTGTCCATCGGCGGCGGTAATCGCTTACCATCAGGTGATACGTCTGCTCGTTTGCCCACTATTCAAAAAAAAAAAGATACATATATATTTTAGATGAAATTACGTTCAGACAGAGCAAATGAAAAAGCTCATACACTTGTCATGTATGAAAATCAAACCTACAACCCAGTTCAAAACTAAACAAGTAAGTTAGTAAGACAGTATTACTCCATTTCATTGTCAAAGCTACCGTGACATAAACGAAATGACAACGAAAGGTAAATGATGTCATACCAGGAGAAAGTGACTGTCATTTTCACTTGAGTCAGTGACTCACGAACAACTAAACGGCTTTATATAATTTGTTTAGTTGTGCATGTATTGGTCGTTTTACTACAGTCTGTAGACAATTTTATAAATAAAACAGATGGCAGTTTAATATAAAACACGCTTTTATAAATAACTAAACCAAACTAAAAGTAAAAAATAATTTTAATGTAAAAAGCGTGGCGATATAGAATCTCTGGAGATTGAAATAAATGAAATCAGCATTTTTCTTGAAATACAATTATTATATTATTGTTCGTTATTTGTATATACAGAATCACACAAGACAAGATTCAAGAATAACTACTTTAATTTCTTTTTTTTTTTTGAAGTGAAAACTTCTTTAGCCGCGCTGTGTACTTTTTTGGAATGGGTAAAAATGTATAAACTCGCGTCAGGTCACGTGACCATAAACTAGCGTCAGGTCACGTGTCCTGATCGAAAATTCGTAAGGATATTTATTGTTAACAGCGCCATCTACCGATATACTTTGGTAGCATTCGTTTTTCTAGATAGTGGTCCTTTCTCAATATGATTTTATATACTTAAAGTTAATATTTCAGTATCTTAAAGTGATTTACAATAAATTAAAATAGCGATTTTCTACTCACACAAAACCTTTTGTAAATCAAAAAGATTGTTTACAATTTTTTTGAAAACAGCGTCATCTATTGGAGTATCAAAGCTTTACTTCCATTTACTACTTACAATCATAATAATATGTAATATAAATTGTCATGTTTGTGTACGATAGCGCAATAAATGAATATTGTATTCCACCACATAAATAATAGTACTTTTATACTGACAATGAAAGCAATTCGTACAAAATTATTCTCTAACCATTCCAAAATATCAAAAATGCACAACGTTAATATTCAAGTTTTTTTAGTTCTTTTTATTGCACACTATTAAAAAAAGCATAGGTGTTCATTTCAGGTAAGTTAAAACAACCGTTTGTTTATCGCTATGAGTTTTCACTTCTGTCGGCAGTGCTTATGACTGCTTTGTGTTTTTTTTTTATTGAGAATAGTGGGCAAACGAGCAGATGTATCGCTTGATGGTAAGCGATAACCGCGGGTAAGGGGGATGGGGTAGGGGTTAGGGTGTGGGCCTCTGGTATCCACACTCACTCCGTGAAACACAGCGCAAGCGCTATAGTATGACTTAATAACTCTCTGTAACCAATATTTAACAACGTTTCGCGCGGCAGACCGTTGAGACATTTCACAACCGGCCTGTTATGCAGGTACGAGTGAAGACGCCACAGGGACGTTATTGAAATATTTTCAAAAAACACCCCACGCTTAAGGATGGTAGAAATTGACGCACTCTTTTTTTTTTATAAATAATTCATTACTTGTTTTCTATTATTACCTTTATATACCACCACGGAAGGCGTAGTGTAAAGGATAGTAGTATATAGTATATAAAAGTAGTTTAAATGATCATCCTGCTGCTTTCTATTGCTCCGAGTCTTATGGGTTCGATCCCCACAGAGACAACTTTGTGTGATCAAAACTGTTGTTCTGAGTCTGAGTGTTCTTTGAGTCCGTTTCATATATATTTGTAAAGTCCTCCGCGATACGAAATATATTCCTAGTGTGAGTAATGTTTATATATAGGTATGAGGCAGGAGTCTAGAGGCCCATTGAAGCAGAAGCATCTCAATGTATCACCATAGGGTGGTTCGCCATGCTGCATTGTTGCATTGTTTGCAAAAACAATGAATATGGTGACCACAATAATTTAGCGGGGCGTGAAAAAGCATCTCACTAGGCCGCCATAGTGCTGGTCACCATGCTGCACTGTCCTTGTATTTTTGCATTTATTGCATTGAGGATGGTGACCACCACTCTTGGATTCTGCTGGTGCTTTCCATCAGGCAGACTCGAGTCGCTTTGGCCAGCTTTAATAAAATATTTAATTTTAATTTCACACTTCTGTGCCAAAATTTCGTTTATGTTAAATATTAATATTTAAATAAGATATGATTTAGATGATTCAAATGTTGACTTTCATTAATTTCTAATGCGGATGTTAGGAAAATATTGATAAATATTTTAATCTATACTAATAATAAAGCTGAAGAGTTTGTTTGTTTATTTGAACGCACTAATCTCAGAAACCACTTATCCGATTTCAAAAATTCTTTCAGTGTTGGATAGTTCATTTATCGAGAAAGGCTATAAGCTATATACCATCACGCTACTACTAATAGGAGCGGAGCACCAATGAATAATGTTTCAAAAACGGGGGAAAATTTTCACGCTACGGACATTATAAGACGCAAACGAGGTTGCGTGGGTCAGTTAGTATTCTATATCTAGGATCTAAATTTAACTTTATAAAATCTATCTTGTACCCAAGGTCTTCATTAACCGTGATTTTTACGAATAAGGGCATGGTTCAGTTTCGTAAGTCCACGAATTAAACTTTAAAAGACTTTTTTTGTTGCTACATTACCTTGCATCTTTAAAAAATCTATAAATCTATAATTTATAAACTGCCTTGGTGGCGCAGTGGTATCGTATGCGACTGCTGTTCTTGAGGTCTCGGGTTCGATTCCCGGGTCGGACCAAATGTTTGTCAAGTATGATCTGCAAATATTCGTTTCGGAGTTTGGGTGTTTTCTATACTTTTTTAAAAAAAAAGTATATATGTGGGAGTAAGGATATTTTTCTGTACATTTAGTTTTAATTTTAAATTTAGTAATGGCCACACTGGGCTTTTTGTGTAGAATCTGTGGTACGATACGATGGGTGGGCCGCAAAGATTGTATGGAGATAAACGATTTTATAATTAAAGATTACAAAGAAGATTCGTTGCTGTTTCTTTAAAAGGATCCCACATTTATGTATTAATATCAGTTGTCTAGTACCAATAATACAAGCTCTGCTTAGTTTGGGAGTAGATGGCGCTGTGTGTTAAATGTCCGAAATACTTATTTATATTATGTTATTCATTATTTTACAAAGAAATATTTCGTGTCACACGTGAACGATTGGACCAATTTCGCCAATTACTTTTACGCATTTTTTTTTTAATGTTGGGCTATCCATTTATCGAGGAAGTCTATAGGCTATAACATCATGCTAAGATTAAAAGGAGCGGATCACAAAATACATGTGAAATGTTGCAAAATGAGCAAAATGTATTGTTTTTGAGAGAAGAAATAAAACAATTTTCAATTCGAACCAGTTTTTTATATATATTGCCCTGCCGAAATGACTCTATTTGGCCTGATTTTTTTTTATTATTGAATAGGGGGCAAACGAGCTGACGCATCACCTGATGGTAAGCGATTACCGCCGCCCATGGACACCCGCAACACCAAAAGCGTCACAAGTCCGTTGCCTTTGGGGGATAGGGAGAGGGAATTGGGGGAGTGGTTGGGGTATGGGCCTCCGGTATCCTCACTTACTCGGTGAAACACAGCGCAAGCGCTATTTCACACCGGTTTCCTGTGAGGCCGTGGTATCACTCCGATCGAGCCGGTCCATTCATGCCGAAGCGTGGCTCTCCCACGGAGATAGAAACTGATTACCATGCTCATTGCGAATGCAGCATAGTTACCCACACCATGGCGACCAAGTCCTCCGGTCTCACACTCACAAACGAAACACGATAACACTAACGCTATCATTTCATGGTGATCATCTGTGGGAGGGTAGTACCGCCCAGGTCGAGTTGGCTCGTTCGTGCTGAAATCAGTATGGCTCAACTACCATCAAAAACGTAGCATTAGTTATTTAGCATTTTCATTAGCATTACTTTCTGAAAATATCACATTCATACAAACTCTTTAACTTTATAATGTTAATACAGATATTCCCAAAAGCGTTAATCCCAGTCTTACTTTCTCTTATAGACAGATGTCCGAAATTAGTGGGAAAGTGTCCCAATTCCATTACAAATGACATTACTATTCGATACCCATTCGACATACTTTGTCCTGATACATTTTAACTATCCTTCCGCTCACTGTACGTGATATTATTTCGTCGGTTACAAGACACGACACGGCTACGGAACGACCTACAAAGATGTAAACGGACACTAAATTTTGACCGTTGACTGGCGAAATACGGTTTAAGAACGTTATAAAATAAAAATTGTAATGCTATTAATTACAATATATATAAATATATGTCTCATTGTTTGTATGTATGTATATATTCTTGTATAATTCGCAGATATATTATTTTCCAATGTTTTCTTCGTAAAGTGTTGTGCACCTTCTCACTCATTTCCGCACCACCCAACGGAAGACTGGTAGAGAATGCCTTTGGCATTAAGTCCGCCATTGTACATTTTGTGCATAAAGTTAATAAATAAATAAATAAATAAATACAATAAGCAGAAACCAAATATAAAGTTATAAATCTATACTAATATTATAAAGCTGAAGAGTTTGTTTGTTTGAACGCGCCAATCTCAAGAACCGCCAAATCGATTTGAAAAATTATTTCAGTGTTGGATAGTCCATTTATAGAGGCTATAGGGTATACTCGTATATCATGACGCTAAGACCAATAGGAGCGGAACCTCAATGAAGAATGTTTAAAAACGGGGGAAATTATTACACTACGGGCAATAGTAGACGTAAACGAGGTTGCGAGGGTCAGCTTAGACTAATAATTTTAGTAATTCATACTACTACATCTAAACTTTATGTTAACTATGCAATGTTAGGCATGACAGCAAAAACCCCATTTAAAAAAGTGAAAATCTATTATATAGTTTTGGAGTTCATCGTGAGCAAAAACGTGTCAGGAGAAATTATATTAAAAGATATGTTAAAATGATATCCGCGACATGTGTATTTAACATGCGTGCGTGTATATTAGATGACACTTTATCGGAAATACGTGCATAATTTATTATGACTGTGGTTGAAATACAAAAAATCTTGTACGGATCATATTTTTTATTCAATAGGTTCCTAATTCATGGAAACTGAATCTTTGTTATTAAACTGTTATATGTACAGTTACCTGATCTCGCCTACAACAAAGTCGCGAGGCGAAGCCAGTATCTGTATAAATTGTAGCCTTTGTGTTATTCTGATGTAAAAACTATATTATTGTAAAGTTTCATCAAAATCTATTCAATAGTTTTTGCGTGAGAGTAACAAACATACTCACTTACATACTCACAAGCTTTCACTTTTATAATATTAGTAGAACCTAAAAATTGCATAGATATTTCATGTTTCAGATAACACAACTACTTATCGGACTTACATAATAAGCTTAAAGTCATGGTGTTTAAAAGTGGTGGTTGTTAAAGTATTATTAAGTAAACATGATCGTTTTTTGTTTTTTCGAACGACGGTCCCCATTGCATGTCATCCATATTTAATATATTTTTTATCATTAATCACGACGACGACTTGAAGACTCGAAGACTTAGTGTTGAAGGCTATAAATACTCGACGTTGACAGAAATAGCTGATCTGAGTGGCTGGTTGCCATTTCAACAAACAAACAATTAAGTAAACATTTGTCGTCCCGCTGTCGTGTCGTGTGATATAAAATTTACATTTTATTATTAATGTAAGCTACATCATTTATAGTAAGTGTCGGGTCAAATTCTTGACATTTATGGGTAGTAAAAATGATTAATTATCGTAGAAGATTGTTATGACAGATTAATAATAAAAAATAAATTAAACTAGATATGATGTAGACGAATTGATTTCTATATCTGAGGACTTCCCTCCGACTGTCTCATTTCATAATTAACTTAATTTTTTTTTATCATAAACAGTCTTCACTAGTTCACTGCTGAACAAAGAACACCATTAATGCCTTTATGGGGGACGGATCATGCTTTTTTTTTTTTAAATAGGTGGCAAACGAGCAGACGGATCACCTGATGGTAAGCGATTACCGCCGCCCATGGACACCCGCAACACCAAAAGCGTCACAAGTGCGTTGCCAACCTTTGGGGGATGGTGAGAGGAAATGGGGGAGGGGTTGGGGGTATGGGCCTCCGGTATCCTCACTCACCCAGTGATACAGTTGGTAGTAACTTCGATTAATTCAGTATTTATGCAAAAATAAAAATAACGGCATCGATTTTATAGCCTGGTGTATTTAGATTATGTATTAAAATTTTGGACAGTACACATATACAGTATATATGTATATATATATATATATATATATATATATATATATATATATATATATATATCAAGTTAAGGATAGCCAAGAGAAATTTATTCTTGACTTGCTGAGCCCGCGGTGTTTACCAAGGTACAAAAACAACCGCTTGTAACGCGGCGTAGCGTAAGTTACTCCTTATGATCAACTATCCGCCAGTGAAAGTCCCGTTTTAATCGAACCAGCCGTTCCAGAGATTAGCCGGAACAAACAGACAGACAGACAGTGAGACAAAAATTTAAAAAAAAGATGAATCTGTAATAATATTAAAGCTGAAGAGTTTGTATATTTGTTTGAACGCGCTAATCTCAGGAACCTCTAGTTTGATTTGAAAAATTCTTACGGTGTTGGATAGTCCATTTATCGAGGCTATATATCATCACGCTACTACTAAAAGGAGCGGAGCACTAATGAAGAATGTTTCAAAAACGGGGGAAATTTGCTGGTGATAATATGTAAATGGTAAATGTACTAAAAGTACATTGCAGCATTGGTTGACTGGTAGAGAATGCCTTAGGCATTAAGTCCGCCAATGCACCAAATGTACATAAAGTATAAATAAATAAATATATCAATTGAGTGCAACTGTGCAAACTGCAATAGGTATATTTTAGTATCATCAATTATGGTAGTCAGGTATAAAAAGTTAACACAGATTTATATATGTTGCTTATTATTAGACAGTCAATTATTGTATCAATAAATAATATAATAAATAAATATTTCGGACATCTAACACACAACGCCATCTAGTCTCAAGCTAAGCAGAGCTTGTGTTATGGGTACTAGACAACTGATATAAATACTTATATACTTTTTTTTGTAAATACATATATATTATACATAGAAAACACCCAAACTCTGTAACAAATATTTGCAGATCATACAAACATTTGGTCCGACCCAGGATTCGAACCCGAGACCTCAAGCTTAGCAGTCGCATACGCTACCACTACGCCACCGAGGCAGTCGGCATCAATGGCAACCTATTATGGTACAGTCGTATATAAAAAGGCTGTACCACATTATTCATCAACATCTTTATTTCAAACTAGCTGAACCCCGCGGTGCTACCCGCGGTACGATGATAACTGCGGGCAACGCCGCGAGGCGAAGCTATATCTTTATAAATAGTAGCCTATGTGTTATTCTGATGTATAAGCTATATTGTGGTAAAGTTTCATTCAAATCCATTCAGTAGTTTTTACGTGAAAGAGTAACAAACATCCATACATACATACATCCATACTTACAAACATTCGCCTTTATAATAGTAGTAGGATTATATTTACGATGAAGTCAGAGCTTTGTGCAAGTCATCGGAGATATCACTTGGTCCGTGCCAAGAGAAACTGTGGAAAGTGTCACATATACGTCAGGGAGTATAATTTGATGTGGGAAATCTGTACCGACTCTCGTTGGCCCACTGAAAGCTTCTAAAGACAGTGTAACACTGTAACCGTTTTCTATATTTTAGTAAACAGGTTTACGCTCACAGTTGAACTCGCAGAAATGAAAAGTTTGATTTCAATTTTTTTTACACAGCCTACGTTTTATACAACTCTTTGTTCATTATGAATTAAAAGAAACATACATTGCTACCTAGTATTATCGAGGTTCACTAAAGTTATGGTTCGCTTTTGTATTATAAATCATTTCACAAACCCGCTTTAAAACACATACAACATTTAATTGCCTGCACGGTTGGCCGAGTGGTTTCAGCGGTCGCCATGCCGCTTGCTACTGCGCCAAGTGTCGTAGGTTCATATCCCACGCGGTACAACACTTTGTGTGATCCACGAATTGTTGTCCCGAGTCTGGATGTTCTTTGTGTCCGTTTCATCTATGTTTGTAAAGGCCCCACGACACAGGATAATTATTCCTAATGTGGAAGTAGCAGTTAAAAAAAAAAAGAAAAAAAATATCGTAAAAAATTGAAATCAGTAATGTAAGGCGCTAAATATATTTTCACCACTTTTGTACACAGAAAAAAGCACAAAACCTTTCAACGATATTTGGAAACCTATTTATAATATTCAATACATCTTTACTGGGTTATCTACTAAACTAATTTTCTATTTTCGCAGTAAACGTAAGTTCTTGAAGCACATAACTTTCAGAACACGATTTATGTTATATTAAAAAACAAATAATAAAATAATAAATATTCCGGACATCTAACACACAACGCCATCTAGTCCCAAGCTAAACAGAGCTTGTGTTATGGGTACTAGACAACTGATATAATTACTTATATATACTTTTTTTTGTAAATACATACATATTATTGATAGAAAACATCCAAACTCCGAAACAACTATTTGGAGATCATACAAACATTTGGTCCGACCCGGGAATCGAACTTAGCAATCGCACACGCTACCACTACGCCGACGAGGCAGTCAAAAAAAACAAATTATTGAGATAATAGTATAAGATTACGTGTTTTCTACGTAACTTGCTATTAAAACGCTAGATAGTAATGTAACAGAAAATGCCCTTAAAAAATGCAAAATAATTTACTGAAAATATTGTCGAACTATAAGGTTTTATTTGGTAACTTCAATCACATGACAGACTTCCGAGTCTTCCTGAATTACTACATTCCAACACTATTTCCTAAACCGAGACCTTTGGGCTTAGATGTAATATATAACCATCTATATTGTTAAATTATTACCCCAGTCAGACACATTTACGCGAAGATGAAATGATCTTAGCTATTTTTAGTAAATTTATAATTATTTTTCTTTTTTCCAGAATCAAGAAAACTCTTCGGTGGTTACCGGATAACACCATCATACTGTAAAGCGTCCAGAGCAGCAAAATACAACAGAGGGAATACAATATGTATGTTCAATCATGAGTGCACTCAACGAGGTGGAGAAGTCGTTGGAGCATGTATGGACGGCTTCCTCTTCGGAGCTTGCTGTCAGCTAAAATCATACAGTCAGTCCCATATACCCAAAGGCCCAGGTGTCGTAATGACAAGCTACCTAGACTACCCAGATGCTACCGAATCTGATGACTACGAAACAGATCAACTTAGCGCGTGGCATAATAGTTATAAACCTGTTGTCACTCCAGGGTACAAGCCTGGAGACAAGTCTCAAATGACAACACTCAAACCTGAAGATACCCTTAGTTCAGACGAACAACAAGGTGAAATTATTTCAGACGGACTTACACAAATTACGAATACTTTATTAAATTCTCCATCTAAAGATAGTGATATTTATTATATCAAACCAAACACAGACTATTATACTCATAGTAGTATAGACCATGGGGAACCAGATACAATATTATTCCATGCAAATGGTACGGTTGACAATACAATAGTGAGGCCATCAGACTTTCATATACAGTTGTCTTCGATGCAGACAAAGCCTACAGTAGCACCAAGTACCACGGTATCTTCACCACCAAAAACAGTTGCTACACATCGCCCTATGAAGCCAATATTTAAACCGAAACCTGTATCTACAACTGAACATTATGTCATCGTTTCCACCGTTACAAAAAGTACTTCAAAAGCACCAGAACTGTCTTCAATAAACTCTATCATTCAGATGCTGAATGAAAGTACGCCTAGTAAGAAAGAAGATGTTACTCCCTCCATAGATATAAGTGAGACTAAGTCCTCACCTGCACCAGAATATACGTATTCAAGTTACCCGACGTCTGGTCACTACGTCACTTTGAAACCTTCCACCTATTCGACACATCTAACAAAGAAACCATCATACGATTACATTCATACGACTCCGAATAGCTTACCGCAGGATGACAATCCATCATCATACTACTCCTCACCTAGCCCTAGTCAATCTACTAGTCAAGCAGCTATAGACGCTTTCATTAGATATCCTACACATCCTACTAATTTTGGAGATTTGTCTACGTTCAGTTATGTTAGCTCTTCGACAACATACCAACCGAAGACCAAACCAACATCGACAAGAAAACCTCCTTCTACAAGCTATATTACTGGAACTCCTCCTGTAAGAAGACCTGAGATTCCACAGAACGTATATAATACAGTAGACACCTACTCAAGTATAACACCGACTGTGATAGTATTAAATGATAATTATAATACCACTCCCCCACCAGAAGCAGACCAACCGCAATTTGTAGAAATTTCTCAAGAACCTTTCAAGAAACCAGTCAGCCAAATAACAGTTAACAACCATGTTTCATCAACGAACAATATTTATGTCCAAAAACCTTCTTCATACAAACCTATGCCTTCATCTCCAACTATAGTCATCACTCCAAAGCCTGGTGCTACAACACCTTACCCAATAAAAGCATCAACGAGGCCTGCACCAGCTTCTTCAAAACCTTCTTCTGTTTCAACGAGACCTTTACCAGTGTCATCAAGCACGACTTATGAATATGTAGAACAATTTACTACAAGCAAACCAGAAATGCAAACATCACCTGATGACTTGATTAATTTCCCACCAGTGAGAAACCCGATGCTTAATGCAACTGGTTCCAATCCAGCGGTCTTCAACACAAGCATATCTTTATCTGACAACGAATTTGATTCACTGCCTGACATTGGTTTTACAACACCAGTATTTGAAGCCGACGACAAACTAAATGACAAAATGAACGTTTTCGTTAACAAAATTGTAGGAAATCTTGCAGGCACATTCCAAGAACTGCACGATATAGTAATTTTGGGTTCGAAACCTAACAAAACACTTTTGATTACGACTACCCAAAAACCGAAAAAGACTGTGCCGACCACGAAAAGACCGTTCTTAACGACTACAAAAAAGCCGAGTAGAGTAACGACTTCGACTCGTAAGCCGCCAGTGAGGACGACTCGAAAGCCAGTGCGATTGACCACTCTAGCCAGACGAACGACCACCACTACGCCAGTGCCAACAACAACCACAGTATCAACAACTACTACAAAAAAGCCGGTAAGAGCTATTGTTTACACTCGTTACGTATATTTGCAATAAGTATAATAGTATTTGCGATATCCCGTCACTTCCACGTTCCCATATTTTTAATTCTCAAAATTGGATGATTGGTTGACTCGTATGTACAGCTCATTCCACAGCTAAACTGTGGAATGAGCTGTCGCCTGCGGTGTTCCCGGACCAATACGATCTTCAAACCTTTAAAAAAAGAGCGTACTCCTAAAAGGCTGGTAACGCACTTGTAACGTCTCTGGTGTTGCTGGTGAACATGGGCAGCGGTAATCGCTTACCATCAGGCGTTTAGGTCTGGCGTAGGCCATACGTTTGCTCGATTGCCCCTTATATAATAAAAAAAACGTGGGTGGGCTTAAGTTTAATGTGAGTGAAACCAAATTATATTTGTCATAATGGTATTCTTTTCAACGTCACTATCTGTCTAATCTAGTATTATTGGGTATGTATCATAAACATATATAAGATCTATCAAATCAATAATTTGTGTTGATCTGAGACATATTATTTTATAAAAAAAAACTAGCTATCTGGCGAATTTCGTACCGCCATATTTTTTTTGTCAATATTTTCAAAATTTCCGAATTATTTGTTTTATAATTTATGTGCGCTTCAGCTTCGTCCAGGAGTTGTGTAGTCGCAAATGAAAACATTAAGCTTTCGGTTTTTTTACTTTCTTCTATACAATCCTTGTCCTGACAATGACAAACACATAAAAAATAATTATCCAATTTGGTACAGTCATTGGGAGGTATGTGCGTACACACATTTCATATTTATATATGGGTACTATTAATGAACGGAAGTGAAAACGCAACTTAGTCCACACAGCACGTCTTCTTGCCATCAATCGTAGTCATAATTTAAACTTGATTCACATATGTTTCATTTACGTGATCATTTTATCCATCGCCGTTGCAGAACCGTTTTCACCTTATCTTGTTCAGATTGCGTATCAAAATTTTATAAATAATTTTTACAAATGAAATTTGAAACACATCTTTTCTATAATGTGAATTGATTTAATACTTTTTTAAACTCTAATGCCCTCCTTACAGATAAGGATAGATTATCTGACAGATAAATTAAAGTATCTTTCATTTAAATTGTGTCAAACCATCTGTCAGATAAGCGGAAAAGGAACTTATTTGTAATCGGTAAAACGGTTCTAAGTTTATTTTATTACCTGAAATCTTTAAACGATACTATATGAAAATTGCGGAGGGAAATTTTGAAATTGGAACGTATAAGAAATCAACGTTTTTATAATAGTTTATAACTGGCCAGTCTGACAATAAAACTTTTTTCGCAATACTTTCGAAGTGGCCTGATATTTGTGGCACGGCAAAGCATTTGGCTGTAATGTAAATGATTCATCAACAGCTTTTAATAGCTCTCTGCTAAATCTAGGCCTCACTATGAAAAGGAGGTTTTGGTTCACTACTACGTTGGCCAGATGGATTGGTATGGGTTTTGTTTTCAGTATTCCTTCTCTTATATGAACGATTATGGGTTACACATTCGTATCTGCAGTCTAGTCGCCATGACGTTTATACGGAAAAGATTTAACTCTTCTTATTGACTAATAACCTAGAGTTTTTATGTAATTTATGCTCTCGATTGTCAGCACTTGTTACAATACATTCTAGAATCAAACTCACTTATACTTATCACACTGTTTTTTTTTAAGTATACTTAATTAAAACAGTCCTGAATGTTTTTTATAGAATTTATTATCTCGATTGTCGGCGCTTAATGGTTTCGCTTTAACGCATTATCAAAGGTTAATGCTATAAAATATTTAAATATTAAACCTAACAACTGCTAGCAGTTTTTACTAAACGTTTACGTCTAAAGACTTGAACGAAAAACGTCAATGTTCCCATTTTATCCATTAAGCCAAAAAATAAAGTCTTTAAAAGAAATAGTATAAAAAAATGACCGTATCGATATGTTATAAAACATAAATGAGAAGGATTCGGTAAGTATTTAGAAACCTATAAACTATAAGTTTCAAAGGTTCAAAGGCTACCTATACATTCATATGCAGTGAAAAACAAAGTTCTTCAAAATTGACAAAACATTTCAGTAACAGTGACAATTCTTCTTTCATATACCTAAACTGAACCTAAAAATAAGAAATTCAATGAAGAGTTTGTTGATATTAGAAATATGTATTAAACTTAATTATTATTATATTATATATTTTATTATATTAATAAAGCTTATTAAGTTAATAAGCTGTTGCCCGCGGCTCCGCCCGCGTTTATGTCGGTTTTTTCGTGTTTTTTCGCGGTCGCGGATTTGTGACTGATGCAAAAATTAGATAAAAACAATCCTTGATGCGGATTATATATCATTCTAAAACTTCAGCTCAATCGGTGCAGAACTTTTACAAATGAACATAACATTTATATATACATATATAGATAAATGTATGACGTACCCATGTACTTGAGGATGTACTTCGAAAAACTATTTTTGCAATCGCTGTAACCATAATGATGAACCAGGGTCTTAACTATGGAATGCAGCCATTGGCCACAATGAGCCATTACAGTATGGTTGTGAATAGTCGAAATTCCTAGAAACATTGGCGATTAGACAAGAAACGTTACTATTTATTCCATACTTACCACCATTCTAAAGATTCCAGTTATAACAGCAACAGTAGGTAGTTGATGAATTACCTCAACAGTTAAAGACAAGCTGAATTCCGCAGTACTATCCGCGGTACGACAATAACTGCGGATAACGCCGCGAGGCGAAGCTAGTATCTTTATAAATATTGCTTTAGCTATATTATTGTAAAGTTTCATCAAAATCCATTTAGTACTTTTTACAAGAAAGATCAACAAACATTCTTACTTACACACTCACTAATGTTCGCGTTTATAATATAAGTAGGATGCTACTGTTCTTTCCCTTGAATTCGTACGTCGTTTTTAGTCAATCTGATTTCAGGTAACGACTACTAAAAAGACAAAACCGACCAAAAAGGGGACCACGACCACACAAGCTGCTACTTCCACCACCGAGCTGAATGATGAAATAACTACGGAAAACTATTCGGACGAACCCATTGATTATAATAATAAAAAATGTGAGTTTCATATTTTTTTAGTGTAGGGAATATGGCAATGTCGTTCTTTGTAGTCCTCCCCCCCCCCTAAGAATGAGGAGAAATGGTCGGTCTCAAGAATGTGTAGTTTGCCTATTCAGTTGCTAACAACAAAACTAAGTATCAAGAACCGTGATAGAGTCACCCTTCGGCATGCATAAGCCGGCTCGACCGGAGTGACACCACGGTCTCTCAGAAAACCGGTGAGAAACAGCGCCTGCAAAAAAACGGGGCGGTGTGTCGGAATCAAACCGACTAAAACCACACGGTGTGCCACTCTGCGCCTGAGAAGGGAGCGGTCCGGGAACTGTTGTTGTTAACACAACCGGATCCAGGATACCGGAAGCTCTACCCCAACCCCTTCCCCCATCCCCTTACTCATCCCCCAAAGACCGACAACGCCGGCCATGTCTATGGTATGCGCTTGCCATCAGGCGATACGTCTGCTCGTTAGCCTCATATACCATAAAAAAACATAACACAGCATGCTACTAATTCTAGCGATTGTCATCACATCATTTTACAATATTTTTGACCGTTTCAATTTTTCATTTTAACTTACTATTGTTCGCCACCAAACACACCACTCTGTTTCTTGACCAACAATCTTCTAAGATTTTTCAATGTGAGCGATCAGCACTCTGCATGATCTGAAATTTTATCTTTTACTAGAAGAATAGGTAGAATTTTCTAGGATTTTTTGACTTATATGATATATTTTCTGTAATTTCCATTTCAGTATGCGGTGTCCGTCCTCTATCAAAGACAGGGCGCATCGTCGGTGGCAAGAACTCGAAGTTTGGCTCCTGGCCATGGCAGGTGCTGGTCAGGGAGTCCACATGGCTCGGACTCTTCACCAAGAATAAGTGTGGTGGTGTACTTATCACCAATAGATTTGTCACCACCGCTGCTCATTGCCAACCTGGGTGAGTTGTGATTTGTAACGATACCACGGTAGGTGAAGGCAGTAGAACTTCAGATTCAAACAACTATGAAAGAACTAAATAACTTTAGATAGATAGATGGAAAGTTCTTTATTTGTACGGCGTTTTACATATTTTCATGACATAAGATGACATCTAATATATAAAATTCTCGTGTCGCGGTGTTTGTGGTTAAACTCCTCCGAAGCGGCTTGACCGATTCTCATGAAATTTTGTATGCATATTGGGAGGTCTGAGAATCGTACATCATCTATTTTTCATCCCTCTAAATGTTAAGGTTAGTCCACCCCTAATTTCTTTTTTTAATTTTTTCATTTATTTTTATTTTTTTATGATACAGCATTAGAAATTACATACAACTCTGAATTTTTAATTTTCTACGGTCAACCCCTATTTTTTCATTGCGATTTTATTTTAAATAATTTCCTCCAATTATGATTTTTTCTCAAAAACAACATTTGTCGATAACCCTAAATGATAAGGGTGACCCACCCCTAAAATATATATATATTCCTTTTTATGGCAAAGCAACGTTTGTCGGGTCAGCTAGTATAAATATAATGTAATGTACAAAAGGCGGCCTTATTGCCGAAAGCAATCTCTTCCAACCTTAGGATGGATCAAAAGTATCGGAGAGACAGTAGCAGTTGACGGTGCAATTTAAAAGTGATTTAATTATTATTTAGATTGTTATGCATTTATACATACATACATACACATACAATATATACCTACACATACACACACATAATATACACTAATTAACACAATCATTTAATGATATCACGACATAATATGGAAATCCTTCATATCGTACTCATATTCGTGTTTGAATCAGTTACGACGAATAAAACTCTTGAACCATTGTCTTAAAATCAGTTACTGTTTTCGCTTTCCTGATATTTATCGGTAATGCATTCCACAAGCGTACAGCTTCAACCGTAAAGGATTGGCCATAGAGTTTTGTGGAATGCAGAGGCATCTCCAGTCTTAAATCTTTAGACTTTAGCCTCTCTCCGCTTTCTAAAATACGCATTATTTTATATGGAGATAAAAGTAATTGTCTATGTATATTAAAACCATCTTGTCAAAGGAAAGATTGGCTTTACAAAGATCGTGGAGTGATGGATGAAACCTCTTTCGCTGCCACAGAGTTCATGAAAAGGGAAACTTACGTGCAACAGTAGACATTCTGTGTCTAAAATAACGATCAAGACAATTATGAAAATCCATAAGTTAGCTAAAGTATGAGAGCACTCACTTGCTTAAATCCCCTCTCAAATTCCTCCTTTCAGGTTCCTGGCATCTTTGGTAGCAGTCTTTGGCGAAAACGACATATCAGGTGACAACGAACCTCGAAAACCAGTGTCCAGGAATGTGCGCAAGGTCATTGTGCACAGACAGTACGACGCAGCCACCTTCGAGAACGACCTTGCGCTGTTGGAGTTGGAATCACCAATCAAGTTTGATGCTCATATTGGTATGTTACCTAAGTACTACGGTAATCAATAATAAATTACTTCAAGGTTAAGGGTCCCTTATGGATAGACCGTGGGAGAGCCACGCTTCGACCGGAGTAATACCACGGCCTCACAGAAAACTGGTGTAAAATAGCGCTTGCGCTGTGTTTCACCGAGTGATTGAGGATGTTGGCCCATATCCCAACCCAATCTCTCCCCATCCCCCAAAGGCTGGCAACGCACTTGTAACGCTTCTGGTGTAGCGGGTGTCTATGAGCGGCGGTAATCGCGTACCATCAGGCGATACCTCTGTTCGTTTGCCCCGATTCATTAAAAAAAGAAAAAGGCGTTCTTGAACTTAATTGTAATCTATATGATCATGATGAAAGAGATACAGAAGTAATTTCTTATGTCCTATTCTATAATCCCGTTTATCCAGGAGTCCATTCTGAAATAGTGGTTAAGTTGTGAAAGCGTAACAGACAGACACAATTACTCTCGAATTTATATATCTTTTAGGTTCAGGCCACTATCCATCTGGCAAGTTTGGACATCTCATGAGAAAAGTTGATACACCCAATTGTGAAACTTGCGGAGTCCTTGATGATGATGTCCAACACTTGCTAGAGGATTGTGTCAAATATCGGAACCAAAGGAACTCGTTGATGTGCCAATATAACTTTAATGTGTACGATGTAGGACTTTTCATCACTATCTTAAGTAATCCTAATACGAATGCGGCGTTAGACCTATTTGAGTTATTTGCACAACAACGACTTCCTCTGTCTCCAAGGTAGTTAGTAACAAAGAATAAGCCACGATGGGGCTAACATATTACTTTTAATAAAAGCCCCTAAATTAATTAAGATTAGAAAAAAAAACATAATATTAATTTTCATTTCAGTGCCAATTTGCATGCCTCCTGACGAAGAATCTGATTTCACGGGGCGAGTAGCTACTGTCACTGGTTGGGGTAGACTCAAGTACGGTGGTGGAGTACCAGCAGTATTGCAGGAAGTACAGGTATTGAAGAAATTATTATTTCTGAATGATTTTTTAAAATTAACTACCTAGCTAGCACATGATTATTTAAATACCTTGAGGATGAAACTTCCATAAAGTCTATTTTTTTTTTAATATATAAGGGGCAAACGAGCAGACTTAATATCAATTAAATCGTGGGAGAGCCACGCTTCGGCATGAATGGGCCGGCTCGACCGGACTGATTTGACCGGCCTCACAGAAAACCGGTGTGAAATAGCGCTTGCGCTGTGTTTCACCGAGTGAATTAGGATACCGAAGGCCCATACCCTAATCCCTCCCCCCATTCCCTGTCCCCATCCCCCAAATGTCGGCAATGCACATGTGACGCCTTTGGTGTTGCGGGTGTCCATGGGCGGCGGTAATCGCTTACCATCAGGTGATACGTCTTCTCGTTTGCCCGCTATTCAATAAAAAAAAAAGACGTATCGCCTGTTGGTAAGCGATTACCGCCGCCCATAGACACCCGCAACACCAGAGGCTCTAAGTCTATGCAAATAAATTACAGATTTTTTTGGAACAGAATGAAAACCAATAAAATAGTGAACAATGTCCCATTCAAAAACAACGAAACCCGATAATACCGCTGCTGTTATCCAATTGTCTGCGTTTTACTGTCGAAAGTATTAGCTCGATGTTGACTACAATTACTATGTATAAAATCAGAATCTCGGAAACGGCTCCAACGATTTTCATGCAATTTAGTATGTAGGGGGTTTCGGTATATATTTTGGGGAGACCAAGGGAAACATCGGGGTTTCCACAACAGGAGGCCATCCCAGGGTTTTCCTTTCTAGGGTGAACCTGGTTCCCCGGCTTCTAGAACCCATTTTTTTTTTTTTTTTTTTTGTGCGGAAATCCCCTCGGATACCACTTGTGGTTATGTCGGACTCGAACCGACCAAAAACCGCACATCGTCTCGGGTACTAGAAGCCGGGGAACCAGGTGCACCCTCGGAAGGAAATCCCTGGAACCCCGACGTACCTCGGGCCACCCATTGTTTGTAGGTGGCCCCCCCCCTGTGTAGGAACCCCAATATTCCTATTGTATATAAGGGCGCGAGCACTTTAAAGAGCTCACGCCGCCACCCCGGCCTGCTTCTGCAAAGGTGACTGGTGGCCTCACCTGTCACCCTCAGGCTTGCGCTTATGGAGGACGGAGATCGTTCAGCGATCTCCGCCGCCTGAGTCGTCTACGGTACCTGGCCCGTTCCCGGGCCTGGCGGGCAGGGAGAGTTCTAGACCTCTCCCGGTCCCGCTCCGCCATCTCCTTCGTAAGCATAACTTGCTCGCAGAAAGAGACGGCAGGCTTCTAGAACCCTAGAACCCAGAGATGGCGTGCAGTTTTAGTCGGTTCGAGTCCGACATGCCACATGGAATTCCGCACAACGAAAAAAAAAAAGGGGGGTTTCGGGGGCGATAAATCTATCTAGCTAGGACTCTTTATAAAAGTTTATTAAATTTACCGAAAAAAATACTGAGCAAAGATCGGTTTTTTTTTGCCTGTATTTGTCAAAAGCTATGTCACCATCACTCATGTTTTATTTTTCAGGATTTTATAAAAAAATATCATTATAATTTGATGTAATAACATTCAAGCAAGCGTTTTTTCTTTTTCCAGGTACCTGTGATAGAAAATAGTGCTTGTCAGGACATGTTCGAGACAGCTGGCCACTCAAAGAAGATCCTTAACTCCTTCATCTGTGCTGGATACGCCAACGGACAAAAGGACTCCTGCGAGGTATTGAGACATTTTGAATATTGCATACTTTTTTTGGAATAGACAGTAACCACCCTAAAATGACAGCATTAGTTTTTTCGTATTTCGTTGATGAATGCAAAACCGGAGACTCAATGATGCAGAAGCACCATTGTGGCAGAGCTGACGTATCGCCTGATGGTAAGCGATCACCGCCGCCCATGGACACCAGCAACACCAGAGGCGTTACAAATGCGTTGCCGACCTTTTAAGAATGAGTAGGCTCTTTTCTTGAAGGTTTGATGGTGGTATTGGTCCGGGAATACCGCAGGCGACAGTTCATTCCTCAGTTTTGTTGTGTGAGGCAGAAAGTTTCAGGCAATGAGTGTATAGTAACTATTTAGAGCACGTAAAGCTGTCTGTCCTGCGCCTGATCTCTCCCCGATCGTGTCGATTAGTTGGCTGGTCTCCGTTGAGACTGGCCGCCGTGACCATAATCGGCTAATGCCCGGTTCCTATATTTAACGAATCGTCATCGTGTAAAATTTTTTTACAACCGACTACGAGTCGTAAATACCGTTCCTCAATTTATTTTTTATAGGAACGATTTTAGCTTACGCCCCGTATAATATACTACTATTCGTACCTAGAACGGATCGTTTTTCAAATATAGGAACTGGGCATAAGCGAACATCATTATATCGTAAAACCAATGTTGGATTAAATAAAAAAAGAAAATAATTTAATTAATTTTATTACTTCTTTTTTTAGGGTGACAGCGGTGGTCCCTTAGTACTCCAAAGAGATGATGGGAAATGGCAACTCGTGGGAACAGTATCCCACGGTATCAAGTGCGCAGCACCTTTCCTCCCCGGTGTTTACATGAGGACTACATATTATAAGCCTTGGTTAAAATCCATCACGGGCGTGCATTGAAAGGTTACTTAAATTTGAACTTTATGTGTAATATTATCCTGAATTGGCAGCATTGGGATTTATAAATAATCTTTTATTCAATTTAAAAGCGACAATGAATGGAAAATGTTGAATTGAAATTAAATAAAAAATTCAAATTTAAAATGAACAATAAATGAAGTAGAATAATTTATTCGAAGTTTAAAAATCGATTGTCATTTTCGAATATATTGAAGTTTTCAATTTAAATAACATTAAATAGCGCCTATCCACCTTTTCTAATTAATTAAATTCAGTAACATTTGAAAGTTCTGCAACAACATTCCATTTAGTCAAATTAAAAAATAAAAACAGCTCTCTTTAAATTAACAAATTTATAGTTAAATAAATTATTTAATTAATTTATTTAATTTGTGGTGAAATGAAGCCTCTTCATTATTTATATTAAATAAGAGTTTCAATTAATTTACGGAATAAAATAATAATGGGTTACCACATATAATTCCAATCTAATTTTGATAAATAAATCGATTAATTAATTTTTATATCTTAGAAACCAAATTTAAAAGTAGTTGTGGTATTTGACTTTTAAAAATTACATTTTTGACTCGAGAGTCAATTGTTTTATGGTACATAGGGCTTTACGATTGAAGATTGTTATAAAAAGCTTTGTAAAAAATTTCTAGCATAAAAATGTAAATCTATTCAATTAAAATGCATTTATTTATTGTTATTTATAGAGTTAAATGTAGTGTTTAAGACTGAATTGTAAAAAATATAAATTATTTTATGTTATATAATTTAATTATTATAAAGAGCTTGTTCATAATTGTTTGCTTCAAATTTTTATTTAATGAAAGGCTTTTCATGTTTAACATAAAAAAATTAAAGCAATGAAATATTTTAATTTTTCAAATGATTTATGCAATAGATTGCACATCGAGCTTTATACAAACTGAATAACAAAAAAAAATGTGTATTTTTTAAATTGAAATCTGTGCAAAATGTAAGATATTTTGGTACTTGAATGGGATATTGGGATTTATAAAACTACTAGTTTGTCCTGCGGCTCCGCTAACTTGTAAGTAAAAAACTATTTCCATTCCAAATATGTTATAAGCCTTGGTTGGTAAGACTGCGCGGTTGGCCTAGTGGTTTAAGCAGTCACTACGCCGCTTGCTACTGCGCTAAGTGCCGTGGGTTCAAATCCCACGTGGGACATCACTTTGTGTGATCCACAAAATGTTGTCCTGAGTCTGGGTGTTCTTTTTGTCTGTTACATGTATGTTTGTAAAGTCCCCCGACACAGGATGTATATTCCTAAAGCGGGAGACGATGTTTAAAAAAAAAAATCCAAAAATTATTGGAATTAACCTAGCGGAATTACCGTGAAAGCGTAATTACAGACAGACCGATAGAGTAGCTTCCGAATGTATAATATCAGTATGGATAATCATTAGCTTTTTTCTATAATAAGTGGAAATATATTTGATGATTTAATACTAAGAATCTCAGAATACTTAACACAGGGTCAGACTCACAAACAAAAATTGCAATTTTGAGAATGAAACTTCGACGCGACTAACGGTGAAGTTGATCTGCTACCCTTTTTTTCGTGCGAAAATGCCCTCGGATAACTCCTACTAATGGCATATCCGATTCGAACCGATTATAACCGCACGCCGTCTAGGGTGCTAGGTACCGGGGAACCAGGTGCACCCTAGTAAGGAAAACCCTGGAACCCCGACGTACCTCGGGCCACCTACCAGTTTGTAGGTGACCTCCGACTGTGTGGGAACCCCGATGTTCCCTTTACTGTTCCCTAGTCCCTGTCACCTGGGTCTGCTTCTGCTAGGGTGACAAATAGCCGCAGCTGTCACCCCCAGGCTTGCGCTTATGAAGGATGATCTACTCCCCTAGCCAAGTTGACGATCTATCAACGTAAATTATTCCCGAGATTAATTGGGGTCGGCTACTAGTTCAACCAACTTTACCTCAATATTAGTTATTTCCACGGAAGGACTGTTGAAATAGTCAGTATATTTGACTCCACTGACTTCCCAATAACGATTTTCATAGATGTTCATGACAACCGGGACCGACAGCTTAACGTGCTCTCCGAGGCACGGGTGGGGAACACCGCCATTTTCTATACCCCGAGCGGCTATTAAGAATTTCTTAATTAAAAATTTCAATTCAATTAAATTTCTCTAACCGCTAGACCAATGAGGCAGTCAGTCAATAAACCTAAACGTCATTAGAAAACTAAATAAATGAAGCTTTACAACTAAATAAATGAATTTGAATTTTGAATTTTGAACAAACATTTGAATAAATAATTGACGTCATCTCCACGCGAAGTCAACGTAATCAAAACAAAATACTAACCAATGATAAAAGAGAATACAGTCGTTAGTAATTATAGAAAAAGAATTGCAGTACAATATTGTACATATTTCACGCAATGGAAAGTATCAGATTCTAAATTCACATAAAATTATTTAGAATAAACCAGAAGTGTGTATCAACGTATTATATGTTTAGACAGGTGAAATAAGTATTTACAAATATCAGTATGTGTATTATTTTGTATCCAATTTTCGAGAATCCCAAAATATCACGGAATATCCCATATTATCCCGGAATATCCCAAAATATCCCCGAATATCCCAAATTATACCGTTGTATTATACGTACCATCTTTATATTCAGTTAATTAAAATTTCTTTGCACAGTTTTATTATTGTATTTAATAAATTGTTGTATAAGCCGTTCTTGTAAAAATTATAATAAATGTAATTAAATGTAAAATAAAAGAAAACGCTCAAATAAAATAAAAGAATGTTAATAACAGTTATGCATTTATTAAAGTTGTAAGTATTTAAGTTATGTTTTATTTTATTACTAGCCTTGCGGTGTTCCCTGCGTTGGTTACTGTACCGTTACAGTAGCAACATCGAGTGACGCCACGAGGCGAATTAATGTCTAAAAAGTAGCCTGATTAACTCTTTATATTATCAGCTATCTACCAGTGAAAGGATTATCAATATTATTTGATCCTTAGTGCTTCCCGATTTCATACAGGTATCAGTTGTTCAGTACCCATAATACAAGCTCTGCTTAGTTTGGGAATAGATGGCGTTGTGTGTTAGAAGTCCGAAATATTTATTATTATTATCATTACACACCATAGGCATACTTATTATATTTTTTATTTTTATTGTTTTTCTTTTATTGTTTAGAAAGACAATGCAAGCACTATAAATAATTCCAGTGTCGCAGGGGACTTTACAAACATACATAAAACGGACACAAAGAACATCCTAACTTGGAACAACAATTTGTGGATCACACAAAGTTTTGTTCCATGTGGGATTTGAACCCACAACACTTGGCGAAGTAGGGCACGGCGTGGCGACCGCTTAACCACTAGGCCAAACGTGCAGTCAACACTAACTTTCATACAGACATTCAAATGCATTTATTTTTTAAAAGAGAACTCCCGCATTAATTATATCGACAATCGCGTTAGTATGCATTTCCATAGTAAATTATTATCTGTCATTTAATCAATTCAAATTATCCATTGCAGCCATTGCGATAATTCTCGTAATTGTGCTGAGTTATAATTAATTCCAGAGAGCATGGATTCCAAATATGACTATTACTCCTAGCTAGTTGACCCACGCAACCTCGTATGGGTCTTATATTGCCCGTAGCGTAAAAATTTTCCTCCGTTTTTGAAACATTCTTCGTTGGTGCTCCGCTCCGCTTAGTAGTAGCGTGATGTAATATAGCCTATAGCCTTCCTCGATAAATGGACTATCCAACTTTGAAAGATTTTTTCAAATTGGACCAGCGGTTCCTGAGATTAGTGCGTTCAAACAAATGAATAAACTCTTCAGCTTTCTTCTTCTCTTCAGATCTCCAACCAGTATTGAAGTAGCTATCTTAATATTTAAAACGTCGTAAGTGAGGTATGCACTGTAACGGAGAAACCTTTTTTTTTGAGTGTGCGGCAAACGAACAGCCGTATCGCCTGATGGTAAGCGATTACCGCCGCCCATGGACTCAAGCAACACCAGAGGCGTCACAAGTGCGTTACCGGCCTTTGGGGGATTGGAAGAGGGATAGGGTTGGGATATAGGCCTTCGGTATCCTCAATCACTCGGTGAAACACAGCGCAAGTGCTATTTTACTCCGATTTTCTGTGAGGCCATGGTATTACTCCGGTCGAGCCGGCCCATTAATGCCAAAGCGTGGCTCTCCCACTATTAAATCTTTGTTGTTTTGATGGTTTTAAACGATTTATCGGCAAAGCGGGTCATGCTGTAGGTTTTGGGATAATAGCAGCCATTATAGGTGTTTTTTTTTTCATTATGTAGGGGGCAAAAGAACAGACGTATCGCCTGGTGGTAAGCGATTACCGCCGCCCATGGACACCCGCAACACCAGAGGCGTCACAAGTGCGTTGCTGGCCTTTTAGGAAGGAGTACGCTCTTTTGGTTTGAGGTTCATATTGGTCCGGGAACACCGCAGGCCACAGCTCATTCCACAGTTTTGCTGTGCGCGGCAGAAAGTTTCGGGAAAATCGCACAGTTGTGGACTGCCAACCATCTAGATTCTAGATGATGGGTAATGATATACTTTAAAAAAAACATTTACATAAATAACCTTAACTACAAAGTCCGAATAAATAGCAACGTAATAAAACGTACCTTATTATTAACATACAAGGCATTAGGACAAAAATATCTAACAGGTTTTTTATCTCAATATATATCTATGATATGTGTAGTTATAATATTGATATTAATAGTGTCCCGGGGCCATGATTGCTGTATTTAATACCTTGATTCGTGTAAAGTTAAAACGGAAAGTATCAATGAAATATAATTATTAAGTAATATTTCGCTTACAGAAAATGCATTCACAAAGTATTAATTCATGCGCAATTTATTACTAATAGCAATAAAAATGTGATTTACTATATTACTGATAGTTGAAATAGTTAAATACGAACTGAGTAATTAAAGCTTAAGTTTATTTCCTCGTTGATCTAGCGATCTAACGGGCTTCAAACCTGAGACCTCATCAGTTGGCGTATGCGACTGCTGATGAGGTCTCAGCTTCGAATCCCGGTTACAGCTCGTAGTTTGAGAGTTAGGGTCTTAGCCCTCCGAGCCTCGGAGAGCACGTAAAGCCTTTGGTCCTGCGCTTGATCTCTAGCCGGTCGTATCGGATTATGAGAGTAAGGGAACAGAGAGTGCACCTGTGTTTAAGCACACATTTGTGCACTATAATGTCTCCTGCGTAGTTGGCTGGTCTCTGTTGAGAGTGGCCGCTGGTTAGGAGAACACCATCAATTTCAAGTCTTTAATTTTAGGGGGGTAAATGTGTATCCAGGTTGTCAGATGCCTAATGAGTGCCAAGTGCGTGTTTTTTTTTTTATATTGAATAGTGGGCAAACGAGCAGACGTATCACCTGATAGTAAGCGATTACCGCCGTCCATGGACACCCGCAACACCAAAGGCGTCACAAGTGCCTTGCCGACCTTTGGGGGATGGGGGGAGAGGAAAGGGGATAGGGGGAGGGTTGGGTATGGGCCGGTATCCTAACTCACTCGGTGAAACACAGCGCAAACGCTATTTCACACCGGTTTTCTGTGAGGCCGTGGTATCACTCCGGTCGAGCCGACCCATTCATGCCGAAGCATAGCTCTCCCACGGGTGTCAGTATGCGCATTTTGCATTTTAGGTGTATATTACTCCTGAACTAACAAAGCTATGTAAGCCGCTATAATTTTCCCTCAAAGCTCATCACAAGTATTTCGTATTTTTTTTCAGATTTTACAAGCCCGCTGTTTAGCTTTTAAAGGAGATGGGGTGCATGAATAATCACTTTTTCTTAAGATTACGTTCCTATTTTTTTTTTTTTTTTTTTAACGTTATGAAACCCCTCAGGCCGACACCCCACCGGGTTTGCTAAAGCGCCTGAGAAGGGAGGGGTCCGGGAACTGCTGTTATTATATATTGACGCCTATGATAGTATCCGTTCTAAGAACAAGATCGTTCTATTCGCCATTTGTTTTTAAAACCAATTAGTTTGTTTTTGAAAATGTGTATTTAAAGGATATGATGTAAAATAATGTATAATTTAAGTGTTATGTCCTGGTGTTTAATAGCTACATAATTTAAAGCATGTTACTGCCACATCGCCGTCTAGCATATTCGTAGCGTAAACAACCGGAATGACGTATTACACAGATAACTGGACCTAGAATAGTGCGGAAACATTTCACAACAATATTAACACCTCAATCCTAATTTTATCCTCTCCACTACAAAATATATAATATTTAGTGTATGTATGTATGTATGTGTATGTATGTATGTATGTGTGTATATGTATGTATATATGTCTATATGTATGTATACGTGTGTGTGTGTATGTAAATACTTAATTATTATGTAATTTAATATACATTTCCGATCAATGTGCATCTATCATTCTTGGCTCTGCGTCACTCTAAGGTCGACTGGTAGAAAATGCCTACGGCATTAAGTCCGCCTGTGCACCAATTATGCATGAAGTCTTAAATAAAAAAGGTTGCACTCCGATAGTGCCGGCAGAAGTGAAAACTTGAATATTAACGTTGTGCATTTTTGATATTTTGGAATGGTTAGAGAATAATTTTGTACGAATTGCTTCCATTATCAGTATAAAAGTACTATTATTTATGTGGTGGAATACAATATTCATTTATTGCGCTATCGTACACAAACATGACAATTTATATTACATACACACACGAACATTCGCGCAAGCGCCCTGCGCCGCCTGTCCTCTCTCCATCCGTCTTACGAATTTTCGATCAGGCCACGTGACCTGACGCGAGTTTATACATTTTTACCCATTCCAAAAAAGTACACAGCGCCGCTAAAGAAGTTTTCACTTCAAAATAAAATAAATAAATAATAGTATGAATCATATCTTCTGTGGCTTATAAAACATCGACTGCAGCATCGTAGGTTACTAGTTTGATTTCCGTTCAGATTATTCATTCACTAGCTGACCTACGCAACCTCGTTTGCGTCTTCTATTGCCCGTCGCGTGAAAATTTACCCCCGTTATTGAAACATTCTGAATTGGTGCCCCACTCCTATTAGTTTTAACGTGATAATATATAGCCTATAGCCTTCTTCGATAAATGGACTACCCAACACTGAAAGGATTTTTCAAATTGGACCAGCGGTTCCTGAGATTAGCGCGTTCTAACAAACATATTCTTCCGTTTTATAATCTTAATATATATAAATCTCGTGTCACAATGTTTGTCCTCAATGGACTCCTAAACCACTTAACCGATTATAATAAAATTCGCACAACATGTGCAGTTCGATACAACTTGAGAGATAGGATAGTTTAAATCTCAAATTATAGTCGCAATTTTAATTTATTGCTAATTATTTGTCTGTCATTATTTGACAGTCACAATTATCTGTTAACTCCAAATGATTCTAACAGATGTCGATACCTTTCGACTGGGTTGAGTAAGTATGGCGCTGCTATGGTAAATCTATTGGCTATATTTTATTTTGGAAAAAAATAGGGTTCCGTAAGATATTGGGGTTTTTCGGACACAAGGTGTAAAAAATCAACCCTATACGGGGGAAAATTTTTCGCTACGGGCAATAAAAGACGCAAACGAGGTTGCGTCGATCAGCTAGTATTAGTACAGATTATTAAACGACACATACAAGACCGCGAGGTAGACCACCAATAAGATGGAAGGACGACATCACGAGACATGTGGGTCAAGATTGGATGTCGGCGGCTCAAGACCGTCGGAGGTGGAAGAATATGGAAGAGGCCTACGTCCAAAAATGGATAGAAAGAGGCTGAGATAGATAGATTACACGAATACTGTGTACTCGTGGGATTTCTTATCTATATGAATAAAGATTAATCACAGAAATGTATGTGCGTACATAAATTCAGAACGCCTGCACCAACTGATAAGCTGGTTACTGTCAGGGCAAGGTTTTCTTTTTGTAGCAGGCACCCGTCGTCGCAGGGTGTTACTGCCTTTCAGCATCCTGTGACTCATGTAGGTGTCACTGATCGATTTTATTATATTTTTCTTATCCTTTTGGGTCCTATTCTACTGGTTCAAAACAGTTTTTTGCACAGGCTGCTCATGTACATTCTAAGCCTGTGTGTTTTGCTTAAAAAAAGATGTTTATATGTATAATTTTCTACAGGTTGTCCTTGTACATTCTAGACCAGACTGTGCCTAGTATAAGCTACTCTATTATGAAATTTCTTACATTTATTGCTATGCCTACTTTTAACGCTTATTCTCTACTTAGTTGTTTCTTATTCTTTTACATTATCTTATATTATGATGTTTCCTTACATTATCTGGTCAAGCCCACTATCTATAGGCCGACCGTTTATCTGAGTCCTCGCCTGCGCGGTAACAGGGGCGGGGGTATGACGACAAAGGGGACTGAGACAGGTGCGGGCGGCGGGGGCGCTTAGTGAGATACACACGAGATGAACCGCCGCCCGCACCTGTCTCAGTCCCCTTTGTCGTCATTTTTTTTTTATTGAATAGTGGGCAGACGACCAGACGTATCACCTGTTGGTAAGCGATTACCGCCGCCCATGGACACCCGCAACACCAGAGGTGTCACAAGTGCGTTGCCGACCTTTGAGGGATTGGAAGGGGGATGAAGGGCCCCTCCCTTCATCCCCCTTCCAATCCTTTGGGATATGGGCCTCCGGTATCCTCACTCACTCGGTAAAACACACCATCAGGCGATATCTGCTCGTTTGCCCCCTATATAATAATAATTTTAAAAAAGAAAAAAAATAATAATATATAATAATATTATAAAAATAAATATTCAGGACATCTAACACACAACGCCATCTAGTCCCAAGCTAAGCAGAGCTTGTGTTATGGGTACTAGACAACTAATATAAAAACATATATACTTTTTTTTGTAAATACATACATATTATACATAGAAAACACCCAAACTCCGAAAGAAATATTTGTAGATAACACAAACATTTGGTCCGACCCAGGATTTGAACCCGAGACCTCAAGCACAGCAGTCGCATTCACTACCACTGCGCCACCAAGTTCGCTACTATACAACAAACACTTTAAAAATTATCGATGAGATACCCTTTATCTCAATAACAAAATATATATGAAATTAATATTAATATTTAATTTATGTAATACAAGGTGTCTCAAAAGAAATTTCATATTTAGTGGATTGATTAAAAAAAAAGGAAGCGGTATATAGAAAAAATGTTTATTTATTGTTAAAATACACTTTTTGGGAATTCATTTCTTAAAAATAATATCGTCTAAATGTAAACCCTCACGTTGTTGGCACTCATTTAATCGAACAGTAAAATTACTTATGACTGCTCGACAGGTGGAGTGAGGGATGGCTGCCATTTCGTGACGGATATTTTCTTTCAAATGCGCCAGTGAAGTTGGTTTATTGGCGTAAACTTTAGATTTAAGATAACCCCATAGGAAAAAGACCATAGGGGTTAAATCTGGGCTACGTGGAGGCCAATTTATGTCACCTCTCCGGGAGATCAATTTTCCTGAGAAAATTTCACGAACACGTGGCAGAGATATATTGGACGTGTGTGAAGTTGCTCCGTCCTGTTGAAACTATGTTCTTTGGTTATAGCCAGGAAAGTTTTGCAGTTCAGGTACCAAGAAGTTGTCTAACATCTCCACATAACGCTCTGAATTCACTGTAACTGTACGCCCCATTTCGTCTTCAAAAAAGTAAGGGCCGATAATTCCTCGCGCCGACATGGCAGCCCATACGGTCACTTTAGGCGAGTGTAGGGGTTTCTGATGTTTGCGTTTCGGATTGGCTGAACTCCAGTAGCGGCAGTTTTGCTTATTTACGTGGCCATTAAGATGAAAATGAGCTTCATCCGAAAACAAAATGTTGGTAAACGTTGAAAATCGCTCAATCATCTGATTTACGAAATTAAGCCTCTGACCGGCATCTTGGGGCTTTAATTCTTGCACCAATTGAATTTTGTAGGGGTGCAGCTTTAGATCTTTGTGCATAATGCGATGTAATGATGATCTATGCACATTTAAAGCACTCGCGCGCTTCCGAATTGAAAGGCTCGGGTCGTCACGTACAGATTGATTAACACTCTCCACGTTTTCTACCGTTCTTGATGACCTAGGTCGCCCGGATTTTGATTTATCCAGCGTTGATCCAGTCTCTTCAAACTTTTTAACCCAATGTCGAATGAGAGGAAGGCTTGGCGCATCATTTAAGTGGCGGAAACCTCGAATACTGCAGAATTTTCTACGCGCGACAGTTGTCGAATCACCGTTCTTGTAAAACTCTCGCACGCACAACGCGCGGTCTGCTCCCGAGAAACGCTCCATAGCGACTGAATCCCCAAGAGCCAAGCTACCAATTGACATAACCCCCGCACCCCTCAAGTACGCAGCGTTCACGCAGTAAGCTAAACAAATATAAAATTTCTTTTGAGACACCCTGTATAATACTGGATATCCTGTTTCGTAGTTTCATCTTAATATTATGCAATAGGTACCAAGATTCGATTACCTTTATAATTTGCGCAACAGCTCGACCGATTTTTATGTAATTTAGTATGCGGTATGTCTCGGAGGCCATAAATAAATAAATATTCCGGACATCTAACACACAACGCCATCTAGTCCCAAGCTAAGCAGAGCTTGTGTTATGGGTACTAGACAACTGATATAAATACATTTATACTTTTTTTTTGTAAATACATACATGTTATACATAGAAAACACCCAAACTCCGAAACAAATATTTGCAGATCATACAAACATTTGGTCCGACCCGGGAATCGAACCCGAGACCTCAAGCTTAGCAGTCGCATACGCTACCACTACGCCACCGAGGCAGTAAATAAATCTAACAAGGATTCATTTTAGAAAATTTACCAAAAAAAAATTATAATTGATATTTATTTTGTAAGTAAATCTTATAAGATATTTTTACACATCGGATTTTACAGCTAGAAAAGGCCGGCATTTCCTAAGACTCACTCTGGGAAGAAATGCCAAAACAAACCACAGCGATGTCTCTTTTTTAAGTCCGTTTGATTGATTTTTTTTTTTTTTATACATGAGCTACCAAAATGACTCTGCCCTGCCTGATGGAAAGCACCAGCAGAATCCAAGAGAGGTGGTCACCATCCTCAATGCAAACAAGGACAGTGCAGCATGGCGACCAGCACTATGGCGGCCTAGTGAGATGCTTTTTTACGCCCCGCTTAAAGGACCCGGGATCATAGTGGGACGGAAACACGTGCGCTGGCAGTGAGTTCCAGGCTTTGACCGCTCGGCACAGGAAGGAAGAGCTGAATCGATGAGTGCTAGAGTGTATGTCTACCACTCTGAAGCGGTGACTTCTGAGGCCAGCACGAGTTGTCCTGTAGAGGAAGGGAGAAGGGGGGACCAGTTGGAACAGCTCTTCAGAACACTCTCCATGGTAAAGGCGATAGAGGACTCGCCGGCGGCGGCGAGGATGACATTGATTAATTACAAAACAATAATTAAAAATACAGTATAGGATCGGGGTTGGCCTTTTGTAGAAAGGACCACAGTATTGAGTCGGTCTGTCCGTACAGATGGCATACGAGCATCAGACATCGTGTTACCTAACCAGTATAAGTTAAGATTAACGACCCGAAGAGCGACACTATCGCCAGCTAGACATTGCGACGTTTCGATCACTCGCTGTGTGTCTCAATCTAGCGAATTCACTGCAGTTTGGGATAGGTCAGGGGCGAGACGCGTCAGGCAGTTCCCGGATTCCACCGAACTGAAGCGCAGAATGACACACCGTGTGGTTTTAGTTGGTCTGATTCCGACACACCACCCCGATAAGCCCGGGGGGGAGGGGGGAGTTGACGGCCTGTGGGGACTTCCACACGTAAAAAAGGAGGTCAGGCGAAACGAACGTTATTAAAAATTTCAAAATTTAAATAGTTGTAACTTTCAAACAACTTAGCATGTTAGGAAATTAATATGACTACTAGATAGGACAGAAATTTTACTTGCATAGAATCTATACTAATAATAAAGCAGAAGAGTTTGTTTGTTAGAACGCGCTAATCTCAGGTCCGATTTGAAAAATTCTTTCAGTGTTGGATAGTCCATTTATCGAGGAAGGCTATAGGCTATATATACTACTATACTAATAGGAGCGGAGCACCAATGAAGAATGTTTCAAAAACGGGGGAAAATTTTCAGGCTACGGGCAATATAAGACGCAAACGAGGTTGCGTGGGTCAGTTAGTAACTTATATAACACTAAATATCCATTTAAAACTACTATTTTGTGAATGTAAAAAAGGATCGAGACGTGACACATCTGGTTTTGGTTTTTTTTTAAGATTATGTATTTTTGTGTACTAATATATATTTGCGTATGTGTGTAGGTTTATATTTACATTATATATCAACCTGATCTCTTCCCGGTCGTGTCGGTTAACCGTCCCATCGGATTGTGAGAGAGAGGGAACAGAGAATGCACCTGAGTTTACGCACACACTTATGCACTGTAATACCTCCTGCTTAGTTGGCTGGTCTCCGTTAACACTGGCCGCCGTGGCCGTAATCGGCTAGGAGAACACCATCAAAGGTTATTAAAAGATCAGCAATGGACTCGTGGTTCTAAATTGTAGGTGGGTCGATTGATCGATAATCATTTTTGATCGCGTAACCTGTCTATGCGTCTGTCCCTCTGTGCTATGAAAAATATTTCTTGATATGCTGGTGGTTTACATGTAAAAACTGTCCTGGTGTTGAAGTGGTAGTTGTATGCGACTGTTGTACTTGAGGTATCAAGTACGATTCCCGGGTTTGTATGATCTGCAAATATTTGTTTCGGAGTTTGAGTGTTTTCTATGTATATTATATATTTACTTACAAAAAAAGTATTTCTAAGTACCTTTAAACGAGCAATTCTTATTTAAATCTATACAAATAAATAAAATTGGAGTATCTGTTTGTAATATTAAAATAACCGCTTTCTACTACATGCATATGAATGTATATACGGTACACATACCAAAATATATATTTTTAAAATTTTTGTCTGTCTGTTTGTTCCGGCTAATCTCAGGAACCACTGGTCCGATTTGAAAAATTATTTCGGTGTTGGATAGTCCATTTATCGAGAAAGGCTATAGGCTATATATCATCACGCTACTACTAATTGGAGCGGAGCACCAATGAAGAATGTTTCAAAAACGGGGGAAAATTTTCACGCCACGGGCAATATAAGACGCAAACGAGGTTGCGAGGGTCTCGCAAACGGCTCCAAAGATTTTAACTAAATTTAGTATATTTATTTTATTTTTTTATTTTATTATTTTTAGGGGTTTTCAGGGGTTATAAATCTATATAAATAATTTACCAAAAGAAATACCAAGCAATGCTCGGTCATCGAGGTACTATATATTTATATCAGTTGTCTTTTACTCTATATATGCTCTGGTTAGTTTGAGGCTAGATGATATTGTGTGTTAAATGTACGAAATAGTAATTCAGTTATAAGGAAAATCACAAATATTGCATACATCTGTGTTTATTTCAAGGTTGATTCATTACACATTAAATATAAATTGTATGTTTAACTTAGCCGGAAAGTCTATTAAAAGTATCGCAAACGATTATTCAACTTCTTATATCCTCTCAAGGTAGTGCTGTTTGTAATGGGTGTAGCGATTAAAAGTAAACCAATATTATACTCCCGTTTTCGCATTAAAATCGCCCATGACAACCACATAGGAAGTGTTGGTACGAGATAGCCTTGACTATGTCTTCGTACATAGTTTCGACCTCGTCGTCAGGATGTGACGTCGTGGGAGCATACACTTGTACAACCGACAAGGAATTCCTTTTGGATAATTTTAAGATAAGGTACGCTACGTTTGACGAAACACTGCCAACGTCTTCCACGATGCTCCTGAGCGATTAATGGACCATAAAACCGACTCCACCTTGGGACGCCTCCTCGGAAGAAGAGGAGTCGACCGGGATCAATGTCACTGTTTCCTCCCCCTTTCTTCGGACTTCTGATAGCCTCAGAATGTGCCAATTTATGTGAGTCACGAAATGGGGGCCGTGGTATGAGGTTGACAGTCAAATGGGGGAGGGGGGGAAAAGTGCTTCTAATTAAATGCATAAAAGTATATTCGGTACTTACATCAAACTATCGATTTTGAACATTTTTGTTAGACTGTCTGTTTGTTCTGGATTATCTCTGGAATGACTGGAATTATTTTGACGGAACATTCAGATAGCTGATAGACTAGCTTCGCTCCACGACATTTCACCGCGTGACACCGCAACCGCAGTAACTGGTAAAGAATAATTGCGTTGCCACCCCTAGATTCTGCAGAAGCTGCACCCTGCGGTGTTGCCCGCAGTCGTTGTTGATAAAGTACATCAGTACATTAAATTTCTCCTTATACCGTCACTGAAAATTCTGTCAAAATCTATCCAGCCGTTCTTGAGATGAGTCGAAACAAACCGACACACATTATAAAAGTAGACTTTTTATGTAAGCATTATATACACTAGGTATATATACTTTGAAATACATTTAGTGAAAAGCTATTAATTTGAAACTACAAACAGACACTTCAATTTTATTGATTAGATTACATTCCTAAAGTTTCATAATTTGATTACAAAATATTAATTTCATTAAATTGTAATTACTTTGATAAATGTAATGGAGGAAAGAAAATATCAATACATTTTCAAATCTTTCATCTAAATACTCATTTCTGAATAGGAACTTGTAAGAGTAACCAAGTAGATTAATACATTGCCAAGTTAAGTACGCCAACCCACGTTAGGTTATGGATGGGTGATCATGCTGAATTTCGGGCGGAGAACGGTTATCGTCCTACGCCCGAAGAGGTACGCGAATGGCGTGAAGCCGCTCGTCGAACCACGATGGCTCGTTGGTTTTCCCGACTCCACGCGCTGGCTTTGCCACCGTGGAGGCGCTCCAGCCGGTCATTCTCGACTTTCCGACTCGGTTTTCCCCTCCATCCGCTCTAGTGGCCAGCCGCGAAGGGGCGACGTACGCGTGTGCCGTGCGTCACATAATTTGAGATTTTAACAGCAGACGGTGCCCACTTCTGTGCGGGCAGGTGCTGGGAGGGGTCCGGTCGTGTTAATAACAGCAGTTCCTGGACCCCTCCCTTCTCAGGCGCAGAGTGGCACACCGTGTGGTTTTAATCGGTTCGGTCTCATATATATATATATATATATATATATATATATATATATATATATATATATATATATATATATATATATATATATATATATATATATATATATCTATACAAATGAATAAAATTGGAGTCTGTTTCTAATATTAAAATAACCACTTTTTACTATATATACCTATGTACTCGTATACACGGTACATTTACCAAAATATCATTTTTTTCAATTTTTGTCTGTCTGTTTGTTACGGCTAATCTCTGAAACGGCTGGACTAATTTAGACGGGACTTTCACTGATGATATAAAAAGTAACTTAGGCCACTTTTTTAGACTAGGTTTGCCTCGCGGCGTTACCCTTAGTAAGACAATAACCGCAGGTAACACCGCGGGATTCAGCTTGTATAATATAAATCTCGGAAACGGCTTAATTCAATTTAGTATGCAATATGTTTTGTTCCATGAGCGATAAATCGATCTAGCTAGGATTCATATTTAAAATAAAATCCAAAATAAAAATACACTCATCCAGGTACTAGTTTTCAAACTAGTTTTTAAACTGATATAACCTTCGCACATCAACTTCAACATCGATCTCTTGGCATTTTATTATCGGTATATGGGACTAATCCCACTTAAACGCCCACCACTATAAGTCCTTTACACCAGGATCAACAGCAGTGACCCACGAACACCCCGAAAACCAAGGAAAAACTAACTGTCTTGGAACCCGCAACGAAATTAATCCGAAGAAAACTGGAGGAGTTGAAAATATAATATCTCTTTCTTAGCAAAGCGGGAGACAAAATGAAGTCAAAATAGGCAGACACCTTTTTCAAACCGGGTAAAACCACGGATATAATATTATGGGTCCTATTTGAGCTATATTTGATTTCTTTATTATCGATATATACAAATAAACAAAATAAAAAACAAACTACAAGAATAAAACAAGTTCAAACTTACACATAGTTTTCATAATTAAATAAGTCGCTCCCCGCTCCTCTCGTGGCTAAGGTCTCCACTTTATCAGCTTGCCGGTACACCACCCCTATATAAACGATACAGTACTAGTTCACGGCTCAGTATTGTCCCTGTGTATCGCGTTGGAGCCATTGAATTGTGTCAACTGATCAACTAACGACAACAAGTAAGTGTATTTATTATTAATAATAAATAATAATAAAATAATAATCAGCAGTAACTACATTTAATTATTGCAATGTAGGATGAATTCTTTTTTTCAAGAAAAACCTTAATCTTTAGATCAGTTTTTTAATAAACAGTTTTGAATTTATTCATAGAACAGTGTTTATTTAATAATTTAAATGTAATAAAACAATTACTACAGATAAATTAATTTTAGTGATGTTTTAGATTTGACCACGAAATAAGATTTGGTATAAAATAAGACACAAATAGTATTTATTTACTAGCTGACCCGACAAACGTTGCTTTGCCATAAAAAGGAATATATATTTTAGGGGTGGGTCAATAAAAATCGCGATGGAAAAATAGGGGTTGATCGTTGAGGGTTGAAAATTCAGGATTGTATATATTTTCTAATTCTGTATCATAAAAAAAATATATAAAACCAAAAAAAGTAAATAAATAATATGTGTCGCTAATGTAAACTAACATGCAAAATTTATCATAGTCTACAAAAAACTATTATCTAGTTACCATGCATGCACTTTTCTTTAAAGAACCTTAAATTAAATGTTTTTATTTGATGGGATAACTAAATAAAGACGGGAATGCCAACATTGGTGAATATGTACCTAATCAATGTGGGTCTCTCCGATTGTTATTTGCGGTAGTAAATATATGTAAGCTCTTTCTAACGAAATTTATAAAAAAAATATATGAATTAGGCAAGGAAAGGTTTATATGTACATAAAATTCAATATCTTTTGGGTTACAATTTATTTCTTTTTAGAATCTATGACCCTTTATTTTTTAAGCGACTTCAAAAAAGGAGGAGGTTCTCAATTCTACTGGATTTTGTTTTATTCCCTGATAACTTTCGACTGGGTGAACCGATTTTGATGATTCTTTTTTTATTTGAAAGCTGGTCCCATGTGGTCCCATTTCAGTTTGGTCTAGTTCTTGAAGTCGTTTTTTTTGTTGTTAAAATTTGTGATCATTATGTAACTTTTTAAATATAACTACGATACCCTTTCACAGATATTCGATCATCAGTATTAAGATACAAAATTAAAACAATTATTTTATAACATATTCAAATTTAGAGAAATAAGCAATTTCTAATTTCTTTATTGAATTACTAAAATCAAGACACGCCAATTACAAACCAGAAGCATTTTTACTTAATCATTTTTGTGTCTCAAGCAAAATAAATTAACTATTGCGATCGGCAATAGTGTGTGCAAAATAAACACAATAGGTAATAACGTGTTTATTTTATACTGCTTATTTCTCACTTTAAAAATGCCATACAACCGTTCCACCCTTCTAGGGGTGAAATTTGTAAAAGTTAAAAAAAAAAGTTAAACTACGTCTATAGTACGGTAAAAGGACTAATATACTATACTAATAATAAAGCTTAAGAGTTTGTTTGTTTGTTTGTTTGAAGCGCTTATCTCAGGAACTGCTGGTTCGATTTGAAAGAAAACTTTCAATGTTGGATAGTCCATTTATCGAGGAAAGCTATAGGCTATATATCATCACGCTACTACTAATAGGAGCGGAGGAAATGTTTCAAAAACGGTGGAAAATTTTCTCGCTACGGGCAATATAAGACGCAAACGAGGTTGCGTGGGTCAGCTGGTATGTTATAAATACGAAAGTTTGTCGGTCTGCCACACTTTCACGGTCAAAACGCTGCACCGATTTCAATAAAATTTGGCATGAAGATACTTTGATTCTTGAGGAAGGACATGGCTACACTTTACTGCGATAACCAAGAAACACGTAGGCGAGCCCCTTCCAAAAGCTAATCATCGATAAATCACACCCATATTCAAAACTAATGATAGTGTTCACCACTGAATATTTTTTCTGAGTTTGAATTGAAACCACTGCCGTTATATACAGAAGTATATAACGGCAGTGGTTTCAATTCAAACTCAGAGTCTAAGTCTAAAGTGTTTCGAGTTTTTATTGAGAACAATAAAAACTCGAAACACTTTAGACTTTTTTGATGAGAAGTAGGTATTTAAATTACACCACAGATAGACATAATCGACGGTTACCTGTGAAAAACAACAATTGTAAAGTATACACGTTAGGTACACTCTACCGTATCGCTGAGATAGAGGAGGGAGAAATAATTTTCTCCCGAGACAGGACCTTATAGGACACGGCGTCAATTCGGGGAGGACCTGAAATAATATGGTCGTCCTCCCAGAGTAGGGTGCCAGAGACCGTTCGTCGGGGAGTTTTTTTAGAGGAAACACCACATACTCCTGGCTCCTGTGTCCCCTAAGAGCTCGAGATCCGAAGGGATTTTTCAACTCGTCAACAAAAAAAAATAAGGTTCTCTCTACCGTGTATGTCTAAGTAGCCTTGCACTAGCTACACACGGTAAGGCATACCTGACAGGTTTACCTGAACAGTTACACTCATTAGGTAAGCTTGAGCTGAGTAGAGGACATACCTGAATAGTTGTGCAACGTACACACTCCGATTAACCTTTTTTTTTATTTTTTTACCCGGTGAATGCTTTTCGCACCATACCTTTCATGGAGAGACGAAGGGTGTGTGTGGGACTCCCGGAAGACCGGTCTACCCACTAAACCCCGCGGCGGCCTACCTCGGCAGTCAAGGGGACCTCCAGGAACGCATCGGCGGCTTCTGGTGTCCCCTCTGCCGTACCCCATGACTGAGGTACATCCCAGGGTGACCAGAGTCACCCCCAGCGCGGTACGCTGTTACGCCTCACACCGTTTTAGACAGTAAGAGGCGGAACAACGACCCGCCCAAGACTACACCCCCGGCCGCAACGCGGTGTCACCTTCCCGGGTCGTTTGCAGCAGCCACATCTCCCCTACATGTGGCCGCAGCGACCCTTAGATGACGATTGGGGTGCTAGCGGCCTCTACCGCGTCCCTTTCATCGCTTCCTTCGAGCGGGATCGGCCCTTTCCCGAACCTACTCTGCGGACTCCTTCTGGAGCATAACGTCCTCACAGAAGGAGACCGCGGCTTCCCATCCCTCATCACTCGCCAGCATTGCCGCGATCAATGCTGGCGGTGACAGGTTTTGACCGATCTGTCCGGCCAGGACTCGACGCTCGACACTCCGATTTACCTGTAAAGTTCAACTGTACAGGTAGAACCACACTCATTTCAGCATGAACTACCCTCTAACAGACCAACTTATAAACCGTATTCCTGACATCGTGTTTCGTTGGTGAGTGCGAGACCGGAGGCTGAATGATGCTAAGCCATCTAATTAGGTCGCCATAGTGTGAATCACCATGCTGCATTATTGCATTGTCTGTATTGAACCGTAAAAAACCGGTGTGAAATAGCGCTCTCCCTACCCTCCCAAAAGCCGGTAACGCACTTGTGACGCCTCTGGTGTTGCGGATATCCATGGGCGGCGGTAATCGCTTACCATCAGGCGATAAGTCTGCTCGTTTGCCACCTAATCTAAGGTGACGGTGATGGTGAGGCAGTCACTTTGGTAGGCTCATATATGTATACTAGCTGACCCACGCAACCTCTTACGTCTCTTATTGCACGTATTCTAATATGTTTCCCCGGTTTTTGTAACATTCTTCATTAGTGCTCCGCTCCTATTGGTCTTAGCGTGATGATATATAGCCTATAGCCTTCCTTGATAAATGGACTATCCAACACTGAAAGAATTTTTCAAATCGGACCAGCTGTTCCTGAGATTAGCGCGTTAAAACAAACAAACTCTTCGATTAAAAAGTATACCCAACGTGTACTTCAACACCGGGTTTGTTCGAAGCAGTGGTCTTACTCCGGACGAATTGATGCCCGGTTTTTATCATCTTCAAAAGTAAACCCCCTAAAGTCGATTTTACCTTATAAGTAAGTAAAGTAACGTTACATTAATTAAACAAAACATATTTGTCTATGTCTTTATACCCGTGAAAGGTCATATAATATGAAAAGGGAGGGTATGAATGACTTGCTGTATATAAAAGAGGTTTTATTCAGGGTTCTAATCTTTTTGAGTCAAATTTTTATACATTACTAATTAGGATTGGTGACTTAGTTAAGTTATTTACGTAACTTATTCAGATTCTAAAGTTTATTGAATCCTAATTATATTATTTTGGTTTAAATTTTGTCCTCAATTTTTCCTTTTCGAAAATGTTATTTTCTGAATTTATTTCATGTAACCTTAGTAAATGATTATAACATCAGTAACCTTTAGTTGAAAGTCCTATCAAATCCAGTCATTACAGAGATTTTTTTGAACAAACAGACAGACAAACCGACTCTATTTTTGATATAAGTACCATACACACTGCCATATAAATAAATATAAATATTTCGAACATCTAACGCACAACGCCATCTAGTCCCAAACTAAGCAGAGCTTGTGTTATAGGTACTAGATAACTGATATTAATATAATTAGGTTTTTTTTCTTAAATACATACATATTATACATAGAAAACACCCATACTCCGAAACAAATATTTGCAGATCATACAAACATTTGGTCTGACCGGGGAATCGAACCAAAGACCTCATGCACAGCTGTCGCGTACGCTACCACTGCGCCAACTAGGCAGTGATGTGGCGACTTCCACATAACATAAGTACTACAGCGCCATCTACCGAAGATACACTGAACTACGAAGTAACACACTACACGGAGTAACTACAAATCCTGAATCGCGAAATAAATAGTTCTCGCACCGATTACCATATATAAAACAACCCAACATCAACTGTTGGGCAGTGGCCCGCCAGGCACGATCACCTCACCTGGTCGGAGGATCCTCCCTTTGTGGTGGTGATAACCGTTTCCCCACAGTTATATACATTTAGTGAAAAGCTAGTAGTCGGCTCTTACGACAACCACAGAATAAGTTGGGGTGGTACCACTGTGTATTCTTAAGTCCTCCATAGTGAGAAATAGGTTCTATAAATATTTTTCTATAATAACATCAAATAGTTGCAATCAGAACAGTTGATTCAAAGTGTTTACTCACTGGCGCCATACATCACAATATGTCAAATGTGGACGGATATTTTTAGTTCAGTTCATAACTCTAATGTTATATTTGTCTATTGTTGTTTATTTACAGCTTATTTATCTCTACTATATATATATATATATATATATATATATATATATATATATATATATCTATACAAATGAATAAAATTGGAGTCTGTTTCTAATATTAAAATAACCACTTTTTACTATATATACCTATGTACTCGTATACACGGTACATTTACCAAAATATCATTTTTTTCAATTTTTGTCTGTCTGTTTGTTACGGCTAATCTCTGAAACGGCTGGACTAATTTAGACGGGACTTTCACTGATGATATAAAAAGTAACTTAGGCCACTTTTTTAGACTAGGTTTGCCTCGCGGCGTTACCCTTAGTAAGACAATAACCGCAGGTAACACCGCGGGATTCAGCTTGTATAATATAAATCTCGGAAACGGCTTAATTCAATTTAGTATGCAATATGTTTTGTTCCATGAGCGATAAATCGATCTAGCTAGGATTCATATTTAAAATAAAATCCAAAATAAAAATACACTCATCCAGGTACTAGTTTTCAAACTAGTTTTTAAACTGATATAACCTTCGCACATCAACTTCAACATCGATCTCTTGGCATTTTATTATCGGTATATGGGACTAATCCCACTTAAACGCCCACCACTATAAGTCCTTTACACCAGGATCAACAGCAGTGACCCACGAACACCCCGAAAACCAAGGAAAAACTAACTGTCTTGGAACCCGCAACGAAATTAATCCGAAGAAAACTGGAGGAGTTGAAAATATAATATCTCTTTCTTAGCAAAGCGGGAGACAAAATGAAGTCAAAATAGGCAGACACCTTTTTCAAACCGGGTAAAACCACGGATATAATATTATGGGTCCTATTTGAGCTATATTTGATTTCTTTATTATCGATATATACAAATAAACAAAATAAAAAACAAACTACAAGAATAAAACAAGTTCAAACTTACACATAGTTTTCATAATTAAATAAGTCGCTCCCCGCTCCTCTCGTGGCTAAGGTCTCCACTTTATCAGCTTGCCGGTACACCACCCCTATATAAACGATACAGTACTAGTTCACGGCTCAGTATTGTCCCTGTGTATCGCGTTGGAGCCATTGAATTGTGTCAACTGATCAACTAACGACAACAAGTAAGTGTATTTATTATTAATAATAAATAATAATAAAATAATAATCAGCAGTAACTACATTTAATTATTGCAATGTAGGATGAATTCTTTTTTTCAAGAAAAACCTTAATCTTTAGATCAGTTTTTTAATAAACAGTTTTGAATTTATTCATAGAACAGTGTTTATTTAATAATTTAAATGTAATAAAACAATTACTACAGATAAATTAATTTTAGTGATGTTTTAGATTTGACCACGAAATAAGATTTGGTATAAAATAAGACACAAATAGTATTTATTTACTAGCTGACCCGACAAACGTTGCTTTGCCATAAAAAGGAATATATATTTTAGGGGTGGGTCAATAAAAATCGCGATGGAAAAATAGGGGTTGATCGTTGAGGGTTGAAAATTCAGGATTGTATATATTTTCTAATTCTGTATCATAAAAAAAATATATAAAACCAAAAAAAGTAAATAAATAATATGTGTCGCTAATGTAAACTAACATGCAAAATTTATCATAGTCTACAAAAAACTATTATCTAGTTACCATGCATGCACTTTTCTTTAAAGAACCTTAAATTAAATGTTTTTATTTGATGGGATAACTAAATAAAGACGGGAATGCCAACATTGGTGAATATGTACCTAATCAATGTGGGTCTCTCCGATTGTTATTTGCGGTAGTAAATATATGTAAGCTCTTTCTAACGAAATTTATAAAAAAAATATATGAATTAGGCAAGGAAAGGTTTATATGTACATAAAATTCAATATCTTTTGGGTTACAATTTATTTCTTTTTAGAATCTATGACCCTTTATTTTTTAAGCGACTTCAAAAAAGGAGGAGGTTCTCAATTCTACTGGATTTTGTTTTATTCCCTGATAACTTTCGACTGGGTGAACCGATTTTGATGATTCTTTTTTTATTTGAAAGCTGGTCCCATGTGGTCCCATTTCAGTTTGGTCTAGTTCTTGAAGTCGTTTTTTTTGTTGTTAAAATTTGTGATCATTATGTAACTTTTTAAATATAACTACGATACCCTTTCACAGATATTCGATCATCAGTATTAAGATACAAAATTAAAACAATTATTTTATAACATATTCAAATTTAGAGAAATAAGCAATTTCTAATTTCTTTATTGAATTACTAAAATCAAGACACGCCAATTACAAACCAGAAGCATTTTTACTTAATCATTTTTGTGTCTCAAGCAAAATAAATTAACTATTGCGATCGGCAATAGTGTGTGCAAAATAAACACAATAGGTAATAACGTGTTTATTTTATACTGCTTATTTCTCACTTTAAAAATGCCATACAACCGTTCCACCCTTCTAGGGGTGAAATTTGTAAAAGTTAAAAAAAAAAGTTAAACTACGTCTATAGTACGGTAAAAGGACTAATATACTATACTAATAATAAAGCTTAAGAGTTTGTTTGTTTGTTTGTTTGAAGCGCTTATCTCAGGAACTGCTGGTTCGATTTGAAAGAAAACTTTCAATGTTGGATAGTCCATTTATCGAGGAAAGCTATAGGCTATATATCATCACGCTACTACTAATAGGAGCGGAGGAAATGTTTCAAAAACGGTGGAAAATTTTCTCGCTACGGGCAATATAAGACGCAAACGAGGTTGCGTGGGTCAGCTGGTATGTTATAAATACGAAAGTTTGTCGGTCTGCCACACTTTCACGGTCAAAACGCTGCACCGATTTCAATAAAATTTGGCATGAAGATACTTTGATTCTTGAGGAAGGACATGGCTACACTTTACTGCGATAACCAAGAAACACGTAGGCGAGCCCCTTCCAAAAGCTAATCATCGATAAATCACACCCATATTCAAAACTAATGATAGTGTTCACCACTGAATATTTTTTCTGAGTTTGAATTGAAACCACTGCCGTTATATACAGAAGTATATAACGGCAGTGGTTTCAATTCAAACTCAGAGTCTAAGTCTAAAGTGTTTCGAGTTTTTATTGAGAACAATAAAAACTCGAAACACTTTAGACTTTTTTGATGAGAAGTAGGTATTTAAATTACACCACAGATAGACATAATCGACGGTTACCTGTGAAAAACAACAATTGTAAAGTATACACGTTAGGTACACTCTACCGTATCGCTGAGATAGAGGAGGGAGAAATAATTTTCTCCCGAGACAGGACCTTATAGGACACGGCGTCAATTCGGGGAGGACCTGAAATAATATGGTCGTCCTCCCAGAGTAGGGTGCCAGAGACCGTTCGTCGGGGAGTTTTTTTAGAGGAAACACCACATACTCCTGGCTCCTGTGTCCCCTAAGAGCTCGAGATCCGAAGGGATTTTTCAACTCGTCAACAAAAAAAAATAAGGTTCTCTCTACCGTGTATGTCTAAGTAGCCTTGCACTAGCTACACACGGTAAGGCATACCTGACAGGTTTACCTGAACAGTTACACTCATTAGGTAAGCTTGAGCTGAGTAGAGGACATACCTGAATAGTTGTGCAACGTACACACTCCGATTAACCTTTTTTTTTATTTTTTTACCCGGTGAATGCTTTTCGCACCATACCTTTCATGGAGAGACGAAGGGTGTGTGTGGGACTCCCGGAAGACCGGTCTACCCACTAAACCCCGCGGCGGCCTACCTCGGCAGTCAAGGGGACCTCCAGGAACGCATCGGCGGCTTCTGGTGTCCCCTCTGCCGTACCCCATGACTGAGGTACATCCCAGGGTGACCAGAGTCACCCCCAGCGCGGTACGCTGTTACGCCTCACACCGTTTTAGACAGTAAGAGGCGGAACAACGACCCGCCCAAGACTACACCCCCGGCCGCAACGCGGTGTCACCTTCCCGGGTCGTTTGCAGCAGCCACATCTCCCCTACATGTGGCCGCAGCGACCCTTAGATGACGATTGGGGTGCTAGCGGCCTCTACCGCGTCCCTTTCATCGCTTCCTTCGAGCGGGATCGGCCCTTTCCCGAACCTACTCTGCGGACTCCTTCTGGAGCATAACGTCCTCACAGAAGGAGACCGCGGCTTCCCATCCCTCATCACTCGCCAGCATTGCCGCGATCAATGCTGGCGGTGACAGGTTTTGACCGATCTGTCCGGCCAGGACTCGACGCTCGACACTCCGATTTACCTGTAAAGTTCAACTGTACAGGTAGAACCACACTCATTTCAGCATGAACTACCCTCTAACAGACCAACTTATAAACCGTATTCCTGACATCGTGTTTCGTTGGTGAGTGCGAGACCGGAGGCTGAATGATGCTAAGCCATCTAATTAGGTCGCCATAGTGTGAATCACCATGCTGCATTATTGCATTGTCTGTATTGAACCGTAAAAAACCGGTGTGAAATAGCGCTCTCCCTACCCTCCCAAAAGCCGGTAACGCACTTGTGACGCCTCTGGTGTTGCGGATATCCATGGGCGGCGGTAATCGCTTACCATCAGGCGATAAGTCTGCTCGTTTGCCACCTAATCTAAGGTGACGGTGATGGTGAGGCAGTCACTTTGGTAGGCTCATATATGTATACTAGCTGACCCACGCAACCTCTTACGTCTCTTATTGCACGTATTCTAATATGTTTCCCCGGTTTTTGTAACATTCTTCATTAGTGCTCCGCTCCTATTGGTCTTAGCGTGATGATATATAGCCTATAGCCTTCCTTGATAAATGGACTATCCAACACTGAAAGAATTTTTCAAATCGGACCAGCTGTTCCTGAGATTAGCGCGTTAAAACAAACAAACTCTTCGATTAAAAAGTATACCCAACGTGTACTTCAACACCGGGTTTGTTCGAAGCAGTGGTCTTACTCCGGACGAATTGATGCCCGGTTTTTATCATCTTCAAAAGTAAACCCCCTAAAGTCGATTTTACCTTATAAGTAAGTAAAGTAACGTTACATTAATTAAACAAAACATATTTGTCTATGTCTTTATACCCGTAAAAGGTCATATAATATGAAAAGGGAGGGTATGAATGACTTGCTGTATATAAAAGAGGTTTTATTCAGGGTTCTAATCTTTTTGAGTCAAATTTTTATACATTACTAATTAGGATTGGTGACTTAGTTAAGTTATTTACGTAACTTATTCAGATTCTAAAGTTTATTGAATCCTAATTATATTATTTTGGTTTAAATTTTGTCCTCAATTTTTCCTTTTCGAAAATGTTATTTTCTGAATTTATTTCATGTAACCTTAGTAAATGATTATAACATCAGTAACCTTTAGTTGAAAGTCCTATCAAATCCAGTCATTACAGAGATTTTTTTGAACAAACAGACAGACAAACCGACTCTATTTTTGATATAAGTACCATACACACTGCCATATAAATAAATATAAATATTTCGAACATCTAACGCACAACGCCATCTAGTCCCAAACTAAGCAGAGCTTGTGTTATAGGTACTAGATAACTGATATTAATATAATTAGGTTTTTTTTCTTAAATACATACATATTATACATAGAAAACACCCATACTCCGAAACAAATATTTGCAGATCATACAAACATTTGGTCTGACCGGGGAATCGAACCAAAGACCTCATGCACAGCTGTCGCGTACGCTACCACTGCGCCAACTAGGCAGTGATGTGGCGACTTCCACATAACATAAGTACTACAGCGCCATCTACCGAAGATACACTGAACTACGAAGTAACACACTACACGGAGTAACTACAAATCCTGAATCGCGAAATAAATAGTTCTCGCACCGATTACCATATATAAAACAACCCAACATCAACTGTTGGGCAGTGGCCCGCCAGGCACGATCACCTCACCTGGTCGGAGGATCCTCCCTTTGTGGTGGTGATAACCGTTTCCCCACAGTTATATACATTTAGTGAAAAGCTAGTAGTCGGCTCTTACGACAACCACAGAATAAGTTGGGGTGGTACCACTGTGTATTCTTAAGTCCTCCATAGTGAGAAATAGGTTCTATAAATATTTTTCTATAATAACATCAAATAGTTGCAATCAGAACAGTTGATTCAAAGTGTTTACTCACTGGCGCCATACATCACAATATGTCAAATGTGGACGGATATTTTTAGTTCAGTTCATAACTCTAATGTTATATTTGTCTATTGTTGTTTATTTACAGCTTATTTATCTCTACTAATAATTTAGACCGAGTATCTAAGACTGCACTAACAGGTTTCTACCAAATTTGGCTATGTAGGGCGGGAAACTCGAGCAGTGAAGGTAAGCGTTGATGCGCATCTCAAAGGGGGCCTCCTTAAACCTACACCTAGGTCGCATGTCCTGGGAACTACTCTGAGTTTCTCCCTCTGCCACACGATGGACCCGGCACCCGTACGGTGAATCCATGGAATGCTAAGAAGTTTGTCTCTAAAGCTGAAACGTTCGTTGGTTTGTTTGAACGCGCTAATCTCAGAAACCGCTTGTTCGATTTGAAAAATTATTGCAGTGTTGAATAGTCCATTTATCGAGGAAGGCTATAGGCTATATATTATCACGCTAATACTAATAGGAGCGGAGTACCAATGAAGAATGTTACAAACACGGGGGAAAATTTTCAAGCTTATAGCCTTCCTCGATAAATGGGCTATCCAACACTGAAATAATTTTTCAAATTGGACCAGCGGTTCCTGACAACGCGTTCAAACAAACAAATAAATAAACAAACTCTTCAGCTTTATTATTAGTATAGATTATTAGTATAGATATAATCGGAATCTCGGAAACGGCTCCAACGATTTTCATGAAATTTAGTATGCAGGGGCTTCGGGGGCTATAAACCGTTCTAGCTAGAATTTATTTTTAGAAAATTTACCAACGAACTGATCATCCAGGTACTCTATAAAAACGTCGCTAAAATTACAAATATTGCAAAACCTTTGCTATTTTTTAGCTTTTAATTGTTAGTATTTTTTAATGTTATTATGAAATACACAATACACGATCCAACCTTCATGAAGTAATAGGGCAGGGATGTCATACACAATTATTATTACATGCACGTTCATTATTCGCGTAAACACTTAACATACGAGTATCTAAATAGTTTGTAATATAAGTTACATCGCGTAGGCTGTTTAAAGTGCTTTTAATTCTGAAGGCAAATTATACTTTAGTTATATTTTTACGTTGTAAATGATATTCATTTTGTAAATAAATCTTTACACGTCGGACGTTACAGTTAGAATAGGCCGGCATGTTCTAAGACTCACTATTTGAGGTATACAAGTTTTACATGTCACTTAATAGATGGCGTTGTATCAGTTATCTGAATCGCGCAATGCTTTTGTTACCAAAGCGATATATATATATTGTCGTACCGCGGGGTTCAGCTTGTAAAGGTATATTTATATCAGTTATCTAGTACCAGCTCTGCTTAGTTTGAGACTAGACGGCGTTGTGTACATTATTATTGTTCTAGTTTACTTCTTAGCGTCCCCATGATGTTATAAAACAGAATTTCTCCTCACAAATTTCTGTGTAAATGTAAAGCGTTGTGAACTACTCGTATCGACGTGTATTTCTAAGGCTTCTAAAACGTCTGGCAGCAAGGATTAGTTTAATACGATGCGGTTACAAACCGAATTTGTAACTTTTTCGTTCTATTTTATATTAATCTATCTATTTATTATATACCATCGGATACACAGAGTATGTAACATTGTACATTGTACCTAAAACCGCTTTTAATCATGTATTTGGTCACTTCAGTTCAATAGTTTCAAAGTATATAGCGGACTTTTCACCTTAGGAGAGCCACGCTTCGACCTGAATGGGCCGGCTCGACCGGAGTGATACCACGGCCTCACAGACAACCGGTGTGAAATAGCGCTTATGCTGTGTTTGAGGATACCCGATGCCCACACCCTAACCCCTCCCTCCATCCCCCTCCTCATACCCTAAAGCACGCCTCTGGTGTTGGATGTGTCCATGGACGGCGGTAATCGCTTACCATCAGGCGATACGACTGCTCGATGATTGCCACTTATTCCATGAAAAAAAAACATATCAATACATTATCTTCCAAGCTTTTATTATTCCCAATATTTTTGGGGGTCGGTTACTAGTTCAGCCTGTTTTATCTGAATATCAGCTTTTACACAGAGTTACTGACATCTGACCTAAGTAACCCTAAGGCGAACCCTACACGACAATAAATATTGTGATAATTATCACGATATTTACTTTCGTATCTCGGGCCGGATCACAGCACACCCTACACCTACAATACGGATCGCGTCAGTACTGAAGCGTTCTTTGTACGAGGCAGACGTGATGGACCCTAGACGGAGGAAAATTAGAGCTTGTGTGGCAATAATTTTAGCCCTTTCTTTAAACAAACGAGTAAAAAGAAAGCGATGGATGAAGAATTGGCTACAAAGGAGAGAAAAGTATACACATCTGAATTTATTGGACGAAATTCGCCTTCACGATGAAATGGACGACTACGAAAATTACTTTCGAAGATGCCTGATGTCTTTATTTTTATTTATTATTTTTTTATAATTTACATGCCCGCTATTCCAAACTTTTGGCATGGATTCTAAATTGAGAATAAACTCTTTCAAAACAATCTTGTCGCCTGTCATGGATTCTTGCTCGTGGCACGGGTTCACCGCGGCAGACGCGGAACCCGCAGACGCGGTGTCACCGACGTCTCTCATCGCTGCCATCTCGCTGCGTACTGACACGATCAATATTGATGCGACACACTACACGCAAGATAAATATCACGATCCAAGATCTGGGATCAGATCACAAGGATTTCTAGAAATCCAGCGATAAATATTGTGATCCGTCAATACACTACCCTACACTTCAATAAATATCGTAATCCGATATTTTATATTGACGGATCACAATATGGATCTTCCGTGTAGCGTTCGCCTAAGGGTGAACTGAATTCGAAGGTTGAACTAATTGTCAGTATATTTGAGGGCACTGAATTCGCTATCTGTACATGGAAAATATATAAGAAAAACTTTTTTAGAAGTGATTTATGAACACAATAGAACCCAAAACGATGATTTTTAGAATTTTCTGTATTTTGTGCAAGCTAATAATAATATAATTAATAAACGACCTAACCGATTTGAATGCGGTTTTTTTTATTTCTGTTATTCGAAGTAATCACCCATGCAATCGACGCATCTTTGCCAACGCATTGGCAGTTTATTGATGCCCTTCTTGTAAAAATCAGCTGGACGGGAGGCAACAGACTCTTCAAAGGCATTTTGTACTGCCTCTCGGGAATTGAATTTTTTACCCACTAAAAAGTTGTCTAAATTTTGGAAAAAGTAATAGTCGGTAGGTGCAAGGTCTGGTGAGTATGGCGGATGAGGGAGAGCTTCCAACCCCAGCTCTTGCAGCTTGGAGACTGTCTGTTGCGCAGTATGGGGTCGCGTGTTGTCGTGAAGGAGCAGTGGGGACGACCGATTGACCAAAGCTGGTTGCAGATGTGCAAGCTTCTTCATCATTCTCTCCAGTTCTTCACAGTACACATCTGCATTAATGCTCATGCCGTTTTGTAAAAAGCTGTGGTGAATCACACCCGCACTAGACCACCAAACAGTGACCATCACCTTTTTAGGGGTCATTTTTGGTTTAGGGCATTGCTTTGGTGCTGAACCAGGGTCTAACCAACTTGTTGAGCGCTTTCGATTGTCGAACAGAATCCATTTTTCGTCGCACGTAACTATTCGTTTCAAAATTCCTTCATTTCTTTGCCTGTTGAGCAGCGAAAGGCAGGTCTCGACGCGTACGTTGCGCTGGCGATCGTTAAGGTCGTGGGGCACCCATCTATCAAGCTTTTTTACCTTGCCAATTTGTCGCAAATGGATCAATATTGTTTTGATGCTTACATTAAAAGCTGCTGCTAGCTCAGCTGTAGATTGAGTTTCGTCAGCTTCCACAATCGCCTTTAATTCATTATTGTTAACCAAAGTCTCCGGACGACCACGAGCTTCATTTTTCAAGTCAAAATTTCCAGAACGGAACCGGGAAAACCAATAAAGGGTTGTGCGTTCGTTTGTACAGTTCTCTCCGTAAACGTTTTTGATGTTACGTGCCGTTTGTGTCGCGTTGTAATAATTACACGAATTTTTAAAGTATCCATTATGACGAAAAATGTTCAAATGTAATGAAAATACAACGCTAATCAAAAAACAAAAGACTGAGTTTGTAAATAGAATGTCATGGTTTTAAAACAAAATTAATTTGAATTTAGAATACAGAGCCATTACAATTTTTTTTTATTTGAAATTACCAGTACTGAAAAAACGCAATTTCATAGGTAAAGACCTTTTATGTTGCGGTTTGATCGACTTAATATTTGATGTTTGTTTCATTTCAATAGGTTAATAAATAAAAAAGTTGTATCAATTTTAAGAAGCAGCACGTTCACTGACCTTTACGCAGATGGAGCCGCAGGGAACAACTAGTTTACAAATATATTTTTATTTTATAGATGACAATCGATGAACACGAATATTATAAAGTAGCTGAGCCGGCGAACTTTGTATCGCCTTATTTATTTTTGTGACTATTCTCGAAATTATCGAAAAAAAAAACTTTGTAAGCCCGTGTCGACTTCCCGCAGCGCTGCAGCGTATAGAACTAAGCAGACTAAGAGAATACAATACCTTCTTTTTTACTTCTTAACAAACCATGACCAGACTATAACAAATACATACATAGAAAATAGAATTATTCAATTTGGTGCAGTCGATCGAAAGTTATGGGCGTACATACATTTGTGACTCATTTTTATTAATCTAGATGTGATGACATACTCGTATTAAATAACAGAGTATCACCACCTCTATTTGTCCCATGGGTATCGTAAATTATCTGTGGTCTGGTTGTTATCCCTCCCCTACTATAAGTGTGATTTAAGGAATGAGGAACTAAATAAATTTATTTGTTACAGGAAAACAACATACATCCATTGACATGGATCACTCCGAGTTCCGAGTGAAGGGTAAGAGATAAATGTTATGTATATTAGGTCTGTTAAAAAAGTCCATTTACCGTGGGAGAGCCTCGCTTCGGCTTGACCGGAGTGATGCTACGGCCTCACTGAAAACCGCGCTGTTTCACACCCAATCCCTCCTCCATCCCCCAAAGGTCGGCAACGCACTTGTGACGCCTCTGGTTTTGCGGGTGTCCATGGGCGACGGTAATCGCTTACCATCCGGCGATACGTCTGCTCGTTGGCCTCTTTTTTTTGTGCGGATATCCCCTCGGATATGTGCATCGTCGTGCATATGTCGAATCATGAGCAAAATCCAAGCACGACAGCACGAATACTGTTATTTTACTCTGGTCTTCTGTGAGAGATCAATGCCGGTCGAGCCGGCCCGTCTGTGCTGAAATCATCATGGCTCTACTGCCTAGCTGTTTAAAATTAACTATTTAACTGTCCTTATGTAAATTTTTAGCTACCTGTTATGCTGACACGTGCAATACAATAAATAGACCCAAGGTAGCGACATCACACCATGCAATTATGTACCTATCATTACATAGCAATATCAGAAGTAGATTAAATACATTGTAACTATTTTGTTTGGTACGTTTATTGAATATTGATTAGAATTAGTACGCATTTGACTAATTATTGTTCAAGTAACTTGTATAAACAAGCTTTATTACTTGTTTGTTTATAACAAACTTGGCAAAGAGAATATAAATGTCTAATAACTTTAATCGAGCAATTCCTGAACATATATATAATATGAATTTAAAAGTCTCCAACGATAATTAGTAAAATTGTTTATTGGAAGACTTAATCTTATTACTTATGTATAAAGTTACCATGGGGAGTCCTACGCGACAGAAATTTCATCCCCATCATCTAGCTAGATGGTTGGCAGTCCACCACTGTGCGATTTTCCCGAAACTTTCTGCCGCGCACAGCAAATCTGAGGAATGAGCTGTCGCCTGCGGTGTTCCCGGACCAATACGACCCTCAAACCTTCAAGAAAAGAGCGTACTCCTTCCTAAAAGGCCGGCAACGCACTTGTAACGATACGGCTGCTCGTTTGCCCCCCTATATAATAATAAAGTAAAATAAAAAGATTTTGCGATAGTACGTTTTCCTAAAAATCTTTGAGTAATTTTTAACGTACCTATTCGTTAAATTTTGGCTGTCAAAATTAGTTGGTTTCATAGCATATAAATCTGCCCGCTTTTCTCTACTTTAGTATACTCTTGTTATATATCTATACTACGAGTAATATTAAAAATCTGAAGAGTTTGATTGTTGGTTTGAAGGCGCTAATCTCAGGAACCACTGGTACGATTTGAAAAATTATTTCAATATTGGATAGTCCATTTATCGAGGAAGGCTATACGGTATACATCATTACGATAAGACTAATAGGAGCGGAGCTCCAACGAAGAATGTTTAAAAAACGGGGGAAAATTATGACGCTACGGGCAATAGTAGACGTAAATGAGGTTGCGAGGGTCAGCTAGTATATATATATATATATATATATTTAAGGGTGCCGTTTTTTTCCTTTTGAGGTTCGGAACCCTAAAAATCATGAAACCTTGTAGTATGTTTTAAAGAACCTTAATCATTGAAAACTTTCTTAGACTGTTTTAAACCGGAATCGAAACCTTACAAATCCCCGCTCAAATTTGTCGACACAATTCTTCAGAAACAATAAAATAAAATCCTTTGTTCCTTCATTTGATTTTGTTATTGAACCATTCGATCTGGTTTTATCAGCTTTGAACCGGTACAATCCGGTTCACGGTAGTTCATTGCTGTTAGTGTAAAGCTCCTTTATGGGTGTCTTTATTGATATCAGCGTGTTCAATGTTCATTGGCTTTTATTAGCTACCATTTTACACATCGGATAAAAGAGATATTGATACTGAGATTGTACGTCTTTGTAAAGACTTTTCTAGAAAGGAATTTCTGAGGGCACATTTAAAGTAACTAGTACTGATTTTAAAGAAGAAATTTATTTGTTTTATTTCTTTCATTGTGAAAACTTATTTCAAATATTGATCTTAATTAACAATGAGTTTAACAATTGTAACTTGGTAGATATAATAAATATTTAGTTTTAATCATAAAATTAATTTAAAACTTTTAAGAAACCTTTCCAAATCTTGTACATTGAGTTTAGAATTATTATTTTTTCTTTTTTTTTAAATACGTAGATTATTGGCGAATCAATATTAAGTGTCTATTTTTTATCTATAGGTTTATTATAGTCGTTCCAATAGTTTATTTAACTTTTGACAGCTCTAATACTGAATCAAATAGTGATACCCTGACCCGTTACCTATTCGATTTCTTTCATCGATCGATTTTATGCATTAAGAAGTTTTAATCGATTTAACAAACTCATTATTTTATAGATAATTTCGTACTTCATATTTCTATGTGTTTCAATACCTCCTTTGTCAAAATAAAGAAGAAATGGATTAAAAGAATGTTGTTCAAATATGACGGTTCTATGTCATGAAAAAATATATAGAAGGAACTGAATTTTCAAAATGTATTATTGTATTGTGTTGTAATTCAGTGGTTAATATTGTATTTGTTAAACTATTGATGATCTTTATTAAATCTCTCTATGTCTATTTTAAAATAATCTATAGTATTTCAATGAGTAACCTTCAATATAGTTGAGTATTTATATTCCTCCGTAATGATTTATTTGTGAATTCTCACGTTTGGTTGAGTTGAGCGTATCGTTCCTGCCTTCGTTACTGTCAAAATGCCAAAAAAGAAAGTACTCAAAGGACAAACAAGAGAGTTTGTCTTGCGACTTCGTGAATACTTTGAAAAGGAAAGCCGTAATGGTGGGCCTCTTATACCAGTGACTCAAGTTAGAGACCGTGTTGCAGCAGCATTAGGTATTAGTGCTCCAACAGTGGCAAAAATAACAAAAGAAGGCTACGGCAGCAGTGGCATGGAACAGAATAAGCTATCTACACCTAAGAAAAAACGTCCGCCTAGTAAAGTTACAGCCGTTGACAATTTTGACGCTGATGCTATTCGTCGTCATATATACGACTATTGCCAAAGAAAAGAGATTCCAACATTAAAAAAACTAACACAATCTCTTCGAAATAGTGATTTGTTCCGTGGTCAAAAATCTTCTTTGACAAAGGTATTGAAAGACATTGGAATGTTATTCCAAAAATGTGACAAACGAAAAATTTTAATGGAACGCAATGATATTGCTTTGTATAGATGCGATTTTTTAAGACAAGCAAAAAAATAGAAGATTGGTCGAATGTTGTTTTCACAGATGAAACTTGGCTCAATGCGAATCATACGCTGTCAAAAACTTGGACTGACAACACCGTTGGCTCCACTTCTACAGTACCAATGGGAAAAGGCGAACGACTGATTATTTGTCATGCAGGAACAGTAAAAGGATTTGTGCCAGGCGCTCTATTAGCTTTTAAATCCCAGAAAACAGGAGATTATCATGAGGAGATGAATTCGAACGTGTATGAAAAGTGGTTCAGAGAAATGCTTACATCACTCGAAGAGCCATCAATAATATTTATTGATAATGCACCTTATCACTCTCGTCAAATTAATAAAATACCAACACAGGCCAACAAAAAACATGAAATTATAAACTGGCTCCGTGACAATGGCGAAGAGGTGAATGAGTCCCTACTAAAAGTAGAGTTAGTAAAGATATTAAAAACAAAGAAGCTGCCAAAACGATACGTCATAGATGAAATGGCAGCAGAGCATGGGCATACCGTCCTCAGAATTCCCCCATATCACTGCCAATATAATGCAATTGAAATGATCTGGGCACAAGCTAAAGGATATGCTGCGAGGAACAATACAACTCCTCCTTTCACCGCAAGAAAAATGCTGAATTTACTGAAAAATGCGTGTGAAAAAGTAACTCCAGAAAACTGGGCGAATGATGTAGAAAAAACAAAGAAGGTGATAATGTCGGATTGGGATCGGGATGTTGCATTCGACAATTTATCTATCCAAGAAATGATAATCAATATTACTGAGAACTCAAGTGATGATGATTCCTGGTCATACGAAGAAGACGATTCTTTATAATTAAAATTAGTATTAGAGTACCTCTTTTGGTTGTTTTATTTTTAATCCGTAAATTACTACGAATTTCAACATTTTGTACCTGTTCATTACAAGTAGGTACCGCAGGTAGTTTTTATTTGAACCAACTATAGTAAGTCTAAACAATTATTTTAGATTCATTAATTTGCGGCGAATACATTCGATCCCATTACTAGGTACGAGTACGATGGAACTGTTTTCATTACGCAAATTATTTATGCATTGAAACAGAGACATTTAGGGCATTTTAATGCAAAATAATAAAGCTTTTTACGTGATTTGATATAAAATATAATCACAATAATTTTATTGTATGTTTTATTAATATAATCGATAATCGATTTATTTCAAAACCGTTTTTATAGTCTGTGGTCATTAATTACGAATGACACATCCCTAAGTAGGCGGAGCCCGCCCATAAAGTACAGTATTATCTGTAGTACATTGTATCAAAAATTATTTCAAAACTTTATGTGCGTGATTTGTCAAAAGTTAAATAAAGTATTGGAACGACTATAAGGTGTTGTATTTTATTTGTAAACCTCCACTTAGAGAGATTTTTAGGAAATTTCACACCAAAATAATTGTAAAATATTTTTATCGTTCATAAGCTTTCAAATACGAAATAAGAAATTATCACGCGAGTGAATTAATAACGGCTTATTGTTTAATCAAGAAACTTATTCATAATGTCATATTAAGTCCTTTATAAATTCATTACCACCGCCATTTTGAATTGTTTCTTTCACATTTTCCTTTAGGAATTAATCAATTGATTTGTTCTCCAAGTCCTCGGAGAAGAGTTCCACATGCCACTCGATTTGTTTGAGACTATCGGACCACAAGTGTTTGTTTTTCATTTTCATTCAATCAAGGAGTTCTTTGAAGACGTTGATGTGCATAGGAAGTTTAAAATAGGTTTCAGTTGGCTATTGTGAATTAAATGTTTAACTTTACTTGATGTCATTGCAAACAATATTGTTTATTAACAATATTTTCTACATATGTATGAACATGCCAAATTCCAGAACTCCGCATGGCAAAATTCCGAGTGAAGTCATTCGATTTTGGAGAATTCGCAATTAGAAAATTCAGGAATTGATAATTAGGAATTTCGAATTCATAAATTAAGCATTATATTATAATAATTAAAAAAAAATCATACACGTTCAACAGTATAAAATTACGTCGTATGTATTGTATGCGACAGAAGTTCCATCCCCATCATTTAGATGGCTGGCAGTCCACAACTATGCGGTTTTCTAGTAACTTTTTGCCTCACACAACAAAACTGTGGATTGAACAGTCGCCTGCGTTATTCCTGGACCAATACGACCTTCAAACCTTCAAGAAAAGAGCGTACTCCTTCTTAAAAGGCCGGCAACGCACTTGTGACGCCTCTGCTTCGGAGAGCTCGTTAAGCCGTCGGTCCCGGTTGTCATGAACATCTATGGCTCTCAAATATACTGACAACTAGTTCAACCTTCGAATTCAGTTCACCCTCAGGGTTGTGGAGGTCAGATGCCCGTCGCTCTGTGTAAAAACTGATATTCAGGTAAAACCGGTTGAACTGGTAGCCGAGCCCAAATCATATTGGGAATAATAAAGGCTAGGAAGAAGAAGAACAAGAGAATTATCACTACTGTCAGTCAGCACATAGACACCTTTCTAAATATTCCATCATATTCCAGCCAAGGAGATGGTGGACTACATAGCGGACTACTTGGAAAATATCCGCGACCGTCGCGTATACCCTGGAGTGCAGCCCGGGTACCTCCACAAGCGGCTGCCAGCAGAAGCTCCCCAGATGCCTGAAAAATGGGATGATATCATCAGCGACGTTGAAAAGCACATAATGCCTGGAGTAAGTTTATGTTTGAATAGCTAGTTAGTAATTAATGCCTGGTCTATATAAAATACCTTTAATTCAGTGATAGTTCATTCGCTTAAATACGGTTAATTTGATATCGCCGCACCGTAGCACGTGCGCTTTTTTTCAAAACGATTTGATTTGTCAGTTTACGCCGACGTTGGCTCTTCTAACGTGTAAACCGAAAATGTTTTAATATAAAGGCTAAAATGAAATGTTTTTATTTTCATGTAATTTTTTTTTATTGAATAGTGGGCATACGAGCAGACGTATCACCAGATGGTAAGCGATTACCGCCGCCCATGAACACCCGCAACACCAAAGGCGTCACAAGTGCGTTGCCGACCTTTGGGGGATGGGAAAGGGGATGGGGGGAGGGGTTGGGGTATGGGCCTCCGGTATCCTCACTCACTCGGTGAAACACAGCGCAAACGCTATTTCACACCGGTTTTCTGTGAGGCCGTGGTATCACTCCGGTCGAGCCGACCCATTCATGCCGAAGCATAGCTCTCCCACGGTTAACTTGTTTTTACTACCCAGGCGTGCACCTATCTTGTATAAATTAATATATTCCTGAACACTGATACCCATGGTAAAATCTAACACAAGTTAGATCTTACCATGGGTATCAGTGTTCCAAAACCATTTATTTTATGTCTTGTAAAAATATTTTGATGTCTTATTGTTGTAATTTTTTCGATTAATAAATGTTTATTAGTATTATTATTATTATTCGTATTTCACAACAATAACCACAATTGCGTGCGGGTGTACCGAAACTATCTAAACGAATGGACTATACGTAAACTTTATACGGGAAGAACGACTATACTAGTTTAATGTGTGCAAAACGACGACAAAAAATTTAAGTTTATATATATTTATATAAGTATGTTACTAAGTGATTGCCTCGGTGGCGTAGTGGTAGCGTATGCGACTGCTAATCTTGAGGTCTCGGGTTCGATTCCCGGGTCGGACCAAATGTTTGTATGATCTGCACATATTTGTTTCGGAGTTTGGGTGTTTTCTATGTATAAAAAGTATGTATTTACAAAAAAAAAGTATATAAGTATTTATATCAGTTGTCTAGTACCCATAACACAAGCTCTGCTTAGCTTGGGACAAGATGGCGTTGTGTGTAAGGTGTCCGGAATATTTATTTATTTATTATTTAGTTACTACTATTTAAGTGACAAAGTATATTAAAATTAAGAAAGGGGTGTTATTTAATTGCTGAAAAAAAAAGTGAAAATAGACGGGCTATATTTTAAAACTTTTTTCCATAGCTGGTCCACTGGCAAAGCCCGCACATGCACGCATATTTTCCAGCACTGACATCATACCCCTCCATTATGGGGGAAATGCTCTCCAGCGCTCTCAACGTACTTTGTTTTACATGGGTAAGATATTTTTATTCATTTTTACACTATAGATAGGATGATATTCCCCTAGCTGATTACGGCATGGCGGTATTATAGTGCACCAGTGTGTGCGCAATCACAGGTGCACTCTTTTTTTTTTTTTTTTTTTTTATTGAATAGTGGGCAAACGAGCTGGCGTATCACCTGATGGTAAGCGATTACCGCCGCCCATGGACACCCGCAACACCAAAGGCGTCACAAGGGGTTGGGGTATGGGCCTCCCGTATCCTCACTCGGTGAAACGCAGCGCAAGCGCTATTTTACACCGGTTTTCTGTGAGGCCGTGGTATCACTCCGGTCGAGCCGACCCATTCACGCCGAAGCATAGCTCTCCCACGGTAAACTGTCTGTTCCCTCACTCTCATAATCCGATGGAACAGTTAACCGACACGACCGGAGAGAGATCAGGCGTAGGACCGACAGCCTTATGTGCTCTCCGAGGCACGGGGCTTCAGACTCCAACTTCCAAACTTCAAGTTGTTATTAAGTTTTTTTATAATCAGAACATCTTAATTACACTTTTTACCCATTTACATACTTCAACCGCTAGACCTACGAGGCAGACAGTTAGATGGCACTATAAATAAATATTCATACTGATCCATTGACATCACAGACAGAGTCTGGTCTGTTCAAGCTCATTCTTATTATTTTCCCCCGTTGGAGACTTGTTGAAGGCGCTCATAGCCGAGTTGCACTCTGTGATTAGAAACAATTACCGAGGGTAAGCAACTATCGCGCGGTCAGTACCTAGATGGGTGACCGCTGGTGGCATGTTGGCATGAACTTCTCCGTGATCCGGAGGTCACGTTATGCAGTCGGCCCCGGTTGTTATCATAGGAGTTTAAATTCACGAAGCTTAGTTGGAGGCCTTTGGGCGGCTTAAAAACATCCAACAGCAAGATTACGTAGGCACAACGGTGTCTTGCCAGTCCCCAACCCGCACTTGGCCATCGTGGGGACGTATGACCTTAGCCCTCCCCTGAGGGGTAACCCGAGCCCAGCAGTGGGACGTTATAGGTTGTTGATGCAACGAATGATGGAGATTTGTGTTTCTTACTTTGTTTTCCTTGTATAAATTAACCAACAACTTTTCATCTGAAAATATTTGAATACTTGTGTTGCAAAAAAGGTAGAAAAAGAATGTTTAGTTCTACATCTTCTATCTATCTTCTATCTATCTATAATATAAAAATGAATCGCTCAATGTGTTGGTAAGCGCATAACTCAACAACGGCTGGACCAATTTGGCCAATTTTTTTTATCTTATAATATAAAAATGAATCGCTCAATGTGTTGGTAAGCGCATAACTCAACAACGCCTGGACCAATTTGGCCAATTTTTTTTTTAATATTTGTTGAAGTTTAAGGATGGTATTTACCGCGACAAAAATTCGAATAATGGCCGGAAAAGCCCTAAAAACAGCCCTTTTCTTTTCAACAAACGTTTTCTAACTAAAACGTAAAGTCAATTTGAGCTTTATAACTGTTGCATAAAGTTCAAATTCAATCATATCTATCAAAACAGAGTGCGTATATGCGTTGCAGTAGATAATCGTTGGATAATCCATTTATCGAGAAAGGCTATAGGCTATATATCATCACGCTAATACTAATAGGAGCGGAGCACCAATGAAGAATGTTTCAAAAACGGGGGAAAATTTTCACGCTACGTGCAATAGAAGACGCAAACAAGGTTGTGTGGGTCAGCTAGTATATTTATAAAAGTAAATACAAATTAATATTAATTACATTTGTAAGTCAAGAATATAACCCTCTGGAACTTATAAAGAACTATTTTTTTTCTATTAGGCTTCGTCTCCAGCCGGTACCGAACTAGAGACGATCGCAATGAACTGGCTCGGGAAGCTGCTAGGTCTTCCCGAATGCTTCCTCAATGAAAAGGACGAAAGTACTGGTGGTGGAGTCATACAGGTAATCACAATTGTAACGATCTTCAGAGGATGAAAAGATTTTTACAAAATCTCATATACTCGTATAATCTCGTAGTTTTATTAAGTACTAGCTTTCGCCCGCTGATTTAATTAAATATATCCTACGTTACTTATAATACCTCCAAAAATATGTGACAAAGTTTCATGATGATCGGTTTAGTAGTTTCCGCGTGAAAGCGTAACAAACAAACTTATATTCATAATATTAAGTACTAGCTGAACCCCGCGGTGCTACCCGCGGTACGACAATAACCGCAGGCAACGCTGCGAGGCGAAGCTAGTATCTTTACAAATTGTAACCAATGTGTTATTCTGATGTATGAGCTATATTATTGTAAAGTTTCATCAAAATCCATTCAATAGTTTTTATGTGAAAGAGCAACAAACATACTCACTTACATACTCACAAACTTTCGCGTTTATAATATTATATTGGTAGGATAGTTGGATAGCTATGCTGTTCTTCCATTACACAAACCTTCATTGTTATGTCTTATTAATCGGTGGCTTTCAAATACTGACAAAGTACTTGTGTTTTTATGTAATTAGACCACAGCGAGTGAAGCAACCCTGGTTAGTCTTCTGGCAGCACGAACCCGAGCCCTTATGGAGCTATCCAAACTGAACACTGAACTACAGACAGCGGAACTGCTCGGCCACCTGATATGCTACTGTTCGGATCAAGCTCACTCCTCAGTTGAGAAGGCGGGACTTATTGGTAAGTTGAAGTTGAACGTAACTTAAATATTATAAATATACAAATGATGTTAAAACTAAGAATAAAACATGAAATAACTAGAAATACATTTAGTCATGAAAATTTACAGGGTACTGAAGAAATTGCCAAATAATTAAAATACAATTGAAATTGAAAATATTGGGACATTATCAAGTGTGTTGAGTTATGAAGTTCGATAACATATTTTTATATTTCAAAATTTTAGTTTTAATGTAAAATATCTAATTCATGCAAACATGTATGTATGTCTACAGACCGATCTTAGGCATGGCGACGTATTGACACACCGTACGTCTCCACACTATGCTATATATAAATTAAAATGAATCAGCCAAATGTATAATATATAATATAATAACTGCACGGTTGGTCTAGTGGTTTAAATGTTCACTACTGCGCCAAGTGCCGTGGGTTCAAATCCCACGTGGGACATCACTTTGTGTGATCCACAAAGTGTTGTCCTGAGTCTGGGTGTTATTTGTGTCCGTTACATGTATGTTTGTAAAGTCCCCCGCGACACAGGATGTATATTCCTAATGCGGGAGTTGTCTTTTTTAGAAATAGAAATTTTTAGAAATTACCAGTCGGCAATATCTGCGCACCCGGCTGGAGTGCACTTCAACTCGCCTTATCCTATCTAGTACCGTTCCAACGCAAGCGCCGACGCACGTGCATTATTCTTACTTTCGTAATCTCATTCTTGTTTATTGTTTCTCTGTATCTAGCTTGCATGACGTCATTAAGCCAGGTTCGCAGATATTTCTGACGGGTTGTACACGCATAACTTGCGATCGACTACACCAAATTGTATAATTCTTTTTTTTTGTATTTGATTATGTCAGGACAAAGTTTGCGTAGAAGAAAATTCAAATTAAACCGAAAGTGTTATGTGTGTTAGTCCGCGACTGTACACTACCCGTGGGAAGTTGAGGCGGGCATAAATATCTTAAGAAGATTTTCGGAAATTTTGAAAAAAATATTGTACAAACATATGGCGACACTGAGTTTGCCGTAACAGCTAGCAAAATATAAACCAAAAACTAGCCACACATTAGTATAAATTTATTACCGTCATTGCAAGGTTTTGGAACTTTATATTTTGTAGGTCTTTTGAAACCAGTTCACTAATCCAAAAGGCTTTTATTGGTACTTCGACTGCCTCGGTGGCGCAGTGGTAGTGAATGCGACTGTTGTGCTTGAGGTCTCGGGTTCAAATCCTGGGTCGGACCAAGTGTTTGTGTGATCTACAAATATTTGTTTTGGAGTTTGGGTGTTTTCTATGTATCATATGTATGTATTTAATAAAAAAAAGTATATATGTATTCATATCTGTTGTCTAGTACCCATAACACAAGCTCTGCTTAGCTTGGGACTAGATGGCGTTGTGTGTTAGATGTCCGAAATATTTATTATTATTATTTATTATTACTTTACCTTCAAAGGGCTAGTCCGTATGAGGTACATCGAGTCTGATGGGAACCAGAGCATGCGTGGAAACAAACTGGAGGAAGCCATTGTCTCTGACAAGGCGAAGGGGCTTGTACCGTTCTGGGTGAGTTAATTTGTATATTTAACTTGTTTTGTCAATAAAATAATATTAATTTTCATCAACATTTAAAGTTAATACATTAAATCACGCCCGTGTGGTGATGGTTTAAGAGTACGGAGTGTCACAACCCCTTGTTTCATTTTGTGTGGATATCCACTTGGATACCACCAACTGGTAGTTATGTCGGACTCGAACCGACTGAAAACCGCACACCGTCTCGGGTATTAGGAGCCTGGAACCCCGACGTACCTCGAGTCACTCACACACACTCCACAAAAGAAAAAAAAAGGTGTGTGTGCGATTCACACACGATACAAGTGAAACTTCAGTAAATCGACAAAAGAATGAGACCGACATTTGCTTTCTCACTCTGGCTCACTAATTACAGGCGACTTTTTGTATTTGTGTCTCTTACTTGTCGTTTATTCCGTTGCATCCGGTTTGACATCACAATGATTCTAAAGAAGTTTCACTTCAAAAGACTCTTACTCATTCCGTGGGTGTCGTGCAAAGGGAACTGACTAAAAAGAAGACGGTACAAACTCTGTACCAATCTTTCTGGTCAGTGGAATATAGAAGGCTCTCCTTTTTGATGAGAGTCCTGTCTTCAGCAGTACAGTATTAAAGACTGTTTAGTTGCTGTAATTTACTGTGTGTCGATTTTTATATTTGAATTTGATTTTAGTTCAATTTTAGTATAAGTGTTTAACCTAGTTTCATAAGAGAAAACATAACGAGAGAGTCTTGTAGTTGCATTTGATGTGTAATATCTGACAGCTCACCATCTGACGGCCAGATTTCTGGCCGGTCTCTGCCGGTCGTGTCGTATAACCGATCCAACGGATTGTGAGTGTAAGGAAAGAATTGTGTACTATTTCCTACGTGGTTGGCTAGTCTTTGTTGAGACTGACCGCAGTGGCCGAAATCGACTATGAGAACAGCTTTATCAACTAACGCTCAGATCTAGCAACACACATGCTCAATAAATTTAAATTATCATCCTAAATTAGCTTCCTGATATACATTTTTGTCCCTTTGAAAGATGTTATAAAAAGATTTTTTTCATTTCATTTTTTCTTTTTTAGATTTGTTTCATTAAACATTTTATCAGTAAACACAGTTCATTGAAAGAAGGGTTACGGTGCTTAAATTAAATAATTAATTTGAAGAAAGGTTTTAGATGACGTCACCCTTTTTTTAACCGACTTACCGAAAAAAAAGAGGAGGTTATCAAATCGACTGGTTTATTTTAATGTTTGTTACCTCATAACTTTCGACTGGGCGAACCGATTTTGATGATTCTTTTTTTATTTGAAAGCTGGTGCTTCCCGTGTGGTCCCATTTTAGTTTGGTTCTTGAAGTCGGTTGTTTTTTTTGTTAAAGTTTATGATTATTAATTAGTCGATTGTATATGACCTTGGTGCGAACAGTTAAAGGCTGGCCGGTTGTTGTAAGGAGCCTCTGTCTAACAATGAACGTCTTTCGATGAGATGATTAAGATATGACCTTGTTTTTTTAATGCAATTTTAGTAACTGCGAACGTATCACTTATCGAGAAACTATAAGACTCTATATTCGAATTATCGTTAAGTTTTGGGTTGCCAGATTTAAAAATGCTTTACCAAACTCCTATCAATTTAAGGTAAGTAACTGTTATGTTGCCATAAAAATCGCATGTCCTTTGCCGCAATTAGAGCCCTTCTCTTAAAAATCTGGGGAGGAAGGTATCGGCTCTAGTAACCTCTCTAGTAGAGACGTTGTGTCGCTGTGGCTCTCCCATATACAACAACATGTACATTTGCTATATTAAATATAAGTCGCATAAGGATTTCTATATAAAATCTAGCTGATACTAAGTTTAATAGACTTCTCTCGTTTGTATACTGTGCGGTATAATTCATAAGCGCTAGTCTCTTATCAATATAAATTTTGATAATTAACCACGAGCGGTATAATCCATTCGAAATATAGGGAAATAGTAAAACTAACAAAAGTATTTTCAAAGGTTGTCTGGAAGAGATCGCCGTGAGTGATAAGACCGCCTATTGTGATACCTGATGTCGATGTCCGTTTATGTATCTCTGTACAAATATTTACTATAGTGGTGTGCAATAAAGTTTATAAATAAAATAAATAAATATTTTGAAGGTCTACTACCTTCGAAGCTACGCTGATTTCAGCACAAACGGGTCGGCTCGACTGGGTACTACCCTCGCACAGCAAATCAACGTAAAATTACAGTGTAGTGATGTTAAATGACAATGATGCAGAAGCATCACTAGGCTGCCATGGAGTGGATCACCATGCTGCATTATAGCATTGTCTACATTCGCAATGAGTATGGTGACCACCACTCTTGGATTCTGCTTATGCTTTCCATCAGGCAGATTAAAGTCATTTTGGTAGGTCCATACATCAATAAAACAAAATTTATATCTGTGTGTAAAAGTCGTAAAGTGTAAAATCAGATATGATATGGAATCTTTAATTAATTTAATTAACACCATCAATATGAAAAATCGAACCCACTAAAATTAGTCCTAATAAAATAGAATAATAGAATAAATTTCTTTAAATGTGTAAATTTACTTTTGAAAATTATTTTGATTACATAATACTATTTATTATTCTTAAATTAAAGTACAAGAAAAAAGGTTTCTTAAGTCCAAAAAAAATATTTACGTTCTATGTTATATTGATATTTCATTTCACCTTTTTATCTTTTTTTTAGTACATCATCTATATACCTGTCTTTTAATACATATTATTTACAATTTAATAAAGAGTTATAATTTTAAAGACGCTCTCTTTACCACGTACGTAGCATTTTTTAGTCCACAATAATAGGGCTGATGACACGTTAGTCAAATTACTCTTTATCATCTGTCAAAACGATAACTTTGTATGAAAAATGCACTAAATACATACTTGTGACGTCACTGTTTTAGACTACTCAATTGAGAAATATATTTTAATGTTTAGTTGATTAAAATTTGTAATAGAAATGAAGAGCTGTAGTAATATATTTTCCGAGATGTTTTGTCATATGCTTTTTAATGAAGGAGACATTGGTATTAATTTATGATAATCTACCCTATTGTAACATAAACATACGTATGATGCGTAACCATCACTATACCGCCATGGTGTGGGTCACCATGGTGCATTCTCGCATGGTCTGCATGCGCAACGAGTATGGTGACGACCACTCTTGGCTGCTGGTTATGTTGTGTAAATAATATGTGTAAATAAGTAGCACGTACAAACAAACTAATTACTGGGCGCTGAAAATAATAAAACAATATCGCAAAATCTCACAACTTGTACCACAAACTTTAAAGTCCTAAGCTCCCTCCATTGCAATCTGTCTACAACACAAATTGGTCCCATGGAGAGTTCGGTTAAAAATGACAGTAGACTAATCTTTAAATAATGAATGTATTAATTTAAAAGCAGCCAGTGATATTGCCCAGCCTCTTGAGATATGAATTTATTATTTAAAAAGCTAAGAAATGAGACTGAGTGATGGTATTAATAAAACAGTTGTTCTTAAACAGTTTCGTTCGAAGATTAAATATTTTCAATTATATTTATATCTCTCGGGGACTGTATTTTCTTTAAATGACAGGTACGACTACAGGATTTCATGATGATTGATTAATCTAAAGAGAAACAAAATAATTTCATATTAGTAATGCCGAATGTTAATTAGGTACATCCCGTACATCGTACTTGTTAAATCTCTCTCTTTCCCTGTTTCACTGGGAGTGGGAGGGCCGGCTCGACCGGAGTGATACCACGGCCTCACAGAAAACCGGTGTGAAATAGCGCTTGGGCTGTGTTTCACCGAGTGAGTGATACCGGAGGCCCATACCACAACCCATCCCTCTCCACATCTCCCAAAGGCCGGCAACGCACTTGTGACGCCTCTGATGTTGCGGGTGTCCATGGGCGGCGGTAATCGCTTACCTTCAGGCGATACATCTGCTCGTTTGCCCCCATATTTTATAAAAAAAAAACTCTTTCATTCAGAGTTATGATTACATATGATGATCCATCATAATACATGTATATATAATCCAACCAGGGGTCCATCCCTATAAATTAATAGCAGCCAAAATAGTTTTCGAAAATAATGTTTTTATAAATCAAAATTAGCTGACCCAGCAAACGTTGTTTTGATATAAAAATAAAAAACTTAGCAGTGGTTCACCCTTATCATTTAGGGGTACGAAAAATAGATGTTTGGTAGGAGATGTTAGGTAGTTTTTTAACCGTGGGAGAGCTATGCTTCGGCATGAATGGGTCGGCTCGACCGGAGTGATACCACGGCCTCACAGAAAACCGGTGTGAAATAGCGTTTGCGCTGTGTTTCACCGAGTGAGTGAGGATACCGGAGGCCCATACCCAAGCCCCTCCCCCCATCCCCTTTCCCATCCCCCAAAGGTCGGCAACGCACTTGTGACGCCTTTGGTGTTGCGGGTGTCCATGGGCGGCGGTAATCGCTTACCATCAGGTGATACGTCTGCTCGTTTGCCCACTATTCAATAAAGAAAAAGAAAAAAATGTTGTTCGATTCTTGGACTTACCCGATATGTACACAACATTTCATAAATATCGGCATATATAACAAAAACATTGAAATATATTGTAACAATTGTAGTGTGTCTTTGGAGGGCAACTGACTCTAACACAGCTAACGCTATTTTGAGAGCCAGGTTTATACAGAGTTATGTAATCCCTTTTTTTCTTACAATAAAGAAACAATTATCGGTCCAGCCGTTTCAGCGGAGTTTGGCAACGAACACAGCGACGACATTAGATTTTATTTGGTCATAGTTTAAAAAAGAACATTATAACTTTATTGATTCAAAAAGAGTTGTATTTTAATAACGAAAGACGAATATAATAGAGAAAGTAGACTAGATTAGTTTAGAATTCGGTTTAACAAACAATAACGGGAACATAGGATCAGAGTTCACTTGTATTTGTTGCTGACTGTACATCGATTGATCGTATCTCGTATGGCCTCGTCAACTAACATATGATTAGTTTACCTGAAAATGTACCTAATTATAAAGGCGTTAAGACATAATATTCATAAACATAGATATACTGGAAGCGCCCTACAGGTTCGATAGTTTGAATTGTGTGCTGTGCTATGTATCATCTAACGCTTATGGAAATTATACAAACGGAGGCGTATGAAATTTGACACATTTAAAATTTGTGCAAATGAGAAGTGCAGAAAACCACTACCTACCACAAATGAGGAGTGATACCACGGCCTCACAGAAAACCGGTGTGAAATAGCGTTTGCGCTGTGTTTCACCGAGTGAGTGAGGATACCGGAGGCCCATACCCCAACCCCTCCCCCCATCCCCTTTCCCATCCTCCAAAGGTCGGCAACGCACTTGTGAGTGTCCATGGCCGGCGGTAATCGCTTACCATCAGGTGATACGTCTGCTCGTTTGCCAACTATTCAATAAAAAAAAAAAAAAAAAAAACCGAACCAAAATAAAATTAAATTATGGTTTGCTAGTTATAACAAAATTATTTTTCCATAGATTTATACTTATAATGATAAATAATAATAATAAGTTTTATTTCTTGTACTATATGGAGCCTGCATAAGAAACGATTCTTAATGCATAGAAGTCAGATTTACTTTGATTTCTACGATTACTGTTTTTTAATCTAGACACTTACAAGAAAAATTAAACCATTAAATATCCCTCAGAATTTATCAAAAGGGATATTGCTCTCTTTTGATAAATTTTTGTGGTCGATCTTGTCTTCATCACAACTGGAATAGTTGGCTGGTAAAGTTATCTAAAACAAAACAATGCAATCTGGATTTTAGATAAATGGTTGGATTATAAGGTAATAATGTGTTAATTAGAATAATGTAGTAGCTTAGCTTAGAAATTATAATTTAGATTTAACTAGCTTCAAGCCTTTAAAACAAGAAGATATTAGGTGTACCTGTACATTATTTTACCTTTTACGCTTATCTTATCGCACCATAAGATCAACGCTTCTTTGACTATTGAGAACCAAGTCTCATAGCCGATTACCTTCAAGAGATCCGCCTGTTTGAGCCTTACACTGTTAAAAATCAATACAAATAAATAAAATTTAAGTGTCTGTTTTCACATTTGAAAGTACATACTCGTAAGTGTATTCCACTTGCATCAAAGTATCAGTTTTGAATTGTTTTTATTTTATTTTATTTTTATTTATTGGAACAAAAAACAGATACATGTTAAATTATAGCTAGATACAATTTGTACACAAAATTTATGAACATGCTACCAACACCATTGTTCACAGATTATCAAAAATATAATAGGTCAAGTTACTCAGTAAACTAATAATTTTAACAGTATCAATATGTAACTGGACAATAAAAATATCCCAGTAGTAAGTAAAGATGAATTAAAATGAATATGGTTAAATTACAATTGGGATGCCAATGTGAATAAAGGATGCGGAGCCAAAACCGGGTCGTCAGACGCTCCTTGCGGGAGGTCTTCATCCAACATTTAGCGGCAATAGGCTGAGCGATTGTCATTTAATAAACTAAAGTCAAATAGATCGTAGAAATGCAATGGCCTGTTTTTTAAATTGGTAGTGAGTAAGCGCAAATAAATTTTGATTTTTTGTCTATATGTTTGTTCAGGCTAATCCTTAACTTTCACCGACAAATAGCTGATGTTATTAGGAGTAACAGAGCCTAATTTATTTTAGCAAAAATATCAGAACCAAATAAAAACCAATGATTGCATAATATCCAACTCAAAACTAACAAAACGAGTAATACTTAAAAGCGTAACTCATTGTTTACTAAAAAAATCAATAGCTTGTCTCTTCTAGCTAAACGACATTATGTCTAATATGTAACTATTATGACGCCGCCTGTACTATTAATTTTTCGATCAAATTTTAATCAACTTAAAGTTTCATTGCGCCGTCGTTTAAGTAAAGTATACCTGATAACCGAATATATCTGAGGATCAATGATGCATTTGTATCACTATACCCCCATGGTGTGGGTCACCATGCTGCATTGTCACATTGAGCATGGTGACCACCACTCTTGGCTTCTGGTTATGTTTTCCAGTTATTGTAGTCCTTTCAAGTTGGGTGTATGTGAAATAATAAAATAACTGTTAATCTAATATTTAACTACGACGTACCAAACAGGCCAAGTGTAATTAGTTCCTATTTATATATATTATTATTATAAAGCTGAAGAATTTGTTTGTGTGAACGCGCTAATCTCAGGAACCGCTGGTCCGATTTGAAAAATTCTTTAAGTGTTGGATAGTCCATTTATCGAGGAAGGGTATAGGCTAAATATCATAACGCTATTAGGTACTAATAGGAGCGTAGCACCAATGAAGAATATTTAAAAACGGGGGAAAATTTTCACGCTACGGGCAATATAAGACGCAAACGTGGTTGCGTGGGTCAGATAGTTAATAATATAAAGCTGAAGAGTTTGTTTGTTTGAACGCGCTAATCTCAGGAACCACTGGTCCGATTTGAAAAATTCTTCAGTGTTGGATAGTCCATTTATCGAGGAAGGCTATAGGTTATACATCATCGCGCTAAGACCAATAGACCCAATGAAGAATGTTTAAAAACGGGGGAAAATTATTACACTACGGGCAATAGTAGACGTAAACGAGGTTGCGAGGGTCAGCTAGTAACAGAACATAAATCGATAGCCTTCAACTGACTTCGTAGACCTGTTCTTGGACAGAAAACTTTGGTCTACTATACCACACCAACCAGATGGACTGGTATAGGTTTTGTTTCACCATTTATTTGTACTTCTAGTACGGTGGTTACACTTCGTACTTTTAATCCGTCACGACATAAATATCTAACAATGTTTTTTTTTATAAGCCCGTTGTGTCCCACTGCTGGGTAAAGGCCCCCTGCAACAAGCCACTTCTCTCTATTTAAAGCCAGTTCCGGTCAGTCTCTGCGATAGGTGCTAAGATCGTCGCGCCATCTTTTACGGGGTCTGCCTCGTCATCGGCGTCCACTCTGAGGCACCCATTGTTCGACAACCTTAGCCCACCGGTCCGGATTCATCCGACATACGTGTCCGGCCCAATCCCATTTCAATCTGGCAGTCTTCTGGCCCACATCCAGGACTTTAGTTTTGAATTGCAGCTCTGTGTTTCCAATACGATCCTGTCGCTTCATACCCAACGCTACGTTCTATTGCTCTTTGGCAAACCTTGAGTTTGGACTTCTGACCCTCTGTCAAAGACCAAGTTTGGGCGCCATATGTAACAATGATTATGTGTGTATGATGTGATATGTAACATTATTAATTTGAAAAAGTCACTTTCTGCCTTCACAATTTTCTTAATACAGGGTGGACATGACAATACGACATTTATTTGAACTAGAAATTTCAATAAAATCGGTTTAGTAGTTTTGCCAAAGGACACTATTTTTCGTTTTAGAAATTTACTACACGATGCATACAATAAAACACTATCATCAAGGGGTTAACGACCGTTTGATGGTCGTTAACCCCTTGATACGTAATCGTAAACGAAAGCTATTGCTACGTCGAACACCGTTCTGTGCTTTAGAAACCTACCTACATACTACAGTGCCGCGGCGCTTGCGCTGTTGCCGCTTAATCACGCAGGTTAGTGAACTTACCTGACATCTAGTCCCAAACTTAGCAGAGCTTATACTATAGGCAGTTGACAATTGACATAATACATAAAAATATAAATAAAAAGCATCCAATCTCCAAAATAAATATTTTCAAATCATACAAACATTTGATCCGACCCGAGAATCGAAATCGAGACCTCAAGCATAACAGTCGCATACGTTACCACTACACCACCGAGGAAAAAAAGGAGACTCAATTGAAATCTATTTCACAGGTGTGTGCAACCCTGGGTACTACAGGATCTGTAGCGTTTGACAACCTTCGCGAAATCGGAAAAGTTTGCGCGAAACATGGGGCATGGCTGCACGTGGATGCTGCTTACGCTGGTAGCAGCTTCATTTGCCCTGAGTACAGGTATGTTTTTTTTTGTTATATAGGGGGCAAACGAGCAGACGTATCGCCTGATGGTAAGCGATTACCGCCGCCCATGGACTCCCACAACACCAAGGGCGTCACAAGTGCGTTGCCGGCCTTTTAGGAAGGAGTACGCTCTTTTCTTGAAGGTCGTATTGGTCCGGGAAAACCGCAGGCGACAGCTCATTCCACAGTTTTGTTGTGCGTGGCAGAAAATTTCGGGAAAATCGCACAGTTGTGGACTGCCAACCACCGAGATGATGGGAATGAAATTTCTGTCGCGTAGGACGATGGCGGAAAGATGCGGCAGGGATCAATCCGAACAATTCCTCGGAGCACTCCCCATGGTAAATGCGGTAGAAGATGCACAGCGAAGCCACATATCTATCATCTCTCCTATGCTATAGTTGTTTGAGAGTAACTGGCTACTGAAATGCTATGCGGATTCTGTCTGTTATCTGGGTAGCTGGATATTGTCAGTAGACTGCTGATTAACTACTTACACATGACTAAATACGTACGTATCTTAATTAATCAATCAATAGATATTATAAACCAAAATTCTCCGTCGTGTCTGTCTGTCTGTTCACGATAAATTCAAAAGCTACGAATTTTGATGCGGTTTTTACCAATAGATGCAGTGATTTTCCAGGAAGTTTTCGTATATGATTTGTTTTATTTTAGAGTATATTGGTTAAAAAATATCGATATTTCTTGAAGACGTCGGAAAAAATAAAACCGACATCTTCTCTTCTTCTCTGGGAAACATAGGCTGCTATATTACCAGTATATTCCGCCAATAAAATAACATATGTAGTATATGTAGTTTTTTTTGTTTTTTTTTATTGAATAGTGGGCAAACGAGCAGACGTATCACCTGATGGTAAGCGATTATCGCCGCCCATGGACACTCGCGACACCAAAGGCGTCACAAGTGCGTTGCCGACCTTTGGGGGATGGGAATGGGGATGGGGGAAGGGGTTGGGGTATGGGCCTCTGGTATCCTCACTCACTCGGTGAAACACAGCGCAAACGCTATTTCACACCGGTTTTCTGTGAGGCCGTGGTATCACTCCGGTCGAGCCGACCCATTCATGCCGAAGCATGGCTCTCCCACGGTGAAAAATTTTTATTGCACAATAGAACATTACACACATTAGAAAACAAATGTGTATCGTCCCGAATGGATTTCGTGTAATTTTCTTGTTTATTTATGGCCCCACTGTGTTTCTGTGTCCGCTACCCCTTCCTTTTGTAAGAAAACTCGAGACAGATGAAAATAAGGGAAATAATTGCTTATAACTTAGAGATTTTTTAAACAGGTATCTGTGGCTCTACTCTACATAATAGAATGTGAACAGAATCCAAGATTATTAAATAAATATAAAAGTAAATATTTCGGACATCTAACACACAACGCCGTCTAGTCCCAAGCTAAGCAGAGCTTGTGTTATGGGTACTAGACAACTGATATGAATACATATATACTTTTTTTGTGTAAATACACACATTATACATAGAAAACACCCAAACTCCGAAACAAATATTTGTAGATTACACAAACATTTGGTCCGACCCAGGATTTGAACCCGAGACCTCAATCACAGCAGTCGCATTCACTACTACTGCGCCACCGAGGCAGTCAATTAATCATTATTGTCACTATACTTACCTAAATGGTGACCCGCACTTTTATTTTTATTTTTTTTACGCGTGGAAACCCCCTCGGACCGTCACCCCACCGGGTTTTGCGGCGGGGTGGTGTGTCGGAATCGAACCGACTAAAACCACACGGTGTGCCAACTCTGCGCCTGAGAAGGGAGGGGTCCGGGAACTGCAGTTATTAAACTGGTGACCCACACTATGGTGACCCCTAGGTTAATATTGGGCTAATTTATTTGCAGGCATTGGCTTGATGGTGTTGAGTTGGCTGACTCTTTCGCCTTCAACCCCTCGAAATGGCTTATGGTGAATTTTGACTGCACGGCTATGTGGTAAGAAACTCTTAGCTTTTTCCTTCTAAAATATAACAATTTAAAAAATTCGGACTCTAACACAACACCATCTAGTCCCAAAGTAAGCAGAGCCTGTAATATGGGTACACGAAAACTGAAATAAATACATTTCCCAATAATATTAAAAACGGGAAAGTTTGTGAGTAAGTAAGTGAGTAAGTTCGTTGCTCTTTCACGCAAAAACTATGGAATGAATTTTAATGAAACTTTACAATAATATAGCTTATACATCAGAATAACACATAGGCTACAATTTACAAAGATATTAGCTTCACTTTTACTCCGGGTGCAATATTCTTATAGACTTCATCGATAAACCCGACTACATAATTTTATTTTTATAAAATTTTATTAAAGTTATATTACCGAGGCCATTGTTACGAAGCTATCGGCATCTCATTCATTGAAATCGGTTCAGTGGTTTAGACGCTACGGTGGAATATATAAATATAATTCAAATGAAAGTTGACCTAGTGGTTTAAGCTGTCGCCACACCGCTTTCTACTGCATCATCATCATCATCATGTCAGCCGGAAGACGTCCACTGCTGGACATAGGCTTCCCCAAAGACTTCCCATAACAACCGGTCCTGTGCTGCTCGCATCCAACAGTCTACTGCGACCTTAACCAGGTCGTCGGACAATCTTGCAGGGGGCCTACCCTCGCTTCGTTTTCCAGTACGTGGTCGCCACTCCAGAACCTTATTGCCCCATCGACCGTCCAGTCTGCGAGCAATGTGCCCTGCTCACTGCCACTTAAGTCTAGCAATTCTACGGGCAATGTCGGTGACCTTTGTTTGTCTGCGGATCTCCTCATTCCTGATTTAATCACGCAGAGAAACTCCGAGCATTGATTTCTTCCACTACGCCAAGTGTTAAAGGTTAAAATCCCACATGGGACAACACTTTGTGTAATACACAATTTGTTGTTCTGAATCTGGTTGTACTTCGTGTCGTCTCACTTATGTATCTAGAGGCCCTTGCGACACAGGATGTACGAGTATATTCCTAATGCAGGAGTAATAAAATTATAAGAACTGCCGAGAATTTGGCTTCGCGATCGTTGGATAATAAAGTAGTCGCAAGCGGCAAAAGATGAAGTAGATCAGCAATCGGTTTTTAAAACTTTAATCATTTTTTTCAGGGTTAGAGACAGCACTGCACTTCACCGAACCTTCAATGTGAATCCTATTTATTTAAGACATGAAAATTCAGGTACTTATCTTTTTTTTATGGAATAGGGGCAAACAAGCAGACGTATCGCCAGGTGGTAAGCGATTACCGCCGCCCATGGACACCCGTAACACCAGAGGCGTGACAAGTGACTAAAAAAATAACATTAATACAAGTAGGTACCTAATATGTTTTTCTGTTTCAGGAAAAGCTATTGATTACATGGTGAGTTTAAAAATATTTTATTAATATCTTGAAATGTTGAACTAGAAACGAATTTTAGTAAATGAGACAGTGAATTTAATATTTGAAACATAACATAAGCATAACACATTTTAAGTTAGTATGTTTACGTGTATGAGATAAATATTGTTACATGGTATAATAATAAACAGAGTTTCAGATGTTTTACACAGAAAGATTTGAAATATTTTTAAATAAAAATTATGTAACTGATTGGAACACTTCATTTCGGAGTAATTTTGATGATTATTTTTATTTGAAAGCTGGTTCTTCTGATGTGGTCCCATTTCAATTTGGTCCAGTTCTTTAAGTCGATTCTATTTCATTTATTTATTTACTTATGTATTGAATATTTTTAATAAGGTGAACACAGGTGAAGGAGGAAAACTGAAGAAAAAACCTCTGTTAAAAATAAACACTAAAACACATGCGAAAGTATTTAACAAAATTGATATTAATGGTGTAGAAAATATTGCACCGAATAATGGCGAGCCAAATCACCAAAATGGTTTGCAAACAAATATTACATCTAATGGTGTTTACCAAAATGGGGATACCGATGTAAATGATTATCATAACAGTGATAGTGATGGTGATATGTTCGACGGGGATAATCACAATCTTCACGGATACAGTAAAATATCACAAGGCTGTGGTCAAGAAATACAAATTGAGGATCCCAGTAAAAAGGAATTACTCGTAAGATTTTTATAAAGAGGGATTGTACTAATTGGTAATGGTAAAGGAATTAATAACCATTTACAATAAGAACTATTAATTAATATTATTTTAATATAATTAATAACACTATTAATAAATAGTGTGGTTGGCTATGGGGGTTTGTATGGTCTAAAGTTTTAGCAGGAATTTATTCTAATATAAAAATACTACTATTTCTTTACAACCTAAAAATGTATAACATACTGTTGATTTTTAAGTTGTCGACGAGACCCCTGGGTAATGGCAGTCACATATAATTATAGTCCCTAAAATATAGATTGATCTCTGTACCAGTTGTCAATAGAGTCATTTTAGAAGTTCCGAGATAAATTTTAGGTGGGATCGTTTTTTGTTTTTTCGAAAGACGGTCCTCATTTCATGTCATCCACATTTTTATATATTTTTTATCATTAATTTCATCACGACGACGACTTGAAGACTTAGAATTGAAGACTATAAATACATTGGCAGGAATAGCTGATCCGAGTGGTCCGGCTGGTTGCCATTTAATCAAAAGAAGCAGAGTAGTAAATTTTAGGTGTGAATTTTAATATTAAAATGTACTAGTTTTTGCTGGCTCACTTGCCTCCTTCACCTTCCTCAAAATCAAATTATCTCCATGACATATAGATGCAGCGATTTGTCCGTAAACACGTAACAAATGGACAGAGTTCTATTGAACTCTGTCCGTTCGTTGTCTTCTTTTTTTGATGAAATGGCAACCAGCCGGATCACTCGGATCAGCTATTCCTGCCAATGTCAAGTATTTATAGTATTCAATTCTAAGTCTTCAAGTCGTCGTCGTGATGAAATTAATGATAAAAATATATAAAAATGTGGATGACATGAAATGAGGACCGTCTTTCGAAAAAACAAAAAACGATCCCACCTAAAATTTATTAGCTTACTTTTTTTACTATATTTACTAGTATTAGCAATAGCTAATACTAATAATCCATATTTTTGTCTCTCTATCCTGCTTTCACGGCCCAACCGCTGCGCCGATGGCAATGAAATTTGACATGAAGATGCAGGCTACTCTTTGCTGCGATAACCAATAAACCCGCAGTCGGAGCTGTCCGCAAAAGCTAGTGTTAATATTTAATACGCATGTGTATTGAAATAAACATGTAAAGAATGAAAATATAGGTAATACAAAATAAAACCGTTTGTTCAAAGTTACTTCGTCGATTTCGTAGACATATGTCACTGAGGTCAATCTATATTTTAAGGACTGCAGATGATCTGCATGCTCGTTGGCTACGTCATAACCATGCTGTAACAAATATAATTATGTTGCAGCATTGGCAAATTCCGTTGAGTCGTCGCTTCAGGGCGCTCAAGTTGTGGTTCGTTCTTAGAAACTATGGTGTCGTTGGACTACAGAAGCATATTCGTGAGGTGGGTGGATATTTAGTATATTTTCCTGAACCATCTGGTCATCACGGTAGGTACAGTAAGCACTCCCCCTTTCTAAATAGATAACTCGGCTAGACTCTCTGGCTCTGCGTAGAGATGTGGCTTCGCTGTGCATCTTCTACCGCATTTACCATGGGGAGTGCTCCGAGAATTTGTTCGGATTGATCCTGCCGCATCTTTCCGCCATCTTCCTACGCGACAGAAATTTCATCCCCATCATCTAGATGGTTGGCAGTCCACAACTGTGCGATTTTCCCGAAATTTTCTGCCACGCACAACAAAACTGTGGAATGAGCTGTGGCCTGCGATGTTCCCGGACCAATACGACCTTCAAACCTTCAAGAAAAGAGCGTACTCCTTACTAAAAGGCCGGCAACGCACTTGTGACGCCTCTGGTGTTGCGGGTGTCCATGGGCGGCGGTAATCGCTTACCATCAGGCGATACGTCTGCTCGTTTGCCCCATATATAATAAAAAAAAACAATCAACAGGGTTCCTACAAAGGAGGAGGTCATCTACAAGCCGTAGATGGTCCGAGGTACGTCGGGGTTCCAGGGATTTTCTATTCGAGTGTGCATCTGGTTCCATTGCTTCTAGTACCCGAAACGGTGTGGGGTTTTTAATCGGTTCGAGTCCGACATAGCCACCAGTCGGTGGATTCGAGGGGATTTTGCATAAAAAAGGTACAGTAAGCCTAAACCTACGATTTAAAAACAGACCTAGTCGTTGATTATTAAAATAAAAAAAAAATATTGCTAACTATTTGTTAGTTAAGGGGTATTGGGGCATTGGCCCAAACTTCCCGAAAAGCCCTCTTCGTCCAGCACATCTGCTTATAGTTAATAGACTGATCGCAGATAATATTAATAAAAAAAATGTGATATAATAAAAAAATAAACAAATTGATCAATATTTAAATAGTAGAAAAATTAAAAACATTAAAATTTCTGTCTGTTTGGATGTTTAAATGTCAGGGAAAGCTGGACCGATTTTGGCGGGACTTTCACTGACTGGTGATTAGGGAGTAATTTAGGCTCCTTTTTAAGACTAGGGTCGCACCACGGCATTACCCGTTGTTGTACGCATAAGATAATAAGAAACACAGCAACCTGGTGATGTTAATCATTAAAACTCAAAGTCCTGTCTCATCGTTACAGGGTG